>CM077218.1:31324739-31924739 GCA_039654775.1 Spinibarbus caldwelli
ATGTGCAGTGTTATAGGAGCCAAGTAATGGCCTACGACCTATGACACCATCTTCAGAGATAGCTGCGCACATGGAGAGGTTTCCTCCACGTTGTCCAGGCACTTGGACAGTGGCCCGTTGGCCGATGATATTCCGTCCACGGCGACGAGTTTTGGCCAGGTTAAAGCCCACTTCATCAACAAATATGTACTTGTGATGGTTCACATCAGCATCAAGCACCATCACCTGCTAAAAAAATATATTTCTGTTAATTATTTTTACAGTGTTGTTCCAATATACATATGAAGTAGGCGATGCATCAAATAGAATCAGTAATAGAATATATAGTGCTGTACCTGAACATACTCAGCCCTCAGTTGTTTTACCCGGTCATTGTTTCTCTCAAAAGGCACCAGGTAAATGTGCTTCATTGATACCTGGTGCCTCTTCAAAAGGCGACCTATTGTTGGTAGGCTGATGGATGGCACATTGGCAAAGGTGATATTATCCTCCTCAATTGCCTGCTTTATTTCTGACAGCCGTATATCATTCCTGGCTCTCACCATTTCCACCACTGCCCACTCCTGCTGGGCGGTCAGCACACAGCCACGACTATGGGGTTTTCTGTCAATACCTAAGCATAGAACAGAGTATACTGTATTGACAAAGTAAAGTAAAGATCATACCGTAAGATGTTTGATGAATTTACATGCATTACAATTTACTGTAAATGTAATGGTAAAGCATAGTATATATCCTCTACACTTACCTGTTTTCTTGGCGAAAAGTTCGGATGATAGAACTTAGTTGATCTTTTTAGATTTGGATCAACTAATCTGGCAGCCTCTGCCATAGTAAGGCCTCGGTTCACCACATTATCAACGATGATGGCCCAGACTTCATTAGAGACAATAGTTCTGCCTCTCTCTCTCTCTGATGACCAACCCTTTGACGGGCCCCATGCCCACCTCTCTGTTGGTGCCCATGCCTACCTCTCTGTTGGTACCCATGACCACCTCTCTGACCTCTCTGTTGGTACCCATGACCACCTCTCTGACCTCTCTGTTGGTGCCCATGACCACCTCTCTGACCTCTCTGTTGGTGCCCATGCCCACCTCTTTGACGGATCTCTTGTTCACGAGCTCTACCTATTCCTTGCTGTCTATCCTGCTCCATGTTGAAAGAAATTTCCAGTGTTTACACCCCCACTTTTATATATAGTGACCAATTGTGATTACCACTATGTGAAATCAATTAGCAATAATGAGTATTCATCATGTGTGGTTAATTTAGATTTATTTAGATTAATTTATGTAATTTAGATGTTTGTACAAACACACATTTTATTTGTGTAGTTCTCGAAATCCAACTGCATAGCTAACAAACCAATTTAAAATGTATAGGTTTAGCAAACGGTTCAGTGATTAACCATTAAGAGCAGTTGGATTAAGTGTTGGTCAAATGTATTTACTCAAATCAGAAGAGAAGGATATCAAAAGAATTGTGAGCATTGCATTGTGAAAGACAAGTACTTCATATGAAAGATATTTCTTTGATGACACACTGATTAGGTGTGGTGAAAAAGTTAATGTGTAATTTTGTGTCTTGTACTTAGTCAATTGAACATGTGATTACATGTTTGAAAAAAAAAACAGCCTTTTGATGATCTGCTTTGAATTTTGTACTAACAGTTGTGAGGTTTTACCACATACTTGAGATAATAGTACCAAAGCGATCAACAAAAACTGTAAAAACAAGAATTCTTGACCATGTTTCCTTATATAAACCTTCAATAACAGCAGGATGTAGAGGCAAGCATTAGTCAATGTCAGGGCAAGAGTTCTGTATGTGGAACATTTTCATTTAGCTGTTAGACAAAGCTTATCAGATATGTACCTCTGTGGCCTCAGAGCATGTTTAGTTATTTACTACCGACTGACAAATTCTCTCCCTCTCACAAAATGCATCTACAATCACTTACATGGACGTATTGGAGGTTTACGTCGAGTCCAATCAAAGAGCAGTGTGTTTGAGGTTTTGACAGATGCAGTAGCTTTACAGACAGAGGGTAATGGGGGTTAATTAGAGACACATGCTTCAGCAGGTTTGATAGTTTCTATTGGCAACAACTATTGACAGAAACAAAACCTAGAAATGATATCGAAGGCATGAAAAAGTTGGACCATTTCTCAAATCTAATCTTATCTGTCAGATCGACCAGCTTGGGTTGAGTTGGATGCGAGTTTTGTTTGTTAGTGAAAGCAGATGTTTGTGTCATTTTGTATGTATGAGATTTTCAACTTTTATGACATATCATAACTCATGCGAATAGTGATCTGATTTTAAGTGTATCCATAAAAATGGAAAATGGATTACTAGCCAACAATCTCTCTGGGATGAAATATGCATTGAAGAACGGCGGCCAGGCCCATAGGAGTCACTGTGCTGATGTTGTCAGCAATGGGATGAAAATGTCATTTGATGTGAGAGAAAGCAGTGCGTTTTCTGTAGACAATGAAACTAAATGAGTGACTGTTGTATAAAATATAGCCCCGAGGGGAAGGAGTGAATCGAATGGAATCGGCTCTCACACGTAATTGCAGCCATTTATTGATTGAAGCCCTACAGAATCCATATGAGAAAGATTAAAAGTCAAACCCAGAACATTAGGACAAGAACGGAATATTAATTGCCTTTGAAAAGCAAACAATAACAAGGCTTATAGGCCGATTACACAGGACACGTTTATTTTTTGCATTCTTGTTCATCTCAATGGAAAATGTATATGATTTTAAATCTGACATCTTTGTTGGGCACTCAGTTGGCAACAAACAAGTTATTTCCTTCCCTCTTTTGCGGCCAACCATTTTGTGATTCACACTCCAGTCAGGTAGGTGGCAGAGATTGGCTTTAGGTTGGCTTGCTGCCATTAAACACAGTAGAAAGAGAAGTAAAAGAATAAGAGGAAATTGATTGATTGTGAATGGAGAAAGATTTTTATTTTTTATTTTTTTGCTTCAGTATGTAGTCATCAGCAGGAGTTAAATGGAAATTCACCCTATCTATTTTCCAAATGTATGTTATTGATTGTGTTGTGAACAATTCATCCATGTATGTTTAATTTTTTTCAACATTTTTTCCTTGTCATTTTTAATCAAAATGCCTGATCCTCCGATGAAATTATGTATACCAGACTTCGCCATTTTACGGACTGTGATGATGCATTTCCAGTATTAACAATATGAATCTAGCAACATTTTTTATATTTAAATAAAAAAAAAGTAATGTGCATTTATAACACTATACTTTGTGTTAGATATTACTTTAGCATTATATTTCAGAAAACTAGTTAACACTGCTGTAACGTTGTTTTTAATACAATGGCAGGTGGAGTGGGAGCAAATTCGCAATCAAATTTCTCTATATTCCCTCTTTTGGAAAGCTATAGAAACTCTATCTAGGATTCTTTAATTTTCCTATTGGAGAAAATGGGAATGCAAAACACACACACACACATTTTGTTGTAGTTGCCATTCATCACTAAAGAAATTTACCAAACTAGGCCGACTTGCACTTCTGAGAACCCCGGAAATGTGAAAAAGACAGAACAAAACGCACTGTTTGCTAGGCATTTTTTTGGTTACGCTAATGGCACCTTCTGTGTAGTCTTAATGAGTAGGTAATAGATTACACTAACATTAGGCTGCTTTTAACCTGGAGTTGGTTCACTCTCCGGCTATGAAACTAAGTAAGTAAATAATAAGATAAATTAGCATGATAATATTGTGTATCAGCGATATCACAGGCTGATGCTAGGACGATATTACTATGGAGCATATTGCCAAACACTTGTTAGAATCGCATAATCTGACACAGACTGTCATAACCGACAAATAATTGTGTAGTCTGAAGCACCCATCACTCAGATGTATGTTGCAATATAGAAGAAAAGACTTGTCGCTTATTTCTGTTACATCCTAACTTTGGGTCCATGCTACTCGGTCAAAGCTGCTTATAGTGATCAAAGATGCACAGACAGACATAAGACCTGCAAATGCAAGCAGAACAACAGTAGGCCTCCCCCGATTCCATATACAATCAGAGACAGTTGATCTGATGTCTGCGGTGAAGCTCATTCAACAGGCCTCTTCCGTCCGACAGTGTTGACATATGCCAGAATGCAGCGAAGTGTTGCAGTTTCCCAGAATGATACGCAGCCAGCAAGCACCTGTTTTTGCTTCTGACTTCCATTATTCTGTCAGCTTCTTCTTACGCGCTTGTAATTCATCAGCCCTGCTGACGCCCCGAGCAGAATCTGAACTCTACCCTTCCACAAAGCAAGAACAAAGTAATAAGAGCTGAAAGCCATAAACACTTTTATTTTGAGACTGTCTACCCGGGAGCCAGATGCGTTTCTCTCAGAGTCGCTGATTGATATTGATGCTATAATTACAACATGAGACGTAGGTATATGAGAGACGAAAACACGACGCGTCTGGATCTTGCGAGTTTGGCTCGTTTCCCCTCAAACTGTTCAAGGTCTGTTTCCTGGCAAACTCTGCTGCTCTTTCCTTGCCTCCATCTTTTTTCTATATTTCCTAACGGCTTCACATCTCTCTTCGCCCTTTTGAAGTGGCTTTAGACTTGTGAGACTCTAGTATGAGACAAACAGGCAGAGATCGCGTTAGATTCCTCTCCACAGAGGGCTGCCGCTGTAAAGAGAACTTTACAAGAAAAACTGTCACAAAGCAACCTTCTCGGGATGTGCAATAGATTCATATGAACCGCTACAATACTCCTCGATACTTGATCAAATAATGAATACTGTGTTCTCTCTACGGTAAGCCCAATTTGTACTGGAAAATATTTGCCTTTTGTGACAGGGTGTAGGAAAGTTGTCAAAGCTTTTTAAGGGCTGTGTGTGTGTGTGTGTGTGTGTGTGTGTGTGTGTGTGTGGCTTGTTTTCCTGCAGGAAACGAGGGTATAATTAGGACAAAGCTGGCACAAGGCTATCATTTGGCTGGACTTTGTTGATGTACAGACTGCTCGGGTGACTTCTCGTAATCATTTCTGGCCCACCTCCAATAAGAAAAGGCGAATTTGGTTTCTCACAATAAGGTAAGCTTTAACAAGTGGTAAGGTTTTGTGTGTGTGTGTTCTGCCTGTCTTGTGGTATTTTATCTGCTGTCTTTATCATGCGGATCCATCCCACAGAGCACTGCAGCACAGAGACTCTTCTCAATGTCGATGGCGGTTTGCATCGGTGTTTATTTAAGATTTGTTGAAACAGCTATGCTGAGAAATGTTGTCTCGCCGTGCTTTTCTCTTTCTCCACCCTCTTTTTAAGATCAAATGCCATTCCCTGTGTTTTGACACCAAAGGTTTTACCAGATGAAATACAGAGACCAGCAGATCCTTGCTTCTATTTTAACTTCCCACTTGATGAAATGTGACGTTTGGGATGCTGGTGATATACTGTATGTGTGTATCTTTAGCTGCTTTGTGAAAACTGCAGATGATTGGGAGGGTATTGAAAATGCCCGTGAATGTATGCCCGTCTGGATATGGGCCAATACACTGATCTGTTCTCGTATTTGGATAAAAGTTTGTATGACATATTAAATCAAATATTTAATAAAAAGCGTTATTCTTAAATAGTAGTGCATTTTGCCTAAAATGGTCAAGATTTATTAATTTATGTATTTATTTTTTAAATACTGACTTTTAAAGAAGTTAAATGTTATTTTTGTCTAATTACGATACGTTTGCAATTCATAAACAGAATAATTTTAGTGAGTAAATTCAGTTATTACTCAGCTTTGCCATCACATATTGTAATTAAACAGAAAAATAAAACTAACCCCTGACATTTCTCTTTCAATATGTTGTGTGCTAACACTGTTACATTTAAAATGTTTCAGAAATTGAGATTTACGGGGTTAAAGGTCAATGCAGAAATTCCAAATACCAGCCTTAACTAGCAAATATCACACAACTCTACATTGTTCAGTCAATATTTTTCTACTTTGTGCCAAGAAAAACAAATTATGTGCAAAAACTTTTTTTTTTTTTTTTTTTTTATCCTGCCAATAACATATTTAAAAGTTTGAACTTGACAAGGATGGTTCTGAATAAATTCTCAAAGACTCGAAGAGCTTCTGTTTGAACCACATGGTCAAAAATACTTGATATCACAAGGTGATATTTTAATTTCTATAAAAGCAATTAGTTTTTGTTAATATAGGCTGAGATAGAAAATATTTAATAATACAATATTTCTTTACACACTTAACTGAGTTAAAACTGATGTATAATCTGATTAAATATCCTGTTAATAATTTCAGTAGTCAGCCATGGGACACAAATTGCGGCATATTCTGTGAATACAGTGTATTTTATTTATTTATTTATTTATTTATTTATTTAACAACAACAACAACAACAATAATAATAATAATAATAATAATAATAATAATAATAATAATAATAATAATTATTATTATTATTTAAAGAGATATAACCATTTAAAAATAATATTAATATATGGGTAATTTTGGACCCAGGTATGTATGGAGTACCACAATGTGTCAAAAATACTTTTAGTGTTAAAATATCTGTGAAGTTGTATTAGTGTCAAAACATTGAAAAAATATATATTTAGCCTTTTCCCATGTCTCACTGTCAGGACTATGGACCTGTCTGTGTGTGTTTCTCCCTCGTGTTAATTGTTAATTTGATTCCAGGTGTGTCTCGTCTTCCTCCCCTGATTGTCCTGTCCTTAAAAGCCCCAGTCCATTCAGTTCATGTTTGTCGGTCCTTGAACGTCTTCCTATGTGTTCCTGTATCTCTTACGTGTTTGGATTATTAAAAACTGTGTATTTCAAGTACTCCTCGTTAGGGCTGAACGATTAATTGCATTTGCGATAATATCGCGATATGAAAAAACGCGATTTTTCAACCGCAGAGGGTGCGATTGCACTGTCACGTGACACGCGAGAGTAAAGAGGTGTGTTCGAGCTGAAGATCGATCAGTGTATGGTATCAAAGTATGGAGAGAGAAAGCATAAGGAGACGTCTGGTCTCTTATAGCTCTCGCAGTACTTTGACACACAGTGATCGGTCTAGCAGCGCTGATTCAAATCGAACACATCTAAGCAGACTTCAGAGGAAGTGTCAAGTTGGCACGCTGCAGTGTTGCCAATCCCCGGTTTGCCTCCAAAACGTGATATTTAGCCCCTGAAATGCGAATCTTACCAGGGGAACCCCTCCAAAAAACATGTATTTTACACTCCGGAATGCGATTTTTTTTTTTTTTTTTTTTTTTTTAAATTGGCGGACCCCCTCGAAACGCGATTGGGCTAGTTTTGAGTAGCATGGTTTTGATGTGAAAACCTGGCAACCGTGGCACGCTACACGCGGAAATGTTTGAAAGCGTATATATGAACATACTTCAAAACTGCACATGGAAATTACGCAAGCAGTAACAGTGTTACGGTGCATTTCATTACTGAAGACTTCGACCTTAAGATAATATAGGCTATATTATAAGGTAATATTCTTATTTATTTATTTAAAGTCGGTCTAAAGTTAACAGACTATTTAAAAAGTGCAATCCACATGTTTACATACACTATATGGACAAACATATTGGGACACCCTCTTCTTTAGAACAGAAAAAGGCACTTCCAAAACTGTGGCAACAAAGATGGAAACATAATGCATGTATTTAAAAATTGTTTTTCCATCTATGTTGCAACAGTTTTGGAAATGTCTAAAATGACTGTACCCATATGTACAAGTCATTGGTGTTTGGTGATGAGTTTTAGGCTCAAGGTCTGCATTTAAAGTCACACCAGAGGTGTTCAGCTTGGATTAGGACTTGGCTTTCTGCAGACCAGTCAAGTTCTTCCACACTGACTAAATCAATCATTTCTTTTTGAACCTTGCCTTATACACAGAGGCATTGTCATGTTATAATAGAAAAGGGTCCTGTCCAAACTGTTGCTTTAAAATTAGAAGCACACAATTTCCTAGAATATCATTATATGCTTAAACATTAAGATTTGTACTCATGGAAATTACTAAAGTAGTCAAACATGTTCATTAGAAGGGGGTGACCCAATACTTTTGACAATATAGTGTGTTTATTACAGTGACATTGAATTACCTAAATACTGAGTGTGGTAAAGCAACAGATTTGTTTTTATATTTCTGCAGTCTACTTTAGTTTGTGTGATTTGTTACTGACTTTCATATTAATGTTTACACCAAGCTTATTTGTCAGTGCTTTATGTTGTCATAATTATTACATGCTTACAAAGCTGGAAGTTCAACAAATCAGTCAATATACTACTGTGATTGTAGTTGTTAAATAAAAATGTCATTCATATCAATTCATGCATCACCTAATTTCATCGTAACATATAGGCCTGGCCTACAGAAAATAATATTTGTGTTTAATCTATCTAATATTGTGTTGGTCATACTATACAATGATTTATTGCTTGTCTTTGTTGAATAATACAGAACATAAAGAGCTTTTAAAAATAATTGCATATAAAATCACAATCGCAATATTGGTAAACAAAAATCGCAATTAGATTATTTTCCAAAATCGTTCAGCCCTACTCCTCGTCTCCTCGCTCCTTGCTCCCCCGAGCAGTGTGTCAGAAGGACCGACCAAAGACAGTAACTTCTGTGTGTTTACCCAGCAGGCACAAAACAGGCACACAACGTCATAAGACGTTGATATTTGGTTAAATTTTGGTTGCGACGTCGGGTGACCAAAATTCAACGTAAATTCAACGTCTAATGTCAATGTTAAATTGATGTCCAATACTGACGTCAGCTGACGTTGAGATTTTGTTGTTTTTAGGTCGTGCAACCAAAATCCAACGTTAAGTCAACGTCAAATTGACGTCAAATTTTGATGTCAACCCGATTTTCATTTTCAACCAAAATGCAACGTCTGTCCGACGTCATGTCCAACGTCAACCTAACGTTACATAGACGTCTGGTGCCTGCTGGGTACCCTCAGGATTTCGCCGCCTTCGTGGAGTGGATTCTGGCAAGAAACGGATCGCCCCTCACCGTCTCTCCCGAGGATGATCTCGCCAGATCCACTCCATACCCAGAGCCCAGCCCACCAACTCCCCACAGTGCGGAGCGCAAACCCGAGCCCACCGATGACGGAGAGCCAACTCCCGCTGCAATCTGTGAGCCAGCGCAAAACCGAGCGACTGAGCGGAAGATCGCCCCGGAAGTTAAGCCCAACATGTCAGATCAGGTGCGAGAGCCGGCGACAGTGCCCATCACTAGGGAGCCAGCCGTGGACGGTGTGAGCGTGGAGTGGAGCTCCGCCCCCTGCACCACGGCTGAGGGTGAGCTGATAGGACATCTGGGGCTGCTGGACTTTGAGGGGGATCTGATTGATTGGGACACGGCTCTGGAGGCCGACATTCCCCCTCTCCTCTCTCCTTCGTCCTGGCTGGTCCCGTCCAGCCCTCCTTCGTCTCCAGTGCCCGCTCCCCGAAAGCGTCCTCCAGAGTCCGCGGTTCCAGGTGTGTCTCGTCTTCCTCCCCTGATTGTCCTGTCCTTAAAAGCCCCAGTCCATTCAGTTCATGTTTGTTGGTCCTTGACCGTCTTCCTATGTGTTCCTGTATCTCTTACGTGTTTGGATTATTAAAGACTGTGTATTTCAAGTACTCCTCGTCTCCTCGCTCCTTGCTCCCCCGAGCAGTGACACTCACACTTTTGGGACTGAATTTTGTTGATAAACAGGAATATGTACGCCTATTTACAAACCATTGCAGCATGAAAAATGTATCTCTTTTTCATCTGAAAAGTTTATGCAAGCAAAATAAATTTATTTTGTTTGAAAACTTTTCAGAGTAATATTTGTTGTTTTGATGTTTTGTTTGAAATAAATATGCAGGTTTCATAAATTGTTTTTGAGCAATCATGAATTATAAAGTCAGAGCATCATAGTTTTTTGGTGTGGTTCATGTGTAATTTTACATTTCAAAGAATTTCCCAATGTTTTAATTTAAAAAGGGGCAAATGCAGTAATAACATGGTAATAACATTGTAACATTCAAATGTTTTTCTACATTCACTTATTATTGAGAAGTTGCTGATCAGATACAGTATGGTTTTAGTTGAAAAATATTACGTTATGATTGGACCGAATGGACCCAGACAGCAAAAATCGTATAGAGATTTTGAATGCATTATGAGAGTTACACCTTTTAAGATCAGTAAATCTCAGGTTTATCCACTGTTTGTTCAAACATGACAAAGGTAATTGTGTGAAAATTGCAAATACTACACAATGAAAATAAAATTTCCATCTATGTGCTCTTTGTTTACAAGTCATGAACTCTTTATTTGCACACTGGTCCTTCATCAATGCTGCAGCATGAGAAGAAAGATATGCTTTGATGCTTGTGATGAGTGTGATTAAACTTTTACTATGGTTTGTCTTTGTTATTTATTGAAATGACTAAGACATTCATCCTCCATAATAAATGTGGCGTGGAGTTGGGATGGATGGGACTGTGATTGGAATAGGAAGGTGCTTTCAGTCTTTTCATCTGCTGGAGAGAATTGAGCCATGCTTCACTGTCCAGCTCTCATAATGAGGACAATACTTTATTCTTTAATAAAAAAACAATACCTGTAGGAGATGAAGATAGATTTTTAGATGAGCTGGCATTAATTCTGGAAGACCCTAGCTGGATTTTTGTTTGCTAATTAATAGAAAATTATGAGCTAAGCACTGTAAATTAAGGTAATTTAGTTTTAAGCAGCACATGTATGATATGTTATAAGTTTTTTTCTTTCTTTAGCATATGGTCGGGGAAAGAAGGTGGTTATAATCAGGAAATAATTATTGTTGACCTCAGAATCTAAAAATACATTAAATGAGTGGTTTTATTTTGCATTTATTTTATATGAGGTTTGGAATTAGTTTTGTAAATTGATTTAAAAAAAAAAAGAAGTTTGGGGTATATCATATGTTTTAAAAATGTTTATTTTTTAATGTTTATTATCATTATTATTAGCCTCAAGACTAAATTTAGGCTTATGTGTTTTACATTTCTTGCTATATTAATGTCATGTTATATCATTTATATAACAGATGTAGTTTTTTCTAAAACACATGGGATTTGTGCCTCAAAAGTAATTAGTAAAATAATGGGACAGCAAAGTCCCATTACATCTGTAGAAGTGCCACATGCCTTGGAGTCCAGCTGCAGGATATATGCTAATGCGTGACATTATGACGGAAATGATCCCTGCCCTCTTGTAATCTCGCTTCACTGAACAGAGTCCGGCTGAGGCTGATGGGATAGCGGGCATGCCTATATTTTGGCTGAGGACAACCCAGTGCAAACAAAATTTCCATCCCATTTGTACTGATGGGAACACCTCGCATGCCAGAATCATAAAAGTGATAGAATACGGCTGTTGAAAGGAAAGTTCATCAATCTACCAATATATGGTCACTTCGACACTTTCAGAATCATTGGCTCGTAAAGGGCCATTTGCTGCCATTTTACATTAGAAATTAAACGTGTGTCAGAAAAACATCTCGCATGCGGTTTTGTGTTGCAGCACAACGCAGCGGCTCTGAGAAGTGGTTTGCTTTGATAAGCTTTTCTTTAAAACATTTGTTAAAAAAAAAAAAAAACGAACTGATAAATTTCATTGCACGTCTCCGTTGCGCTGTTTTCCATTCGTCTCACAGCTTGCCATTAATAAATAAACAAATAGACTTATAGATCACAAGGAAAAATAAATGGACAAGATGGGCTGAAACGGCGTTCTCCCTCAAATCTAGTGCTGGATGAGCTTTAGTATTCTCTTTTTCCAGCATTGCAAGACCTCAATCATGATTGCTGTCACAATCGGTTGTGACACATTTCTGTATTTTAACCATCAGAAATCATGTGTTTACCAGTTTACAGAAGAAACTCAGGAATGTTACATAAACTTACAGTATGTGATCTAACAAATCTCACGTACCAGGATGGCATGATGACAAGAAATTATGAAGCTCGACAGTTGTCAGTCATTCATTTTCCACTCACAAGTTGTGTTTTTTTTTTTTTTTTTTATACAGACCATTCTAAGCCAACATGTAGGCAGTGAAATCACCAGATTCCTCCTTGTGCACTTTCTGTCCCCCTTGGCTATAAACCTTAGTAGAAACCTTTAATAATGTTCAGCTTAAAACCAGACATGGTATCTCATGCTCTAATGATTCTAATACTCTCTAAATAAGGTTTATTTGACATAGTGAAGCATGGGAGGCATTTTTTTGCGATGCTGAAACTGACCTGTGTGCCGGGGTTTAATTTCCTTGACTTGTTTCTGTCTCAACCTTTAATTTGAATGGTTGAGGAATCATTGTTCGTGGAGTCGCACAGTGCCGCCGGCAAAATATCTGTAATTGGGTTTGACCTTTTACTGGGAATACCAAAGTAAGAAATGAGAGTTTTTCTAATGGCACTGGTGAGGATGCTGTGGTTTACTAAGTGCCTGTATTTCAAACCGTTACAATGAGCAACTTGTATTAAGCTGTGCATATCACATACTTCATGTGGACAAACATTATGCAGTTGCCTCCAGTTTACAATAGCCACTATCCATTTTAGTTTCATAGTCTGTTGTGAAGATGAGTTTGCATTAGTCATAGGTAATATAGTCAGGCTGGTTTATAAAATAAGCTCTCCAAATCCCACTCCTGAATGCAGATTTACTCGGAGTCTCATGCTTACAAAACCTGCATTTATTTGATCAAAAATACATAAAATATATATTACATAAAATAGTAAAAACATTAACATTGTGAAATATTATTACAATTTGAAAAAAATTTGTTTTCTATTTGAATATATTTTAAAATGTAATTTGTTCCTGTGATGATAAAGCTAAATTTCAGCATCATTACTCATATGATCCTTCATAAATTATTATAATATGCTGATTTGATTCTCAAGAAACATTATTATTATCAGTGTTGAAAACAGTTGTGCTGCTTCATATTTTTGTAGAAACAGTGATAATTTTTTTTTCAGGATTCTTTAATGAAGACAAAATTCAAAAGAGCAGCATTTATTTGAAAAAGAAACCTTTTATAACATTGTACATCTCTTTAATACATCCTTGCTGAATAAAAGTACTAATTTCATTTAAAAAAAATAAAAAAAATAAAATAAATCTTTACTGACCCTAAACTTTTGAAAGGTACTGTTTTTCTTAATTATATTAAATCCCTTCAGAAGCCTTTTTTATTTTTTTTGTTATTTATTTATTTATTAATAACAGCAAAGAGTCGGCTAGCCTTGTAATCAAGTGATTGGTGTGAAAATCTATGGGCTAAATCTGACAGGCTATTTTGATTGATTCTCCAATAGTACTGAATGAAGGGTGAGAAGTTAACATGATATTTCCCCCTGTGTTTAAGATACAGGCAGTAATGGTTATGAATGCTGCCGTGTGAATGGGGTCCCTGCTCTATTGAGTTCAGTCAGTCACACATGACATACATTTCACTAAAAAGTAAGCATTTCCCTCTAGCCTGAACCTGTGAGTGCGGTGGAATTGCTATAATCAATTTTAAGTAGGCGAAATCTGCACTGGATAATATTTTCACCAAACCTTTCCCTTTGATAATCATAAAAGAAGAACTCCCTGTAGCTAAAACAGTGCTATAAAAAGGCATTTAACTCTCAAGTTTTGAATAGGACTATTTATAGCCATATCTCCACTGTAAATCCTTCTTTTTATTTGACTCTTTCCAGTCTCCCCTATAATTGCACCACATTTAATTGGCCCTAAAACATATTTTATGATTCAGCCTGTGGTTTAGACACAGAGTGTTCAAACTGGGTTCATTTCTGCATAGGAATGCAATTAAAGCATCTGTGCTATAATGTCAATGCCAGCTCTTTCTGTTTTGCTCTGCTTTGTGTTTCCTCTTTCCCTGGAGCTGCTGTACTGGAATCTGTGCACTGGAACTGTCCTTGGTGCTGATTGCCGACCAATACGAGGATCCAAGGTTCCTTTGAAGCGACATGCCCATAAATGCAGCCCATCGTGTTGTGGAAAGCAAAGGAAAATTATTTGTGTGCTATCTCTTTTTTAGTCCTTGATTAAACAGATGCATCACACAGGCCTCAACATGGTCTTTGTCTTTCTCTGCACATGCGTCTCTTGAGATCTGCAGGCTGCTGGATACAAAGTTCCTCTCTAATGATCATTAAGTCACTGTCACATTATATTTAATTGCTGCTAGCTGGAAATGAGATTGTCTGCACAGTTGTGTAATTATGGTTTTAATTATAAAGCCCTGAGTTGAGTGAGCACTGTGTTATCGGGTAAGATAAGGGAAATGATCAGCGCCTGCAACACACACACACACACACACACACACACACACACACACACACACAAAATAACAGACGCTATTGGGAAAGCCTAATTTGAAACATGCCTTAAACTTGCATTTGTTTCCCCTATATGTGGATATAACAAGTGTTAAGGAGTGCACAAAAATGATCATCCTGTTTTTCTGTTTACTGGGTGAATATGATCAGACTTTGATGTTTACTTATAATTTATTTAGGGCTAGGCCAAATTTAAGAGTTTAAGAACTGGCTTGCCTTTAGTTCCTAGGTTAGTACTTATTTTGGTAATTAATTTGACTACAGAACACTGCCAGTCCAATGTTTGAGAGTTTTATAATGTTACTGATAGTCTTTTATGCTCACCAAGGCTGTGTTTATTTGATCAAAATGCAGTAAATATAGTAACACCATATAATATTATTACAATTCAAAGAATTTAAAATGTTATTTATTCCTGTGATGGTAAAGCTGAATTTTCAGCCTCATTACTCCAGTCTTCAGTATCGTATGATCCTTCAGAAATCCTAATATGCTGATTTGAAGTTATACAGTACAGTTTTTTGTTGTTGTTAAAGAAATTACTTCTTTTATATGGAAAAGGTGCATTATATTGTTGAAAAGACTTTTTAAAAAACATATCTATCTATCTATCTATCTATCTATCTATCTATCTATCTATCTATCTATCTATCTATCTATCTATCTATCTATTTAATACCGTCATTATATAAACTTTGGGGTCAGAAAGATTTTTAAAGTTGTTTTGAAAGTGTTATGCTCAATTTATGTAAGAAAATACAGTAAAATAGTGAACGTAGATGATTATTACAATCAAATATAATATTTCAAATGTTCTATTTTAATACATTTGAAAACGTAATATTTTTCTTCAGAATTTTTTGATTCAACAGCATTTATTAAAACTGAAATCTTTGATAACACTGAAAATCTTTACTGTCACTTTTGATCAATGTATCATTGATAAATAATTATTAATTTATTCACTATAACAGTACTGTATGCTGATCACCATTTAGAAAATTATCAATTAACTGTAGCCATTGAGATAAGTTTGAAATCTAAGCAGCTGTTGTAAGAACAAGCTACAAATGCTCCACACACACACACACACACACACACACACACAGACAGCACACACACGTCATATGGTAGCTGGGGTCTTCTTCTTTCCTTTTACGGACATAATGTAGCCACGCAATGACATATAACTTCAAACTGACAAATGACGTCAATTTCCCACGAAATCAGACAAGACACCTCAAATTATAAATCATTATTATAAGCTTTCCGTTGCAAATGGGAGACAGTTTTGAACACTGATGTCTCATTGCCACGTGTATGTTCGTGTTAAGTTTCCTGTTTTTCCTTATTTGGTTCTGTTCCTGTTCTCATTAGTTCATTTGTCTATTTATCATTCAGTCTGATCACCTGTGTTCTATTAATCATCTCGTTTGCTCCTTTGTTTCCTGTCCTTCATAAACCTTCAGTTTCAGTATGGTCTTTGTCTCGGATTAATGTTGTTTACATGGTGTACGTGTGTTGAAGCCTCATTAAAAACCCCTTAACGTTTACTCCGTTGTCTCTGCCTCCTACTACAACCACCACCGAGTTACAGAATCCGAGACCAGGACTGAGGGATGGAAATTGCTGCGCTGTTCTCCGCCCTGGCCCGCCGTGATCTCCTGTTCCTCGAGTTTGCCCGGGAATTCTGCGGGCTCGCCGCGGCGACGGCACTAGATGATGCTATGCTCAACTCCCTGTTCTGGATCGGGGCAAATTACCACCGCCCCGTGGACCTCCCAGACACCACAGGACTGAACTGGAGGGAAGGGATCCTCCGGTGTCTGGAGAGTGTTCAGCCCCGATCCAGAGCCAGCTCGCCGTCCAGTCCGCCTGCCAAACCCCAGTCAAGCCCGCCGCCGTCCGCGGCTCCCTCAAGCCCGCCGTCCGCGGGGAAATCAATGCCGCTGTCCGTGGCTCTCTCAAGCCCGCCGTCCGCTGGGAAATCAACGCCACTGCCCGTGGCTCTCCCAAGCCCGCCGTCCGCAGGGAAATCAACGCCGCCGTCCACGGCTCCCTTAAGAATGCTCTCAAGAGTCCGTTCCTCCAGAGCGCCCTCCAGAGCGCCCTCCAGTGCCCGCTCCTCCAGAGTGCCTCCCAGAATTCCTTCGGGCATTAAAAGACCTAATTTCCCCCAAGAAAATTTTGGGGGGGGGGGCCATATGCCCGTGGCCATGGTGGTCGAGCCGGCTAAAGCCCTGGAGGACCCGCCATGGTCTCCCGAACTGTCTGCTCTGCCGTGGCTCCCTGAACTCCCTGATCCGTCATGGCCGCCTGAGTACCCTGATCCACCATGGCCGCCTGAGTACCCTGATCCACCATGGCCGCCTGAGTACCCTGATCTGCCATGGCAGCCTGAGTACCCTGATCCACCATGGCCACCCGAGCTCCCTGATCCGCCATGGCCTCTGGAGTCCCCTGACCTGCCATGGCTCCCTGATCCCCCCTGGAGGCTCTCCTTGTCTCCGCCCTGGTCCAGCCCTGCACCAGCCTCCAGGGCGCCCGCCCCCCCTCCCCGATGGAACTGTTATGGCGCGGGATGCGTCGTCCGGGAGGGGGGCGATCTGTCACGTGTATGTTCGTGTTAAGTTTCCTGTTTTTCCTTATTTGGTTCTGTTCCTGTTCTCATTAGTTCATTTGTCTATTTATCATTCAGTCTGATCACCTGTGTTCTATTAATCATTTCCTGTCCTTTATAAGCCTTCAGTTTCAGTATGGTCTTTGTCTCGGATTAATGTTGTTTATATGGTGTACGTGTGTTGAAGCCTCATTTAAAAACCCCTTTACGTTTACTCCATCGTCTCTGCCTCCTACTACAACCACCACCGCATTACACTTATGTACTTGTTAATTTTTTTTGAGCAACCACAAAAGGTACATACTGCAGCTTTAATTAAACGTATGAATCAAAGTTCACCTCAAAATATTTGACATTTTAGATTTAACACCTCAGCATACAAGATTTTCTCTTAAAACACTAGGGAATCAGGAGTGGATTTGTTGAGACTGATGTGGGATTCTCCTTCAAATGAATTCTACCTCTTTACATTCAAATTCGAATTACAACTGCATCTTGTTTTTCCCTCAATTCAAATTCAGGACTGGAATGCAAATTAGAATGCGAGAGGCATTCTGGTTCAATTCTAAACTCGCACTCTGATACATTGTCAGCAAGAGAGATTAAGAGTGATCTCTCAGTTAATCCTCCTCGTGAATGTGTCCATGCTTCTGTCAAAGCACTACATGGTCAGGAGTCTCTTATACACACGCTCACGAATTCCCACATTCACATTCATTGCGTGCAGCTGACGAGTTTGCGCTCTGTCAGCGAAGTGTGGAATCAAATCTACATTGTGGGTTCGAGCTGCTAGCTGCTTTCCGTGCCTGTCACACAAATGCACCAGATGTTGAACCCAATCGTGAAATAATTCCACCCGAACACTGACCCTGCCAGCCACGGGCCTCATCAACTTGTTAAGTGTCATTCCTCCCTGATAGAATAGTATGCAAAGCAATATGAGGTGGATGAAACTCTGTTCCGCGTCCCTGCTACAACACAAACACGACCTGAATGCGGTATCAGTAAACACTGTGCTGCTTCCCTCAACAGGCACCCCTTAAAGTAAATGATTGATAAACTCGGCAAAGAAAAACATACTGGTAATTGGACTAGCTGAGATGAAGGAAAAGCTCTAGTTGCACTGGATCCTTATGAATTTGTGAAGGGGAGGTTGGCACGAATATTATGGTTCATGCCACTTGTGCAATCAAGGAAATGGAGGGAGAACTAATGGTGGGATTGCTTGTGCACTAAGTGATTTACCCTCCCAAAGGCCCCGTGTGAGGCCCTGCGTGATTTCTCAAGTGATACGTCTGGTATTCTGTGAGATATGCATATTCGGCTAGAGGGAAAGTGTGGTCATTGGGTCTTGATTCGGTCACAAAATGCCCAGGGCTGTTAATTATCAGGCTGTTAGCTTGGATGATGTATCTGAATGTTGGTTCTTGCACCTGTGTAGGTGGAAAGGCTGTTTTTGCCGTTCCAAAATTGCAGGAGATTGTTTGGTATAAGATGCACTGGGGGAAAAAAGCATTTTTCTAATCAGTATTTTGGTCTTGTTTTTCAGTAAAATCATCTAAACATCCTTAAAACAAGATCTATCTATCTATCTATCTATCTATCTATCTATCTATCTATCTATCTATATATCTGTCTATCTGTCTATCTGTCTGTCTGTCTGTCCATTTCCATCCATCCATCCATCCATCCATCCATCCATCCATCCATCCATCCATCCATCCATCCCTCTGCCTATCTATCTATCTATCTATCTATCTATCTATCTATCTATCTATCTATCTATCTATCTATCTATCTATCTATCTGTCTGTCTGTCTGTCTGTCTGTCTGTCTGTCTGTTTGTCGGTCCGTCCGTCCATGTATCCATCGATCGATCTATCTATCTATCTATCTATCTATCTATCTATCTATCTATCTATCTATCTATCTATCTATCTATCTATCTATCTATCTATCTATCTATCTATCTATCTACACACAGACACAATGGAAAACAAGACAAAAATCCTGATAAAGAAATGATTGCTTGTAGCGTGCTTCCTTTCAGTGCCTGTTATTGCAGATGGCAAGGTGGATGGAAGAAACGTATTGATCCCTAAGGGGGAAATTCAGGTGCTGAACATCAAAAGTGCACAAATACTTTTCCACACACAGAGAGCGCAAAACAAAACACAGTCTAAAGGCAATTACAGTGGAAAGTGTAAACCATAACAGAGTGCAAAAGAAAAACTGTCCATGAGTAAAGTTGTTATGCACGGCCAACAGACCATGTAATTTGCTCCATTTCGAATGTGACACATAGATCTTTTTTTCTAATAAAAGCTTCTGGAAGATGGCTGAACAACAAGAAGAGATAAAAGATCATGTCAAAAGTTTGGCAGAGACTACTCTACTTGTGAACTGTAAGTCTTAATTCCCTCCACAAGAATGCACTTTCCCTGAATATTGTGATCGATGTGCTCTGATGTTAGCAATTATACTCTGATTGAATTATTTCAGTCATTTCGAAGCAGCTAGATCGGGAGGAGGTGATGGAGTTATTTGTCAACAGGCTGCTGTGTGCGATATATTGTTATCTGAATCTCTCCAGGCACACGTCCAATTAAGTGACACGCTAATATGTAATTTGTGTTTTTTGATGCATTCGAAAAAGCCGTAAGAAATTCCTTCTGAAGCTGTCTCGAGGACCCGCTGATCCTGTGTATTAGATTTGTACTGTATTTGAGAGGAAACATAATCAAAGTTTCATCAGGGCATTTGTTTATCTAATCATCAGAGAAATTAACCGCTAATGGAATTGCACTAGATCACTGGAAACAATGGTAATGGCCTCTATTAAAAAGCTATCACATGGATTTCGTGTAAGTAAATAGATTCATTCCTCAGATTTGCCAAATCGCTTATCACTTTTATGTGAGCATCGCTGGAGGGAGTTCAGAGTTTAAATGTATAAATAGCAGAATGCTAATAACTCTAGCTGTAGCTAATTTATACAGGAAGGAGGGCACTCTGCACCGATGCATATTTCAGTGTCGCAGTGCCCCAGCCTCTCCTAATTCCACTTATATCAGCATTTTTGCTGTTTTAAATTATTAATATGACCATTAGGTCTGAGTATACAGAATAAATAGTGACAAGGGATGCACACATGAATGCATGCTATTACTTTTTCAATACTAAAACTGAATGCAGTTCAAAATCTGAGACAAAGTGTGCATGAGTGACATTTCTAATTATCACTCAACTGTCCATTTTTATCTGTAAACTGCTTTGGTTTTACAGCCTTTTTCTAGGTATACTTTCATCAAATGAAGGACAGATATAAATTGGGTCGATAATCACCACGAGGTGAAATGAATGAATTAACAAATTCAAATGTCTCAAAATAAAAGTTGCAACATCAGCATCACATGATGCAGCTTAGAAAAGAAAAAAAGAAAAAGAAATCTCAATGCATATGCTCATGACACATAAAGAGAAGTTCTTCAAATCTGGCCTCTGCTTTTGTGTCTATTCTTTACTCTTGGGAAAAAAAATAATAAAATAAAATACCATACTCAAACTGAGAGATATCATGAGGAATTAAATTGTCCTTGATCGTTTCAGATAAAACAGTTCACTGTACTATAAAAACATACTGTAACTTTCAAAACTGAAAAGTTTCTCCACAGCTAAAAACGTTTATTGATATGAAGCTGCCAAAACACAAATAGATACAAAAAAATGACTTGTGCTCAAAATGTCTTAAACTTAATGAATTCAATATTGTCCAGAAACAAAATACATTTGAAAAAAGTACAACTTTTTCAAAAAGTTGTACTTTTTGAAAAAGTTGTACAACTTGATAAAACAGGGGGGATAAAACAGTGTTCAATACATTCCCCATATAGCTTGTAGATCTGCAATTATATCATCATATTGCATTGATAAATACTACAGAAATCAAATTACACCGGTGTGTTAATAGGATCTGCTTGATTTTCATTCTTTGCTCATTATTGTAGGTCTTGTGAATGTTTGTCCATGTTGAATTTCATATGGGACAAGGCAGTCTCAGTAAAATCAACAAACATCTACCAATGTGACGGAGCCTCACTATGGGGCAGAGAGGGGGTGCTAATGTTTGATGTTTGTGCTAATTATCTGCTCTGCAGTGACATTGATAACACAATCACATGCTCTGTGAGACGAGCATGCCTGAGAATGTTTCTAAGGAGGGCCTGGAGAAAAAAGTGAAGTGTAAATATTCTCAGAAGCCTTAAGATCACTTGTCTTCTGTGATCAAACAAACTACAGTACAGGACCGATTCACTTTGAAGCTGACATTCCTTCTGTTCAAGCCTCGTGCCTCGAGATCAGCACGTCCAGCACGTTTCAGATGATAACAGACCCCCTGCTATGGATTAGTGTTTGGAGGTAAGGGGTCTCTTGAATCAGATTCCCTGGCAAAAATAAAGCACTTTTGGCTGGTTATTGGACTTTATAAATATATAAGTAAGTAAGTCGTGACGTATTGTCAAGTACGGTGACCCATACTCGAAATTGGTGCTCTGCATTTAACCCATCCAAGTGCACACACACACAGCAGTGAATAGTGAACAAACGCGCACACACACACCGTGAACACACACCGAGAGCAGTGGGCAGCCATTGCGGGTTCGGTGCCTTGCTCAAGGGCACCTCAGTCATGGTATCGAAGGCAGAGAGAGTGCTGTTCATTCACAATCCCCACCTTCAATTCCTGCCGGTGTGAGAACCTTCAGGTTACAAGCCCAACTCTCTAACCATTAGGCCACGACTTCCCCACTTCCCCATATTTCGGCCTAAATGAAAGATTTATTTGAATTGCATATAAAAGTTATGCACATAAAAGGTATACCCAATAGAATTATGCAGTTTTAACTTAAGCAACAAACTTAATGTGATTTGTCAATCATTCATAAATGAAACCGGTAAGATTTCTGTAGCCAAATTTTTTTTTTTTTTTTAGTTTTTTTTAAATAAGTATTTGTGATTGATTTGATTTAAATAATTAATAATTATTCATTATTTAAATAAAAAAAAATATCACTTTCAAAATGCATTTACTAAAATTGCCTAGAATCAGCATCATTATTATTATTAATATTTTATTATTATTATTATATAGCATAAATCTGTTAACAGTGAAAACAATTCACTGTATTCAGTTAAAAAGTATGAACAAATATGCTTTTAAATTATGGCTAGCTGTGGAAAAAGCAATATTCAGTTACTTAAATTGTATGAGATTGGAATGGTTTAACAATGATAAATATATAAATCTGCATTTGGAAAAAAATAGCTGTAGAAACACATTTCAATCAGAAATTGCTTCTAAGAAATAGCAAGTAATACATTGATATAAACATGGCATTCTGAAATGGAAATCCTAAGTACTTTACTGCAATAATCTTTTTTTTTCAATTCAACCTTGAAAAATATATATATATATATATTTATTTACAGTGTGGTTATTGTGTATTTAAAACACTTTCAGATTATTAGTAGTATTACAAAAATCTTACCTGTTTTGTTAATGTATGACAAATACGCATCACATTAGGTTTATTAGTTTATGTTAAAACTATGGAATCCAAATGGATGGAAATTTTACATGCAATTCAAATACATAAAGCCTAAATTTAGGCCAAAATATTTTTTTGATCGTAGTGTGTAGGCCAGGATATGTTATTTGTAATATAATGAATGTTTTCACCCCTTTTATTCATTAGATCTGTTGCTGTATAGATGGACGCATTTGTTGCAAGGTGAGAATTTAGAATTGGTTTGTGGCATAATGGTTCATCCAGTTGGTTGCAGTGTAATGATAACCTTTTTAGTATTCTGAGAGCCTGCAAACTGCAAAATGGCAGTGTCAGCACTCTAACATAAGACACAATGCTAAGCAAAATCACTCTCGGTTCTTATCAGGACTCTTTTTGGCAGGCTGGATCAAGCATCCTCAAAAGGAGTACAATATGTTATAGCTTCCCAGACAGCTTTGGCCTGTTCTTATGAAATATTCGCAGACTATAACCCTCGCCCGCTGCCGAATATATCTAGATAAATGGGAAAGGGTGATATAGATGAAATTTCAGCCATGATTTCAGATGAACTAAAATTCCATTTGCGGAGATGGCGGCTGCGCTGCATTGCAAGTAGTGGTCCATATCCCTCCATAGACTGTTAGTGGACTCTTGTCAGCGGCTCCTTACAGTAATACCTGTGACCTTTATATGATGAAGCACTGAGAGTCTCAGCCATGGCATGTCTCTCTGTCTTAGGGATGGTCGACAGGAAGTTGTTCTGACCCTCCCCAGCGCAAGGATGTGTGACAGAGACCGCAGGGCATCGCAAAGGCCACTATTTATCTTTGTTACACCTTTTCAGATTAGAAAAGGTTCCAATTCCACGTAGAGAACATGACTTTTTTGTCTCTTAAGTCAAGCGTGCACTGTAAGACTGAAGCTGGTGTGCAACAAGAAGTGGCAGATGGTAGGCGACTCCCTGTTGCCGTCCGTTCTAGTATGCACGCTTGTGAGATGCGCCGTGGCTAGTCGCAGATGCTACGAGACATTTCAAATTGGTGTTAAATGCAGCCAGTCTTCAGGTGACTAGCGAGAGTAGAGAGAAAACAGCTATGAGCAACAGCCAATTAAATTACAAGAGGACGAAAGAGCACAAGAGGGCAACACAGTGAGAAATGGAAGACAAAAAAAAAATTGCTCATATATATCCTTTTTTAGTTTCTTTTTCTGTTCTGCAGATTATCGCATCAAAATAACAAGTTTTGCATGAGGGCCAAAAAACGGTCATACAAATTTGCCACTGTAACCAACAGAAACTGCTTCATGCATTGCTGCAGTATTGACAAGATTTCCTCACACAGATTTCTCAACGGGTTCACGTTGTTCACACAAATTTGCTGTATTGACCAAGAGAAAGCTGCTTAGTGTAACAACTGACTTCTGTGGCCATGTTTCTAATCCATAACTAATCCGTAAAATTGGAATATTGCATAAAACATTTGAGATTAAAGCACCGTTTCCATCCTGTGAGTCCAAAAGAACAAAATGGTCACTTCCTGGTTCACTGACACGAAATATCAGTAAGAAAAATGGAAATTGCTTCAATAGGAGGAGCCACAGTAGCTTTTTTCGTGCAGAATAAATGACTTGCACCTCAGAATGTGCAGACAAAATTCAATAAACACTGTCATGTTATCTTGCATTTAGAGGTGGATTCCTGATCTTTGGGAACGCAGCCGTGTGAGACCGTTCTGGGAGGCAATTATACCAAATAATTTTGATGACAGACTTTGGCTCAAGCATTTCACACTAAACCAACATTTCAGCAAAGTCACATGACTTTTTTGATGCGCATAAAATATTTTATTTCGATTATAGTTTATGCACATGTCTTCTTATTGGATAAAAAAATTATCTGCCTCAATTGACCATTCGCAGAGAGCTTGATTGACAGGCGATCTGACCAATCAGAACACGGATATTATGTGCCGCCACTGCTATCCTCCATCTTGCCCGACAGCTACGGCCGATCTCCATAGAAATACATGTTAAAACTGGCTAAAAAAGATAGACTGAATTGAAACTTTTTCAATATAACTAAATATAAATATGTGCGGAGGGTTAAGCTGTGCTGTTGTTGGCTGCCACAGTAACGGTAATAACCTAAGGTATTCCTTTAAAGTACTTGTTTTGTGTACCAGAAAATCTGTTATGTCCGGCGCTGTATGCATGGCTTGCAGCGCTTAAGTTAAATACTGAGTGTGAAATAATAAAATATGTTAAAACGTGTGCTCCTATCATTCTGTGGACAAAATCCCGTGAACTTCGCCCCGAATGGGAGCTTTATTTGCACATGTGCGCTCATCTGTTTTCAATGCGGGTTAACCGCGGCGCTTCATGTCATCTTCTCACTCATTAAACTCAAAGTCCCTTTAAGGGTATTCTATAGTCTTTGGTAAACTATGACAAGTCCTTTACTGCAAAAAGACGGTCACTGTGACACAAGTGGTCAAGTGGTGAAACTATGTGCTATGTACTTTTTTAAAACCATTTTTATAGGTTTCACGTTATATTAGCTCGGAAAATATGTAGATGCGCATGCCCAGTAGCCGCTAAAGATGTTCGATTCTTGAATGAATCGTTCTTTTGAGCCGGTTCTCAGCAAGTAACGGTCGAGCCGGTTCACAAATCGAACTGAATTGAACTTTAGTTCCGGGTTAATGACGCAGGACGCACAGCCGAAATAACACATTTGACCTTAAAAGAACCGAATGAGCCGGTTCAACCAACTGTCCAAGTTTGCCGAGAGTTACCGAGGACTCAAAAAGAACCGAATGAGCCGGTTCAACCAACTGTCCAAGTTTGCCGAGAGTTACCGAGGACTCAAAAAGCACCGAATGAGCCGGTTCAACCAACTGTCCAAGTTTGCCGAGAGTTACCGAGGACTCAAAAAGAACCGAATGAGCCGGTTCAACCAACTGTCCAAGTTTGCCGAGAGTTACCGAGGACTCAAAAAGAACCGAATGAGCCGGTTCAACCAACCATCGAAGTTTGCAGAGAGTTACAGAGGACTCAAAAAGTACCGAATGAGCCGGTTCAACCAATTGTCCAAGTTTGCCGAGAGTTACCGAGGACTCAAAAAGAACCGAATGAGCCGGTTCAACCAACTGTCCAAGTTTGCCGAGAGTTACCGAGGACTCAAAAAGAACCGAATGAGCCGGTTCAACCAACTGTCCAAGTTTCCCGAGAGTTACAGAGGACTCAAAAAAACCGAATGAGCCGGTTCAACCAACCGTCCAAGTTTCCCGAGAGTTACCGAGGACTCAAAAAGAACCGAATGAGCCGGTTCAACCAACCGTCCAAGTTTCCCGAGAGTTACCGAGGACTCAAAAAGAACCGAATGAGCCGGTTCAACCAACCGTCCAAGTTTGCCGAGAGTTACCGAGGACTCAAAAAGTACCGAATGAGCCGGTTCAACCAACCGTCGAAGTTTGCTGAGAGTTACCGAGGACTCAAAAAGAACTGAATGAGCCGGTTCATCCAATTGTCCAAGTTTGCCGAGAGTTACCGAGGACTCAAATAGAACTGAATGAGCCGGTTCAACCAATCGTCCAAGTTTGCCGAGAGTTACAGAGGACTCAAAAAGAACCAAATGAGCCGGTTCAACCAACCGTCCAAGTTTGCCGAGAGTTACCGAGGACTCATAAAGTACCAAATGAGCCGGTTCAACCAACCGTCAAAGTTTGCCGAGAGTTATCGAGGACTCAAAAAGAACCGAATGAGCCGGTTCAACCAAAGTCCCTATAGTATTTGGTTCAACCAACTGTCTTGCCGAGGATTGCCGAGGATTCTGACAAAATGAGTTGCTGACACTGCGTGTGTATCGCTGAGGACTTGAACGAGCCTGATGCGCAAAGTTTCTTTATAACAAACAAAACGTAGGGTACCGGAGATATGCTTGTTTTATTGAAAAGCTGAATTTTTATTAAAACATGGAAAAACCTGAGTTTTAGTATGGTTTATTGTGCATGCAGATCATATTTTAAGTTGTTTAAGCGAAATCAAGGAGTTTATAAGACTGGTTTATTACTTCTTTATACTTTAGACATGTAGAACATATCCACGTTTGTGCATCAATGTCTGTAATGTCTGCTGTAGGTGTGAAACTTTCAGGAATCTTATTCAAGTTGTAGGCTAATCAGTTGCCTATTGGTCAGTCGTATCTGACATATGGATTCGCGGATGAAACTGTGACCACAAAGACAATTAACTTAAGAGAATGAAAGGCCATCATTAGCTATATGCGTTCACAAAAATAACTTTTTATTTGAATGTTTCAATATGTGTTGACACAAATGACTTTATTTGAATGTTTCATTGATACAACATGGCACTGAGTTAAAAGAACCGGTTAGCGGAAATGAATCGGACTTTGCATCACTAGTAGCCGCAGCTGTATCCCTTCTAGCCTTTAACCACAAATCAGACAGAAGAGCAGATTAACTTCGGTGGACTTAAACTTGAAAAATGGTGTGTTCCACGGTTGAAGTAAAACACTCTGAGGTTTATTTACGTTCATTTCGTGCTTTAAGTAAATAAAGCATGAAAGGCAAACTGTATTGCCTCAGTTCAAACACGGTCGGTTCATGTGTTTGAACTGAGGCAATACAGTGATCTATCACGACACATTGAAGAGCCACAAAATGGTATTTATTGTTTGAATTTCTTTAAAAAATGACTCAGTTTAAAAGCTGAGGGTCCTGAGACCTTGTTTCATATCAGAAGTAGCCTGCTCTGTCTCCTCTATTGGTGTGTTGTCAGTTTCCTCTGTATTTTTCACTCGTGAGAACATGATTTGTAGTGTGAGAGCAGCATTGTTTGTCGGTCATGGCAACAGTAACTAAGGGTGGGTGGGTTTTGCAAACGGTCAATTGAGTGCATACATTTTTTATGCGCATTTTAAGATTTTTTGCGCATTTTGGCATTTCGATTTCAAGGTTTTTTTTTGTTTTTTTTTGCGATATCCCAACATTTGTACAAAAATAAGTAGATGGAAACATGGCTAGAGTGGTTCTTCGTACATCACTACACTATTAATGACAGATGATGGAAATTTTGCTAATGTGACGCTACATTGAGTGTTGAAGTGGGCACCTGGCCTTAGCAGGTTCAGGAAATAGAGATTTGTATCACTCATTTATTTATTACTGAATTAAGTTGAGGTATTCGATTTATTTTTCTTTCTGTGCATTGGAAAATGTGAAATGAATAATATATAAACCCAAAACGCACAGTCTTCCAAAGCCTAAGCTCTTTCTCTGAACATGAAAGCCCTTCCAGAGAGTTTAGGCAACAATGAAGTTTTTGATGTAGTCCTTTCCATCTGAAGTGTCCTTGAAGTAAAAGAAGGAGAGAAGAAAAGAGGATCGAGATGTTTTCACCATATGGGTATTCTACATTTCTCTCAGACTTTATATCAGCCGCGGAGTCACTGGACCAGTTTAACTCTTTCACAAGCTCCTATTATTTCCTCAGATGAAATCTCAGCGAACAACGCTGCAGCAGTCTTCAACTGAGAGCCCTGTTTATTTATATATTTCTGGGTATAGCTTATTTATTCTGCTTTTCATATTTCAGTGGTTGTTGAAAAAAAACTAACGTCTGTGTTTGCTTTCAAGACCCTTGAAATGCTTGGATGTTTTCTGAATGCTTCATCAGGAACAGGGCTAATCAAGTCTTTTTGTGAGGACTTACTTTGACTTTATTCAGACAGGCAGCAAAAGTTTTTTATTATTACTGTTGGCCTATCTGATTCATATTAGCGCCTACGGGCCGAGATGCTGGGATGGGTTCCAGCACCCTGTGACCCTACATAGGACAAGTGCTTTGGAGAATGGATGGATGGATGAATGATTCATATTAGTTTATCTGTACAGTAGTGTGAAATATACATGATGAAACACGAAACATGAAGCACGTCACACCTCTGTTCATCAATTTGCACTGGCTACCAACAGCTGCTCGCATAAAATTCAAGGCATTAATGTTTGCCTACAAAACCATCTTTGGCTCTGCACCCCTTTACCTAAATTCAGTACTTCAGACCTATGTGCCCTCTAGAAGCTTGCATTCTGCAAGTGAACGACGCATTATTGTGCCATCCCAAAGAGGCACAAAATCACTTTCACTGACTTTTTCATTAACTGTTCTCATCTGGTGGAATGACCTGCCCAACTCAATCCGAGCAGCTGAATCCTTAGCCATCTTCAAGAAACGGCTAAAAACACATCTCTTCCATCTTTATTTGACCCTCTAACTCTAGCACTATCTATTCTAATTCTATTTTATCTATCTGTCTTCTTTTTATTTAAAAAAAAACAAAACGAAAACAAAACAAAACACACACACACACACACACTTGACCCTCTATCAATTGCATATTTATTCTCTAACTGCTAGCTTTTCTTGAAAAACTAACACTAACTTTCTTTTTTCTATTCTATCTACTTGTTTCTTAAAAAAAAGAAAGAAAAAAAACCGTAAAACACTAGGTTTCTTTTTTTCTATATTCTATCTACTTGTTATCTTAAACAAACAAGCAAACAAACAAACAAAAAAACCTTGCTACATGTACTGCGTTAGGCTAACCGAGACTTTTCATATCGCTTGCATGTTGTTGCTCTTTTGTTGGATTTGATTGCTTCTGTTGTCCTCATTTGTAAGTCGCTTTGGATAAAAGCGTCTGCTAAATGACTAAATGTAAATGTAAATTCATTATAAATGAATTTATAAACCTGGTCCAAACTAAACACACATGGGGTTTGAACTGACTCAAGCAAAAAGATCTTTGTGTAACTTTTGGCTTTACGGTCACGATTCAAATATAACATGTTTTTGCGCCTAGTTTGCCAGCAAAAACCACACTACAGACCAAAACAATGTTCTACTTGTATTTCACTAATGTTCTTATCCATTTAAAAGGCATATGTTTGAAGTTTGAAGTTAATTAACCTATATATTTTCCATATCAACTTCCTGAGAATTACATCCATTATAGTCTGACGTCACTATTAAAGTCTTTGATAATATACTACTGTTTAAAAGTTTGGGGTTGGGAATGTATATATATATATATATATATATATATATATATATATATATATATATATATGTATATATGTGTATATATATATATATATATATATATATATATATATATATATATATATATATATATATATATATATTATTTATTATTTTTTTTTTGAAAGTCTCATGCTCACCAAGTCTGCATTTATTTACAGTAAAAGCAGTGTTGACTGCTTTCAATTTTACATATTTTAAAATGTAATTTATTGTTGTGATACTAAGTGAATTTTCAGCATCATTAATGTAGTCTTCAGTGTCATATAATCCTTCAGAAATCTTTCCAATATGCTGATTTGCTATATGTGTAATGACTAGTCATTTTGCTATATGTATGTAATGACTTCTGTCAAATGTTTGTGGTAAAAATTAAAAGTTTTAGCCTAAACTAAACTTCTCCCCAACTATGTCCCTTAATATTGTGGTGTAGCCACTAATGTAAACATGAGATATATGGTAAAGCCAAATCAGATTTATCTTCCATTCATTTCCATACTTGTTTTATTTTTATGTCAACAGTAAATAAAAATTCTCCCCTTTTAGGACGGCTCATTTATTTTGTACCATGTCAGCAGAATGTGACAACACCTCTTTCGAGTGTTTACCAAACCTTTAGATAATGAAGAAGCGAGATTTATGCTTTCAATTAAAGGCTAAAATAATCTCCTATGTAAGTTGATATAAAACGTGCAGGTGATGCAGGTTTACAGGAAGCCGTGACATCTCTCTATAAATACATAACCTGAGCTGACCTTGTGTGAAGTCTACGGTGCTGAAGGGCCGAGACCAGCTCTGAGGACCAGTCTGTGTGTCTCTAGATGTATCGACCTCTCCTCTGGCCCTTTGTGTGGATCACCTGAAACATAGCCAGCACTCCTGTGTCCCCGCAGGGGTTGTTTTTCAAAGACTTCTCGAGACCGATATGGACTTCCTTCCCCAGCATGCCACTAGCAGTCCATCTCCAATGTTGCCTTCAGTATCAACAAAGAAATTAGTCTGAATGATTCCTCTTTGTGTTATTCGATACCTTTCCTGCACGACACTTTCAAATGTAGGATGTCAATTCATGAGGGAAAATTGGAAAAGCTGATCTCTGGCAATCAAAGAAAACAAGCCTTTCTGCAAAATTTAATCTTGCTTTTAAAGTAAGAAACTGCATTCGTAAGATTTTTTACTTCTGTAATCTGGCAGGTTTGTGAGAGAAAGAAAATATCCAATACAGGACCGTCCTATACTTTAGATTGTGGGACCCCCATGGCAGGGTTGCCAGGTTTTTGCAACAAAGCCTGCTCTATTGCTACTCAGAACTAGCCCAAAACTAGCTCAATCGCATTACCCTCCGGAGTGATCACTTCGAAGGGTTGAAGGGTGTAGGGGACCAAACAACTGTTTCTTGAAGTGCCCTTCTGCGTCATCATACGGAAGCGCCATCATCATGCAAAGAATCTGTGCAAAGGATCATGGGGGTCCGAAGTGTCCATCAGTTGTACCCTTCGAAATCCTTCATTCCGAAGGGCCATTTGAAGTGGCTAGTTTTGAGGACTTCGGTTTGGAACGACCCTTCAATATGGCGGCCATGATTGTTTTCACTCCGAAGTGCCCTTCGGAGGGCGATATATTCCGTTTGGAACGCACCGATGGTCTTTATGCATGAATTTATTAAAAAAGAAAGAAAAAACATATATATATATATATATATATATATATATATATATATATTACTTAAATTACATTAGCTATACATTGTTATAATCTTTCTCTTGTTGATAAATTCTGAGATAGCTACACATCCATGAATTCCTCTATAACAAAGAGTTAACGATTCAATGTCAAAGTATATTGTGAGATTCCTGCACTAAAAGAAAGCTTCAGAAATCTTCCTAATGTTAAATAAGCCAGACTCTCAGGAACATAATTTAACACACAAATCACAATGGTGGTGAATACCAAAATAACTGTGAAATGCTGTTAAACATGACCGCCCAATAATCGACCAAAATTGAGACTAAAGGATACAACAAATACAACTGTACTACAGCAAATAAAACCAGCAAACAATGAAGTAATAAAAAGCAAGACAATCTGTATTGTAATGGGCTTGCTATGATAACATAGGCTAGCTGTCCACTGATTTCAAAATGAGCAAGCTGTAAACGCCAAAAAAAAAAAGAAGAAAAATAAAAAGATTTGTGGTTTGTGGTTATTTAAGACGGTTACAATGTTTAACACACTTTAAAAATGGCAGAAATAGCGGTGGTTCACACGTTTTCCCGGTCCACTGCGCTTAATTTTTTCTGTAGACAAACACTGGACGGACATTTTTGAATGTTGCACCGCGTTTATGAAGCCATGGCAAGTTTAAATTAAAAACGTGGATTGCCGCGTTTTCTCGCGAGAAATCTGGGCATCGGTGTGAAAATATGGGCAATGAATCTGCATGTTAACCAGGCTAACCTATCTACAGAGGTCTGCTCATGAGGTATTTACTTATGTCTGTTTATTTTTAATATTCTTTATATGTTTCTCCATATTGCTGTACCTGCTTTTCACTGTTTTCTATTAATCTTTTGCACAAACTGTATTTGTCCCACATTTTGTTTGCACTAAAAACATACATATTTATAAAAATGTATTTTTATGACCTGTATTAATCGCTATACATGATTTATCAATAATTTATTGTTTAAGATAATAATTTTAAGTTTAAGACCTGGTTCTCAGTGATCCAGATTAGTTGAAGGGAAGGTTATCAATAAAGATTTTTGGTCTGTTTTATTACACAAAGCTAATGTATGGCTTCCAAAAGTTGGCACATTAATCATAAGCGCTGATAAGTGAACAAGCGACAATGGACATTATATTCTTCCCTAGTGTTCTATGAAATAAATATATTCATTACTTATAGAGTTTCTCACAGAATAAACAAGCATAGTTTACAATTCCAGAGACCTTTTTTTGTCAATATGTGTCACTATTCTGTCAGAGTTACTGATGCTGTTTAAATGAGAACTTGACATAAGCAAATTAACTGTTACAGAAAAAGTTGTCACAGAAATGTGCTAACCACAGGCTCTGGCAGCTACAAATTGGGTTATGAAGGCCTACAGTTATTTTATTGCTCACAACACATAATTCACATCGATGCCTTTTGTATTCAGCTCGATTGGAACAAATTGCTCCTGACTTTTTATTGCAAAACTACTGCGATATTTCAGAATTGAGGATGCTGTTGTGCTATTACACACTAATGCTCAATGAGATAACCAAGCAACCAGTTTCCTCGTTTTCTTTCCATATACTCTAAAACAACAGACAGTTCCTTGTTTTTAGCACCCATTTATATTACAAAGCAGTGTAAAGATGCATGAGGGTTTGGTAATTTCAGTAGTTAGCTCATTTGGTGCATCTTTAGCATTTCGCTCATTGGGAGTGTGGAGGTGGACAGAAAGTGTACAAGGCATTTTGGGGGTGTGAATGTGAGAAAATTAATCTCTCTCACTGCAGGAATGTTTATAATGCAGGCCCAGTCGCTGGTGCTCATTTACATCTGAGAACGGCCTCTCGCCAGAGTAGTGGACACAGGATTTAGCTAATGTGCTGGCATTATGACCATTGTTGTGTAACGGGTTGATGCATCATTCCAGGCAGAGCTGTCTGTGATCTCACTCGCAGTAATAGCTCTGTGAGAATGTATTTAAAGCTGGACCACGAGCTCCGGTAAATGGTGTGGAATTGCTCCAATTCTGTAAAGCGCAATGGCTTATGAAAGTGACACAATCAAAGTATGTGCATCCTTGTAAAGTACCTAAGTGAAGTAAACATGAGAAGAAATCAAATCAGGCAGTGTTGAGCACGCTTTGACAGTGTGAGTGATACGAATTTTAAAATTATGTGATAAAATCATAAAATTAACTAATTAGGTTTGATTGCTAAATTTTATGCAAAGGAAACAAGTTTTACTTTTCCTTTACTTTCAGTAGCTGACTAGCTTTCTTCAAAGTGGAAGTGCTTTGCTTGGCTTTCGGGTCTGATTTGTTAACATTAGTTAATTCATTAGGCATCATAAATTGAAAATTAATGTAATACTTTTACAGCATTTATTAATCTAGTTTAAAGGAATAGTTTATCTAAAAATGAAAATTTGCTGAAAATTTACTCACCCTCAGGCTATCCAAGAGTTTTTTCTTCATTGGAATAGATTTGGAGAAATTTAGTATTACATATATCAATATAATAGCTCATAAAGACATCACAATAATCTACAAGTAATCCATGCAATTCTGGTCCATCAATTAACATCTTAAGTGAAAAGCTGCTTGTTTGTAGGAAACAAATTCATTACTTAGGCGTTTCTGTCCACAATATGAGTTCATAATCCATAATAACACTTCCTCTAGTGAAAAGGTCCATCCCCTGTTGTCCTCTCACATCAAAATACACCAACTTATGTGTTTAGAACTGTTTTGGACTGTTTTTGCTTGTAAACGTAAACGAAGATTGATCTGGACATACAGTATTTCTCTCATGATTCAGATGAGATGACTTTTTCACTGAGAAAGTTAAAAATGCCTTATGGATGAATTTGTTTCTTACAAACACGTAGCTTTTCTCTTCACAAGATGTTAATTGATGGAGTGGAGTCGTGTGGATTATTGTTATGTTTTTATTAGGTGTTTAAACTCTCATTCTGACGGCACCCATTCACTGCAGAGGATCCATTAGTGAGCAAGTGATGTAATTCTAAATTTATCAAAATCAGTTCAGATGAAGAAAGAAACTCCTTTACATCTTGGATGGCCTGAGGGTGAGTACATTTTCATTTTGGGGTGAATTATTTCTTTAAAGGTTTCTACATTTCATCACGCGAGTGCCTTGGAATTTTTTTCTATGCTAATTTAATTCAAACTTGTCATGTTCTGTATATGAACCAAATAATCTACGCTGGTTGCACACCTTACATATACGTCCTATTTCTATGAGTTTTCAGTTGTATTTCTTAGTAAATATATTAAATAATAGAAAATAGTCCATGTTACATATTTGAAAAAGCAATATGGACGCTATGTTGTAAATTTAATAAGTAACATCTTACTTGTAACGTTTCACCCCCAACTCTGCTCTTTGAGATAAATACGGCCAGACCTTCACTTGAGTGTCTAGTTTAGTGAGTGTCGCCAAGGCAAAGCCAGTGACACAAAACATTCCCAACCTCATTCATCAAGCAGTTTTTCGCTCAGAGCATCTCAAATTCCTCTCTCCTTTCCTGTCATAGAAATTTTCTAACTTACCACAGATGTTCCTGAGGGATTTTATCACGCATTGACTACAAGAGAATGCAAATGGCATACACAGGCATGAATCTGGGACAAGATGGCCATGACCTGCAGAGGTCTCCTCTCTGAGCCGGGCGTCTGGGGATTCAGAATTCTCCACTGCTGAAGCTTAATTAGCCCAGCTCTGTTGCCTGGAGAAGTGTTCAGCGCTTGACCTTTCCTAAAGGTAAGCAACCGGTGCGTGTTCAACAGGCCACAGGAAAAGGAGCAGCACCAACGAGGTTTCTGACAAGCCCAACTAGGAGGGGAGGTGGAGATGGTGAAGGCATTGGAGCTGGCGCCCAGACAGTGTCTCGTCTAAAGATACCCTGAGAAACATGCGTTGCCAAAGGGAAGTTTATCAGTATTCCTGCTGCTGATCATTAAAAAAAGACTGAGCCAATGCACAGCAGGTTTTGGTTTCTTCTGAAGTGGGTTTAAAAACAAGCAAAATGAAAACAGTCAAGTATTAGCAGATAGTAGAAGATTAGCTACGTTTAAATGAAGCCTAATAATCCATTAATAATATGACTAAATGCAAATCTTTTGTGTAAGGACCTCAATTGGACAAAAAACGGATCCAAAATGACAATGACTTCCACAATTTTGAAAAAACAAAAACAAAACAAAATAAAACAAAAAAAACCCTAAATTTAAATTTTTGGGTAAATTTCCTTAAAGATAATAGGTAAATAGAAGTTTTATCAGTAAAATATTAATAAAAATCAAATATTATAATAATAATAATAATAATAATAATAATAATAATAATAATAAAATATAAATCTACCTCAATTTATAGTAGTTTAAGATATTTTAAGAAGAAAATGTATTTTATTTTAGAATAAAATAAAATAAAAAGAAAGAACTTATTATTTCTTTTATTTATTATTATTCAAATATATATAAACATATTTAAAAAGAAAAAAAGATTCATGGTCTCCACAAAAATGTTAAAATAAATAAATAAATGTAATTATTTTAAACATATTTAAAGAAACAACAACAATTTCTCAGTCTCCTCTCCACGAAAAAAAAAAAAAAAAAAAAAAAAAAATTAAATAGCACAAATCAAGATAGGAAATAACAAGATAGGAAATATCAAGATAGGAAATAGCAGGAAATGTTATTTGAGCACCTGCAGCTCTAATAGCTCGCTCTTCATTAGTGTGGCACAGGAGCTGTCAGGTTGAGTATGTCAAGCATAAAGAATCAGAGAAGCTGCTTCCAGGTCTCTGAGATACACACCCTCATCAGCCACCATTACTGCTGCTTTTTAAACCAAGACACTCCTTTTTATGTTTCTCTATGTCATAAAATCCCTATTTTGGGAAAAAGGTGCAGTGGCGCTCATGACTGTTGTGAGCCACTGTGTTCTGGAGCAGGAAGAGGTTTGCTCACGTGATCGTCCTGTACATAATAAGAAATCCTTTGAAGGTGGGACATGCCTGTCATCCTATAAATCATCCATAGGCGAGTATTCCTCTCTGGCAGTGAGTCCAGGCGCCGTTCTCATTATCCGGTGTGGGCTTGCCTGTCGGTGAAGAGCGGTGAGGTGAGGCGCTTTGATAAAAATACTTCACAAAGTCGCCGTCACCATTAATGGCTCTCGCTCTCGTGTGAATGCGATGAGGAGAGGGATGAGAAAAACACACTGTGATTTTAGCACCGATAAAATTGATTTAAAGCCGTATCAAAACATGACGAGCTTTTTACAAGTGTCATGTACTTTTACGGAGAGGGACCCATTTTCCAGCTCTGTGCTTTGCTCATCAGTTTGGCAATGCACGCAGCAGAGCAGAGGTGATTACTTTAGAGAATTAGATTTAATCACTTAAAATGCTGAGGGAACCATTCTTGGGCCATAATACTACTCCGAGAGTTTGGTTTGTTTATTCCCCATTGAATTTTATTTAATGAGTTTTAATGTTATGGAATATTTTAGAAAAGTAGTATTAAATGTTCATTTTTACTTGTAAATAAAAATCTGCTTTTTTATTTAAATGCGCTTCCAAGAAAATGGAGGAAAAAGTTTTTTTTTAATTTTTTTTTTTTTTAAATTATTCATTCAGCTCTGCACTTTATAATATAGGCTATGTATTCTGGATTAATATGAAGAGAGGCATGCCAAATGGCACTTTCCATGAATGCAGTATATTTTGGTGTCCAGTGACCTTTTTTTTTTAGCTAAACGAATCCCATGTTTCTTATGTATTGTGAGCTATTAGATCTGTTAAATGAACTAATAGGCTATCTAACATGCAGTTAACCTAGAAATTAGCTAGTTTTAAACTCACTACCTTCAAATCACTACCTTCCCTTAAAATTGTGGTTTTAGCCTCCACTCCTTAGATGATTTGACTTTTTTCCTCTGTATCCAACAATAAGAATCATATAAAATTTCATAGTTTTGACCAAATCAGTCAAAAACACAAAAAATAATAAAAAAAAAAACACAATTGCCAATATATTTAATTTCTTGCAAATTGTTCAAACTAATTAGTCTATTTAGTTTTCACATTTATTAAGTATGTGTTACTAAATCAGTACACAATCACACATATCAAAGTATTAAAAACGTGAAATTAACCAGATTCACATGGCAAAATGAAGCACTTTATTTTGGTCCTTAAAGGGTTACTCCACCCCAAAATGAAAATTTTGTCATTATTCACTTACCCCCATGTCGTTCCAAACCTGTAAAAGCTTCGTTCATCTTCGGGACACAATTTAAGTTATTTTAGATGAAAACCGGGAGGCTTGTGACTGTTCCATTGACTGCCAAGTAAATTACACTGTCAAGGCCCAGAAAAGTATGAAAAACATCGTCAGAATACTCCATCTGCCATCAGTGGTTCAATCTGAATGTTATGAAGCGACGAGAATACTTTTGGTACGCGAAGAAAATAAAAATAATGACTTTATTCAACAATTCTTCTACTCTGCGTCAGCGTAGCGCCATTTTGGAGAATATCCACTGGACGCAAATAGCGTACGCTGTTCTGTGTCAGCCGCACCACACGGATACGCTGTATCCGAAGTCTTTCAAATTTTTCTGGGCCTTGACCGTGTTAATTGTTTGGCAGTCAATGGGACAGTCACAAGCCTCCTGGTTTTCATCCAAAATATATTAAATTTTGTTCCCAAGACAAACAAAGCTTTTACTGGTTTGGAACGACATGGGGGTAAGTGATTAATGACAAAATTTTCATTTTGGGGTGGAGTAACCCTATAAATGCATCATTCATTCATTCATTTAATAAGCTGTCTAAATGGCACTTTTCCATGAATAAAATAATGAATAAAAAGAGATGTTTTGTTCCCCTTTCAGTCGGTCACTCCGAGTCACGTCGGATAACCGACGAAATTGGGATCTCGCCAGAGAGACCAATCCACTTCGAGTGTAACTAAACGAGCCAATGGACATTGGCATGCGATTATTGCATCCAGCTGCCGCTGATCACAGCATGAGTATAAGAGGCAGCAGGTGCACCGCATTAATTCATCCTTTCGCTTCAGAGCCGAGCGGTGGTGCATCACTACTGCTCTCTACTTCAGTGTTGCAGAGAAAACGAGCGAGTGCGGGCATTACGGCAACAGCAGTGGTGGTCACGGTCTCGCGGCTTCAACAAAGATAGACAGCCACACCAGGAGTGTGCGGTGGCCAGGTCCCCTGCGTGCTTCAGCACTAAAAGAGCAATTTCTCTAAAAGAGCATTTCTCTAAAAGAGCAACACGGGTGATCGCATCTTTTTAAAGATGTCTTATCACCCATGCGTTTCTGGGTATGGTCGTTTCCTGGCACCTCAGGACGGTCACGATCGCTGCCTCACATGTCTGGGCATTCAGCACACTGAGGAAGCTTTGTGGATGGTTCATGTTCTTCTTGTGGGGACATGACCATCTCGGAGTTGCATAAAAGACTCCGCTATGTCAAACATGGCGGAGTCCCTCTGCCTCTGCCGCGATCCAGCATTCGTCCTGGCACCCGGGGCGGTGCTGCGTCCGGTGGAGTCAGAGGTGATTTGAGGATCACGGTGAGGGCTTCCCCAAGTGGAGTTCATCACCCCTCAAGCACTCCGCAGCCGGTGGAGCTGCCGTTGGAGCGGGCTGGGCCCTCTACAGGACAGAGGGCACAACTCGTTTCCTTCGGTGCCTCCTCTGACGACCAGATGTCGATCGCTGCATCGGAGGGCGAGCCCTCTCTCTCCGGGGATGACGACTCGGCTGCATTGCCCCCTTCGGGTGTGATAGTGTTGTCCAAGCCAGACCCAGAGATGATGGCTATGCTTTCCCGGGCCGCCGAGAATGTCGGGCTCGTGTGGAATCCTCCACCACGTCCTGATCCTTCGAGGCTGGACGAATGGTTTCTCAGTGGGGGTCGTGCTGGTTCTCAGTGCCTCCCTCTGGTGCCATTCTTCCTGGAGGTGCATGAGGAGCTCACTAAATCGTGGAGGGCATCTTTCACTGCCCAAAACAAATCTTGTGGCTCCTCCGCCCTCACCACCCTCGATGGTGGGGCCGCTTTGGGGTATGCGGGCATCCCCTCGGTGGAGCGGTCTGTGGCCATGCAACTGGGTCCAACAGCCACTACCACTCTGCGGGGTGACCCGTGTCTCCCCTCACGGGCCTGTAAGTATTCGTCAAGCCTAACTGGCAGTGCTTACAGAGCTTGTGGGGAGGCGGCTTCTGCCCTCCACGCCATGGCGTTACTGCAGGTCCACTAGGCCAAAGCCCTGAAAGACCTGCACGAGGGCGGCCATGACCTGGCGGTTCTACATGAACTGCGTGCTGCGACAGACCTCGCGCTTCGAGCGACGAAGGTGACTGTGCAGTCTCTGGGTCGTGCGATGTCCATGCTAGTGGTCCAGGAGCACCATCTCTGGCTGTGTCTGGCTGACATGAAGGAGCAGGAGAAGGTACAGTTCCTGAATGCTCCCGTGTCGCAGACCGGCCTTTTCGGCGATGCTGTCGAGAGCTTTGCCCAGCAGTTCTCGGCACCACAGAAGCAAACTGAGGCGAGCAAACATATCATGCGCCGGAGGAAACCTGCTGCTTCCACCCCGGTTGCAGCCCCTCAGCCTGTTCGTCGCCGTGGGCGCCCCCCTGCGGCCGCTCCCGTGCAGCCGCAGCAGCTTTCCACCAGGCAACGTCGTGGAGCCGGTCGCAGGCAGGACGCCCAGCCCATCCAGGCCCCCGCCAAACCTGGCGGCAAGCGCAAGTGCAAGAGACCCTGAGACGGGCAACACAGAGATGGAGGAGACTGCTCGTCGGGAGATGGTGACTGCACCACTCCCTCCCCCGGAGGAGGGCCGGATGGAGAATCTTTTGTTTCATTTTGTTTTTGTTCCGCCGCTGGCCCAGCAGCCCAGCAGCCAGCAGTACCCAAAACATCAATAAAAGAGCGGTTTCCTCAATGTCTGGGTCTCAAGAGGAGGAAAGTGGTGAACCGTGCATCACGGGATCGCTTCCCTCCTCCTCTCTCGCCAGCAGGCAGCATGCCCAAGAGCACCCCTCCTGCCCATTCGTGGAGGTAGGTGAGGGCAGTAGCTCTCGAGTCCCCGCTTCAAGTCGTGACATACCGGGCTGTCACAAGCCTCAAGCCAGGTTCTTGTGTTTCCTCCCACACGAGGAGGAATCAGGTGAGTGTTACACTGCACATCCAGACCCCGCCCCCTGCCATCACAGGCCAGGCCGTCACAGGCCCCAGGCCGGGTCCCTGTGTTCCACCTCGCTGCCCCACTGCGGGTACGTTGGTGGCCCCGTTGGTCCTGCTGGCACGGTCTATCGGAGCCTGGCTAGCGCTCCCCGGTCCGTCTCAGTGGCTCCTGCGGACCATCAGACTCGGCTACGCAATTTAGTTCGCCCGGCTTCCCTCCAAGTTCAGGGGCATCTGGTTCACTTCAGTCAAGGCCATCAATGCCCCTGTCTTGCGTGCGGAGATCGCAGTCCTGCTGGCGAAAGATGCGATAGAACCGGTCCCTCCAGCCGATATGAGGTCGGGGTTTTACAGCCCTTACTTCATTGTCCCCAAGAAAAGTGGTGGGTTACAACCAATCTTGGATCTGAGAGTTTTGAACCATGCACTTCACAAGATGCCGTTTAAGATGTTGATGCAAAAACACATTTTTGGGTGCGTCCGTCCCCTAGATTGGTTTGCAGCGATCGACCTGAAGGACGCGTACTTTCATGTCTCGATTCTCCCGCGACACAGGCCATTCCTGTGATTCGCGTTCGAGGGTCAGGCATATCAGTACAAAGTCCTGCCCTTTGGTCAACCAGACAGCACGCTTCACCCAGGAATGTGCTTAGTCAGTGCATAACTGCCTCAAGACTTTATCAGGCAGAACGGCGGTCCCACTGAAACTCCTGAGGCTCCTGGGGCATATGGCTGCAGCTGCGGCGATAGTTCCGCTCGGTCAGCTCCATATGAGACCACTTCAGCAATGGCTCCATGGTTGAATCCCGAGGTGGGCGTGGAAACGCGGTACTCACCGGGTTCAGATTACACCGGCCTGCCGCAAGACCTTCAGCCCGTGGACAGATCCCTCATTCCTTCGGGCAGGAGTGCCCCTGGAGCAGGTATCCAGGCATGCTGTGATATTCACAGATGCCTCGGCCACCGGCTGGGGAGCCACGTACAACGGGCACGCAGTGTCAGGGGTTGGACGGGTTCCCAACTGCGTTGGCATATCAATTGCCTCGAGTTGCTGGCAGTACGCCTTGCCTTGAGCTGCCTCAGAGGGCGCCTTCGGGGCAAGGACGTTCTGGTCCGTACGGACAACACTGCGACCATTGCGTATATCAACCGGCAAGGCGGTTTACGCTCTCGTCGCATGTCACAACTCGCCCGCCACCTCCTCCTCTGGAGTCAGAAGCATCTGAGGTCCCATCGTGCAATCCACATCCCAGGAGTGTTCAATCAGGCGGCTGACGAGCTGTCTCGAGCGGCACTTCCTGGGGAGTGGAGACTCCATCCCCAGGCGGTCCAGCTGATTTGGAGTCGGTTTGGAGTTGCTCAGGTAGACCTGTTTGCATCTCCAGAAACCACCCACTGCCAGTGGTTCTACTCCCTATCCGAGGCAATGCTCGGCATGTATGCACTGGCACACAGCTGGCCCCAGGGCCTGTGCAAATATGCATTCCCCTCAGTGAGCCTGCTAGCACAGACACTGTGCAAGATCAGGGAGGACGAGGAGCAGTTCCTGTTAGCACCTCAGCCAGTTGGGCCTTTCAGCAGTTCCTGAGGAGCAGTTCCTGTTAGTGGCTCCATATTGGCCCAACAGGACCTGGTTCCCGGAACTCATGCTCCTCGCGACAGCCCCTCCCTGGCTGATTTCTCTGAGGAAGGATCTGCTTTCTCAGAGACGGGGCACCCTCTGGCACCCGCGTCCAGACTTGTGGAAACTCCATGTGTGGTCCCTGGACGGGACGCGGAGGTTCTAGGTGACCTGCCCCAGGAGGTAGTTCTCACTATCGCTTCAGCATGAGCACTGTCCACAAGACGGGCCAATGCGCTGAAGTGGAACTTGTTTGTCGAACGGTGTTCCTCTCACCATGAGGACCCCCAGAGATGTTCGATCAGAGCCGTGCTTTCCTTTTTGCAAAAGGGGTTGGAGCGTAGGCTGTCCCCCTCCACCCTTAAGGTGTATGTTGCTGCTATTTCCGCCCACCATGACCCCATAGAAAGGAGGTCGGTGGGGAAGCATGATCTGGTCGTCAGGTTTCTTAGGGGGGCCAGGAGATTAAATCCTCCTAGGCCTCCCTCCCTACCCTCTTGGGATTTGGCATTGGTGCTAAGAGCCCTACAAACTGCCCCCTTTGAGCCGTTGCAGTCAGTTGAGTTGAAATTTCTCTCTATGAAAACCCTACTCCTGACTGCGTTGGCCTCAATCAAGAGGGTGGGGTACCTGCAGGCATTTTCGGTCGACGAGTCATGCTTTGAGTTTGGGCCGGCTGACTCCAGTGCAACACTGAGACCCAGGCCCGGCTATGTGCCCAAGGTACCTACCACTCCCTTCAGGGACCAGGTAGTGAACCTGAAAGCGCTGCCCCTGGAGGAGGCAGACCCAGCCCTAGCTTTGCTCTGTCCTGTATGCGCACTGCGACAGTACTTCGATAGAACTCAGAGCTTTAGGACCTCAGAACAGCTCTTTGTCTGTTACGGGGGACAGCAGAAGGGGAAGGCTGTCTCCAAGCAGAGGATGGCCCACTGGATAGTGGATGCCATCACCTTGGCCTACAAAGCACAAGGTGTGCCCTGTCCGCTCAGGTTGCGTGCTCACTCCACTAGGGGTGTCACATCGTCCTGGGCGCTGGCTCGTGGTGCCTCGCTAGCAGACATCTGTGGAGCTGCGGGTTGGGCGACTCCCAACACGTTCGCTAGGTTTTATAGCCTACGTGTCGAACTGGTTTCCACCTGTGTTCTCACCTCAAATGGGTAGTGGCACTGAGAGGCCCGGCTCAGAGTTGGCTTGCGGCGTTCTTATGCCTAATTCTCCAGAACGTTCCTTAACCAGGCAAACCCTGTCGAGTCCTCCAGCACTCCGGCGTCCAGACGTGGCGTAGCGTCCGGCGCCAGGCCTTCAGCCAGTGAATTCTTGAAATCTGGTGTGAGGCTAGTACCCATATGAGAGACTCTGCTGGGATCCCATATGTGTATTCCACGGTATGCTTATTAGAGCCGTGTGTCCCCTGGCAGACCACGTTCTGCCATCTCTAATGATGTAGCCTAAGCCATCTCAGAGACTTCCATGTGCAATAGGGCCCTACGGGGTTACTTCACATGTCTAAATGTCACTTAACCCCCTCTGGGAGGAGGTGACTCTGCAGTGTGCCTCTTCCAAGCGGAAGGGCACGCTTCCCAGTGTTATTCTAGTCCTACTGTTTGGGTTGCTCAAGGAACAACAGTAGTTGACCTTCTCTGTGTAGGGCCCGGTCCTATCGTCTGCCTTATAGGAAGGATCAGGAGGCCTACACAGGGCACTGGAAGGGGCAGCTCCTGTGGCACTTTGGTAGGGATCCCAATTTTGTCAGTCATCCCACCTGACTCGGAGTGACCGACTGAAAGGGGAACGTCTCAGTTACGTATGTAACCCTTGTTCCCTGAAGGAGGGAACAGTGACGACACGTTAATAACGCATTAACGCAAATTCATTTTAACGGCACTAATTTTATTAACGTGTGATTAACGCAGCGTGCATTTTCTGTTTGACCCCGTGGCCTAACCCGTACTACTTTAGTTGGAGAAATGTAAATGGATGGAGATGCTGACAAGTGTTGCCAACTTAGTGACTCTTCGGACCTTTTTTTTTCAAAAAGCGCCTAGCAACCAATCTTTATAGGGTTTGCCCAAACCTTATTTAGTTTCTGAGACCCGCCGGTACTGCTGCGCGAGCGCGAGGTCTCACTTTCCCGCTGCGCACACACCTCTTTCTTTTTCCTCTTTTGAAAGGAACAGTGCTTTCAGTTAAAACAAATATTATGTTGCTTCTCTAATTTAACATGCAAGTATAGCCGAAATCACAGCACAGCTATTGTCTTTATCTTATGTATAGCCTATTTGATTTTATCAGACGATGGCTGGATTATAAATCAGGATTTTTGTGCAGATTAACATCTTGGAAGGGAGAGCTGGTTATTTAGTCCTATGGGTCGCGTTTCAGTCACTATTTCATATTCATTCCGTTGTCTGACAACAGAAACAGTAAAATATATCAATGAAAACAGCTTTACTGAGAATTTAGCTGCATCAAAATACAGTATGTGGGCACAGAGAGGCAAACAAATGTTATAATAAATAATAAATGTACATTTTGCATGTTCAGAAGAAGTGAGATGCCCTGTCATGCAAAAATGTAAACAGGTTTGTGTAAGTAAATTGCTCAGTGCAAAGAAAGAGAAGTAATGGGAACCTGGTATTTCTTTTTTCATGTGTCTAACAGACATGAGCAAGTTCTTTGAAACACATCTGATCTTTGAAACATGTCTAGTCTTCAGGCTCTGTTAACTATGGTTTCACTAATAATAAACATATATTGCATAAAGAATCCATATTTGTCATTGCCCATGCTGATTAGAGTATTTAAAACATGAAAAGTATTAATTTAAGGTACATTTAGAACAGATAAAAATGTGCGATTAAATTAACTCATTGTTAACTCATGACAATCATGCGATTAATCGCGATTAAATATTTTAATCGATTGACAGCCCTAATATATATATATATATATATATATATATATATATATATATATATATATATATATATATATATATATATATATTTTTTTTTTTTTTTTAATGTAATTTATTCTTGTGATGGCAAAGCTAAATTTTCAGCATCATTACTCCAGTCTTCAGTGTCACATGATCTTTCAGAAATCATTCTAATATGCTGATTTACTGCTTAAGAAATATTTATTATTTTCAATGTTGAAACCACGATTATGTCATTTTTGTCAGGATTTTTTGATGACTAGAAAATCACAGCATTTATTTGAAATAGAACATTATAAACGTCTTTACAGTTTTTTTTTTTTTTTTGGATCAGTTGAATGTGTCCTTGCTGAATAGAAGAAAAAAAATCTCACTGCCCTCAATCTTTTGAATGTTAGTTTATTTTTTGTTTGACCTCTTGAGGTTATGCACCTGTTTTCACTGGCCATTATTGAAGAAGAAATATAAAAATCTCAATTTATTCATTCATATTTTATTCATGGAAAGTGCCATTTACATGGCATATTAAAGGACCAAATAAAGTGCTTGATTTGAACCGTGTGGCTGAAATCCACAGTCTTGTGGCCTAAATAAATGTGACCACGTTCAGTGCAAAAGCAGCTCTTTTTTTTTCTTCTTTTAACAAGGATGGACTAATACTGCATGAAGACAGACGTTTCTGTCTGGCATGCTGTTCATTAGGTGAGACAGTGTTGTGACACTCATAGCCCTCTGATGGCCTCGCTCATTCTACATGCCAGTCTGAGCTCTAAATGCTCAAACTGCTGCAGGACACAAAACTGTCTCTTATTTGACAGCTGTGACAAGGGGTTGGCCTTGTCAAATCAAAATAGAATGCTAATTGAGAGACTTTTTGCAGAAAACTTGTGGTGCTGTTGTGCAGGCATTTATAACAAACTACTTTGCTTTAGAGGAGATCACATCTTTTGTGTGTCATGCACAAAATCAGCTACAGCAAACTTCGCTTCCCCTCGATACTCCCACTTTTGAACAGTTCTCAGCAGGTATTTCCGTCCATTGATATCTGTGGGAGTTTTGGTATACTTCAGACTTTTTCCCCCTCATAGCAAGACAAAATGCTTTTTTCGTTATAAATTGTATGGCCAACACTGGCAAGCTCTATTGTAATATTGATGCATGATCGTTGCGTGAGCATATGAAGGGCAGATCTTTTTTTGTTTTTTCATGAGGAATGTTTTGCTGAATTGTAATGAATTTCAGCAGATGGATGATGACTCTTCAGCACCTCAAATGATGTCTGAAGTGTGGAGCAATATGCTTTTTTTTTTTGCTCATTAGCACGTCTATTTTTGATGTTTGTAATGGTGCAACATCTTCTTGTAATGGTGCACTATCTTTTGAGTATGCTAATCCATATCAGCAAAAGATCTTTAACATCTGCTGTGTTATCAAAGTGCTTTAGAGGTTAAATTGATCAATTACAACTACTTGATGTTTAAAGTTTGGTATCTTGAAGCTTTAAATAAACTGGTTTGCATTAAAGCACAGCATCTTACATTGTTTTGCAGGTGTGAAAATGATGACAATAACAGCTGCGCTAGCTGTTTTTTTTTTTTTTTTTTTTGCCCACACGTTTTCCAACACATTCTGATGTTTTTGACCAGTTATGCTTACAAATCTTAGATTAGAAATGCTTATTACATTGGCAAGTTGTTTAAAAGTGTGAATGTATTTATTTAATTTAATTTTATTTTTTTTATCACACAATGTCCCACTACCTGACAGGTGTTTCCTTTAAACAGGTTTATAGCTGTTAGAAAACTATCCAATGGGAAATTCTCTCTGCTGACATCGGCTTGTTGATATATTTTTTATAGGGCTGTGTTAGAAAGATGGTAACACATCTTAATTAACCCTTTCCCCACAATTGATGACATTTTCCATCATTTATTACACAATGCTTCTCCACCATTGACAAGTTATTCCGGAAAGTCCTTTTTTATATGATAGGGGACACTGTTGCGGACATTCAAAGCTAGACATCAACCTTCTTAGTATTCCTCAATCTATTTATTGTAAACAATATAACTAGAAAAAAAAAAAAAAAAACAATTATATAAGTCTGTTTTCGCTAGCGACCCCAGGTATGTAAGTATATTTCAATCATGACAACTCTCTGGAGATTTTAGCAAGGTGATGGATATGACAATGTTAATGTATTTGGTCTTGGCGGAATAGATCTGCTACGCTGCTGCTTCTGTTGGTTATTGCTGTGGTTGTAGATTATTGCTGCTGCTGCAAGCAAGTACAGGAACTTGCTACTGCCAATGCATATGGCGATACGGTGCCGTGAGTATTTAAGACATACTTCTGCTGCACAAATAGCATATAAAATAACCCTACACAGGTGGAGCTGGGGAAGGTGGAGGATTTCAGAGAAACTCTGAAGTGCGCTGCAGGAATCTCAAATGAATGCTAGCCAGCCATACAAATGCAAGGCAGTAAGCTCATTGGTTGCATATGCAGCATGAACCAATCAGTTTGTGCCAAGTCATTTAACTTTCTGAATATCATCAGTTATGTTAACAACCTGTCAGCTTGCGCCATCTAGAGTTTCATGACTGAACTATATATTTTTCCTGCACAACAATAATTACATATCTGATGACTCCATAAGTGCAATTCACCTTTATTCCTCAAGGTGGCACCATTTTATACACAATAATGGCGTGATGTTTACCGCAGGCAAAAAAATATCATCAGCAAAAACTGAACTGGATTGAATGACTGTAGAGCAATTACTGTACGCAATGAAATATAAGTGTCACTGTCATTTTAAGGGTTAAAACACAACCCAGCAGGCACCAGACGTCTATGTAACGTCAGGTTGACATTGGACATGACGTCGGACAGACGTTGCATTTTGGTTGAAAATGAAAATCGGGTTGACGTCAATATTTGACGTTGACTTAACGTTGGATTTTGGGTGCACAACCTAAAAACAACAAAATCTCAACGTCAGCTGACGTCGGTATTGGACATCAATTTAACATTGATATAAGACGTTGAATTTACGTTGAATTTTGGTCACCCGACGTCGCAACCAAAATTGAACCAAATATCAACGTCTTATGACGTTGTGTGCCTGTTTTGTGCCTGCTGGGAAAGAACAGCTGCATAAACCAGGATAGATGTTCTAACATGATCACCAAACGTTCAGCAGCATATTAAAAATAAAATTTAACTTTATGATGGAACTGAAGCGTAGGAATAAGATACAGTTTGTTTGTTTGTTTCCCTTTGATATATTCAATGTTTACACATTCATACAACAACATATTCTTGGGAGTCATGAAATATTTGTGAATATGATCAAAATTGCTGGCAGTGAAAGAGTTAAAATCTCATTAAAATCCTTCTTAACTATCCTTGCTATTGGCAAAATATGGATTCTTGAGTAGTGTGAGAAGCATCATCCACTGCATCTCTAGTTATTACCTTCTGCATCAGCCATTGAAAACTTCACATTGGTCGACCATTATGCGGGATGCTTTCATAGGCCATTTAACAGCTCAAGAATAACATCCTAATGCACCATCACACTCTCCAACCATCTCTGACAGGCAGACGAGGCATACCTGACTTTGTTGACATTACTTATTAAGGCCGAGGTACAAGATGCTTCTGAAAAGCTCAAAGTTCATGACATTTTCAGCACTGTCTGTTTGTTTCTCGGTATTTACTTTGAAGGTTAAACTGGCCTCTACCAGTAATTGCGCTGTTTCCTCCCTCATGATCATAGCAAATCAATGGTAGACCTTTTCAGAGCACACTGATGTGTTTTAAGGGACTAATGCTTGATTCATCGCTCTGACAGATGGACTGAAGCTCTGCTTCAATCAAAATGCTGCAAATACTGCATTCATAATAAAGGACATCACTGCACATAAAAGATGAAAGATAAATGACCATTAGGTGAGTAAACCCACTACATTTTCTCATTTATAGATTTTAACCAAGGGACTGTATAGCTAAAACCAGTTTCTGAAAGGAGGAGTATAGGGGCATATGAGGACACTATTGCACCATTTTCTGTCATCTGATGTCCACTTTTGTGTCTTGAAAAAAAAAAAAAAAAATCGTAATTTTGTAATTTGAGTTGGTTCTAGTTTAAGTTATAATAATAATATGGAAGTATATTAATGACAAATGTGTTTGAAACAAAGCACGTTGAATTGCACTACATTAAATACATACATAAATACTTGCATTTTCTTTGTAATTATGTGTAAAATTTGTTAGTAATTTCTAAGTGAAAATATACCATTAAATATTAAATAAAGAAAATTTACTTTATTTAATGGTGTGAAGGACATTTTAATAATCTGAAGAACCTTTTTTCACTATAAAAACCTTTTGTTCAATGGAAAGATTCCATGAATGTTAAAGGATCTTCATGGAAGCATCATTGCTAATAAAGAACCTTACTTTTTAATAATATAATTGGGAAAAATAAAAATAAAAAATGTATTTCATTATGGCTTTCATTTTTTAGGAGCTGAATATTCAACTGGTTGTATATTTAAGCATGTACATTTTATGTACATTTAATATATTTTAGCACATATTCAATTGGTAATATTTCACACAATTTCATTATTAAAATTGATATTAAATATTCAGCTTTCAGAGTTAATTTCCAAAATATTAATTAAAAAAAAAAAAAAAAAATTCAACATTGCACAACATTTTTTTTTCTTTCTGGCATTTCAGGATGCTTTCAAAGACATTCGTCATTAATTTACTTCTAAATAAATTTTAAGGCCTTGATAATTTTGTCACTGTACCTTTATGTTTTTGTATGCAAATGACACGTGGTATATAGATCACACTCTTGTTCATCTAGCTCAATAGGCATTTAAATCTAAACATTACATTCACATTTATAATTTGCTCATGCTTTTTGTGTATTCAAGTTATGCATTTAATCAGTTCCATCAGAGGATCAAACCTATGACCTTGTTGTTGCTAGCAGCATGATCTACAGGAACACAGTACACTGAACTGCCCTGTTTAAATGTTTTCATGGCTGTGGCATCAATGCTGTGATGATTTCTGAATGACTGGGGGAAAGAGAGCTGAGTGTTCAGTGTTTGATGATGTTTATATACTGTAGAGCAAAAAAAAAGCAAGACAATCATATTTTCAGTTTTTACCATAGACAGTTATGCATTGATGTTTTCCTACTGTCAGAATTGTACATCAGAATAACCAGTGAAAATATGCTTAATCTGTTGAACAAGTTTTCCCACTGGCCTTGAGAGTTATCCAAAAAAAAAAAAAAAAAATTAAAAAAAATAAAAAAAGGCCAGAGGTTGTTCTCATTGCATGAACAGAACCTGAATTAACTTCTCGTACTGCATTGAGGATGAAAGTGAATGTGTGTTTTTTATGATTAATTTAATTTTTTTGCTGTGTTACATTTTGTGAGATAAACGTTATGACACACCTCAGCAATCACTATATGCTTTACGGGTTTCAATTTCATATCAAGACGATTAACTTGGTTGAGTGTTTTAAACAGTAACAGGAGGGCAATGAACGAAACAAATGCTGTGCATACCAAACGCTGTGACACTGAACAAGAGCTTCTCACTTCTTCTGTTTAATGAACTTGCATGGGTTCTAAATGTATTAAAGCATTTCATGTCAAAGACTAAGTCTCTTGAGCTACAGTACAGTACATACAACTTTGTATTTTGCCCATTTTTTATCTTTTTTAATATATTAAGAGCACTGGGTCTTAATTAGTTTGAGGTGTTCTGTTTCCTTTTGTCGTGCAAACTGATTCAAAGGGATAGTTACCCCAAAAATGAAAATTATTTTTCATCATTTACTCACCCTCCAAACCTGTATAAAATGCACTACTGTCCTGGGTTGGTAAGATTTTAATGCTGGAAGTCTCTTAAGCTGAATTTTCAGCATCATTACTCCAGTCTTCAGTGCCACATGATCCTTAAGAAATCATAAAACCAGATTTATACATCATCTGAAAGCTGAATAAATAAGCTTTCCATACATCAATGGTTTGTTAGGAACATGAAAATCTGGAATCTGAGGGTGCAGAAAATGGAAATATTGAGAAAATCGCCTTTAAAGTTGTCCAAATGAAGTTCTTAGCAGAGCATATTACTCGTCAAAAATGAAGTTTTGATATATTTACGGTAGGAAATTTACAAAATATCTTCATGGAACATGATCTTTACTTAATATCCTAATGAATTTTGGCATAAAAGAAAAATCGATAACTTTGACCCATGTATTTTTGGCTATTGCTACAAATATACCAGTGCTACTTATGACTGCTTTTGTGCTCCAGGGTCACATATGATGATTTGATCTTCAAGAAACATTTCATATTATCAATCTTGAAAACAGTAGTGCTGATTAATATTTTTGTGGGAACTATGATATTTTTTCCAATTCGTATTAATTACTGACCCAAAACTGTTGAAGGATAGTGTATATATAATATACTGAAGGCTGCAAAAACTCCATAAAAGTATTATAATGGTAGTCCATGAGATTTACTGGAAAATGAGCAAATTGCACGTTCTTCTAAATATCATCTTTTATGTTCCACAGAAGAATAACGGGCATACAGGTTTGCAAAAATTTCAAGGTGAGTAAATGATGATAGAATTTATATTTTCAGGTGAACTATCCCATGAAGATGTGTTCATCATCAGAAAAGCGAGGCTGGTTTCATCAAGGTCTTCCTCCTCAGTCCCATCTGAAGTCATGACCCACCATTTCATAAAATTTCACATTGAATGGCCTATAAAATTCTCTAAGCTGCTCAATGACTTCCTGGTCAATCTGAACGTGAGTTCTGCCCTTGGACTTGCCCAGGCAGCGGGGCTGGCTGCTGCTTTCCGGCTTCTTCAGGCACGGGAAGCCTTTTGTTCGGTTGAAGTAAAAGTGCTTGTCCGAGATGATGCGTTTGAGCCCCAGGAAGTCCTGCACACGGCCCAGCTCTCCGGCCGGATCCGTGATGAGCCGCTCCCCGCTGACAAAATGGATCTGCGATAGACGGAAGTACTGCAGCCAGTTCTCCAGGTGGAGGATGTACATGCCTATGCGGATGGCATTCCAGGAGGTGTCCACGATGCCTTGACTCCTGTTCTTGAAAGCTAGTTCCTCAAAAGAAGGGATGTCGGGCTTCTTCGACAGGGTCTGTGTGTAATCGGAGATCGCCCTCGTGACTGGGTTCCGCACTACTACGATCAGCTTTGTTTCGCGAGACATGTTTGAGATGCGCCGCGGCGCCTCCCGGGTCACAAAGTAACTTGGTGTTTTCTCCATGGTGATCTGACTGTCTAGAGTCCGCGGCATAAGGCCCCTGTGAAAAGACAAAAAGAAATATTCATCAAAATGAATGTATAATATAGGTTCACAAGGTTTTTTTCATGTAAGCCACCAACATTAACACTGGCACACACATATACATATACATATACACATATACACACATATATATATATCTACACATACATACATACATACATACAGGAGCATCTCAATAAATTAGAATGTCGTGGAAAAGTTAATTTATTTCAGTAATTCAACTTGTGAAACTCGTGCCTTTTAAAATGTGATATAAATAAAGAATCAATTAAAAAAAGAAAGAAAATTAAAGTTGACTGATAAATGCATTCTTACATTTTAGATTTTTATATTTATAATACAGGTGCATCTCAATAAATTAGAATGTCGTGGAAAAGTTCATTTATTTCAGTAATTCAACTTAAATTGTGAAACTCGTGTATTAAATAAATTCAATGCACACAGACTGAAGTAGTTTAAGTCTTTGGTTCTTTTAATTGTGATGATTTTGGCTCACATTTAACAAAATGTCTGACAGTCTGTGTGCACTGAATTTATTTAATACACGAGTTTCACAATTTAAGATGAATTACTGAAATTAACTTTTCCACGACATTCTAATTTATTGAGAGGCACCTGTATTATAAATATAAAAATCTAAAATGTAAGAATGCATTTATCAAAGTCAACTTTAATTTTCTTTCTTTTTTTAATTGATTCTTTATTTATATCACATTTTAAAAGGCATACATACATAAATAAAATGCTTTAATTAAAACAATTAAAAAAATAAATATTCTTACCCTGAAGAAATATTTAGAAATATTTATTTTAACATTTGGCTGATGCTTTTGTCCAAAGCTACTTTCAATGCATTCAAGCTATAAATTTACTTCATGTATTCCCTGGGAATCAAACCCTTGAAACAAAAAAAATTTTAATGACAAAATATTTTCTTTTATTATGAGAAAATTCTGAAATTATTTTCCGTCTAAATACATTGAGTTAGAGGAATTTAATAATTTGCATAATAAAATATGAAATAACAGAAAGTATTTTAAATGTCAAATATAACAGCATTAAACACTATGTTTTTATTTAAATAATAATAATAAAAAAAAAAATAAAAAAAATAAAAATTCAACATGAAATGAGATCCACCTCCCAATTTTGGAAGTTATTAAGACAATTTGAGCTGCTGACACTACAATTAAGTTGTTTAAAAATAAATAAATAAATAAAATAAAATGTAAAATGAAAAAAAAAATCTATAAACAAAGAAATCAGTTTAAATTTAAATTAAATTAATATAATGATCAACATTGTCAACAGAACTCATCAAAATAATATTGCCATATAATACAACTTTAAAAATTTCAATTAAATCAATAAATTAGATTTTTTATTTATTTATTTATTTTTTTTGCAGCCATGCATTAATTTAAGTCTTAGTAACAGGTCCCCCAAACTTCTTTTTAGAGAGCTATTATTATTGCTCATACTTAGCAAAAGTACAAAGCACGAACCAAGTATTAAAATTCAGCATGCGACTCCCCATTCATGTCCCTACAAACATGAATGATACATCAAATTGTTGGGGTGTGCTATTGCTTTTCCGAGCAGTCTGACATGTGGCAAATAAAACCAGGACAAAATTCTATAGGAAGTAGGAACCACATTTTTGACTTGAGTAAGCAAATGTCTTGCAATAACCAAGCAATCGCTTAGCAACATGCTAAAAACCACTCACCATAGTACCTTAGCAACCCTGGCAGCAAACCATTTCCACAGGAAAACACCACTCACATTTCCTCAGAGAGTGTAAAAAAATGCATTATGTTTATTTGAGGAAACTATATAAGCAACCCTGGCATTTTCTTTTCACAGCCTTGAGAGGAAAAAGCAAGATAGCTCGTGGAACATGGTCACCCCTCACATTAGTGTAGACTCCAGCATGACAAACAGGAATTCAGTTACAGCAAGTGACAAAATAATCAGAGCGCACACATGAGGTTTTAATACTCGCCGGCAATATTTCCAGTCTCTTATCTCCCGGGTGAGTGTGATGCTGAAGGGTATGGGGAAATTATCAAATCTCAGGCACTTCCTTTACTCCTGCTCATAAATCACCATCACCTGCATTACAGATGCACAATAGAGAAAAAGGCTTGGGCAAATCTGGGACATGCGAAATAGGTCATTATTTTCACAAGTTTCTTCATGAAACCATTGAGTCCAACTTTAGAGTTGTTCTGACTTGAACTGATGAACTACATAAGGTGATATCCACTCGGTCACAGTTCTGTTGTTGTAGCAGATAGCTGCTGCTCCGTCAACCTCTTTGAAGGAGCGAGCGTATTAACGGTGCTGTAAGCAATTTTTATGGAACGGCACGCAGAAAACTTCCCTCTTACCTGAGAGATATCACTGAAACAGGTGTCTTGAGAAATCACAATCCTTTCTGTGACAGCCCTAGGCAGGAAAACTGCTATCTGAATGCAGGATGTTACCGTTTAGCCAGTCAGAAGTCATTTTGAGTGTTCGGCTTCGTTGACATGTGGTGCGCTAACATGTCTATGCAGGGTGGGGTTCAGTGTTGCCAACTTCTTTCAATGGATAGTAGCTAAAGCCAGCTTGAAAAGTCGGTAAATGTCACTAGATGACATCATATGTTAATTAGCATTAATATTGCATCATATCGCCTATTATCAATAAAACTGTTTTCATTTATATATTTTATTGTTTCTGTTGTCAGACAACGGGATGAATATGAAATAGTGACTGAAACGTGGCCCTGTAAGACTACATAACCAGCTCTTCCTTCCAAGATGTTAATCTGCACAGAAATCCTGATTTATAATTGAGCCGTCGTCTGATAAAATCAAATATGCATAAGATAAAGACAATGGCTGTGCTGTGTTTGCATCTAAAATTAGAGAAGCAACAGAATATCTACTTTAACTGAAAGCGCTGCTCTCTGCCGCTCACTGAACAGATCAGACGCAGAGAGAGAGAGAGATGTGTGCTCGCTGGGAAAGGAAGCAGTACCGACGAGTCTCAGAAACTAAATAAGGTTTGTCCAAGAAGTCGCTAGATTTGTCGCTAGGCGCTTTTTTGGAAAAAATCACTAAGGGGGTCTGAGAAGTTGCTAAATCTAGTGACAAAGTCACTAAGTTGGCAACATTGGTGGGTTTTTTTTTTTTTTTTGAAGGAGAGGGCAGTATAACTTAATGGTGCAAGTTAGCAAAATGGCTAACATAACTTTTAAAGACAGAATGAAATGCTAATTCACCATTTTTCTGTATGCATGTTATTTTTATCCATGCATACATTTAATTTTTAATTTTTTGTTTTTCCAAGCTTGTCATTTTTAATACAAATATCATAACAAGATCTTCTATAGTGATTGAAAGTTTGGATCATTTTACTGACTCGTACCTTTGAATATCGTTCATCACAATGAATTAATTATTTTTCAAGTTATTTCGTTAATTTCAGCAGAATATAATTAAAATGTTATATGCTAATAAATGAATTCTCCAACACATCTACTATGATCACATTTAGAATAAAAAATAAACTATTATGCAACCAAGGCCAAATGAGAAACAAAAACAATTCAATTAGGCTATGCAGTCTGTTAGTTCACCTCCCCTCCCAATATGCGTCATTCGTACTTTTGTCCCGTCACATCCCCGTAAGCTGAAGCTATGCAGTCTGTCCCGGAAACAGAATTAATTAGTTCACCTCTCGAGTCTTCGGGTTTGAGTCATTCGAACAACTCAGACCCAAAGTCTTGAAAGGTAAACCAATCATTTCTGTTTCCTGTAAAGAACCAGTAGGATATTGTGCATGCGCAGTCAACACAAAATGAATGAATCCCTTGCTTAGATGACTCAATGTTCCCAAGTCATATTAAAGATTCATTCAAGATGAATGAATCGTTCATGAACGACACATCACTAATCTTCTGGAAAAACGGTAGACTTCTCTCTGGTATAGTATGCTGGACTCCAAGTATGAAGTATGGTGGACTCCAATCATATTATAAGCATAAACCCCATCCATTTTTAAAGCGACTGCAAGTCTTAATTCAAACTGGCCTTGAACAAAGTTTCTGCCCAACATTTCTTTTCTATTTGATAATTTACTTGGATGAAGGTCACAATACATAAGAAAAGATCTGTCGCTACTTCTATTACATCATGAATTTCGAGGGGCCTACCATGAAGCTGGTTTAGCTGTGTTCATCACCATAATAACTTAAATCTTCCATGGCTAACCTGCTCCAGGGCAGGTTATGTTCTGGTTTAGAGATCTCAAACCAAAATTTTTCCAATTAGCTTTGAGCATAATGACACGTCTCTGACACAGTCACTCCCACATTTTTTTCTTGCTCCAAATTAAAGGGCACAACATAGTAAAAAAACAAACAAACAAACAAACAAACAAAAAAACTGGGATAAAATTGTCTGTCTTTGGCAGTGAATCGCACTGCCTCTCTCGAGAGGCTGTTCACTACTGATGTCACACTTTCATGTGCACTCACTCCATAGACTCAGGATCAAGCCTGAGTTGTCAAAGAAAGTTGATGATCAGTGTCATGCAAAGCCAGATTGGATTGGGTTTGTTATGTCAACTCTAAACTAATCCTGTAACCCCTAGTTTGTTCATGGTACAAGCCCCTGGATTTCCCAATTCTATTCCTTCCCTTCTCTGCAACATTTCCTGCCCATTCTCCATCACTGAATGAATAAATCTGACAAAAATGCAAAAAATAAATAAAAAATAAATACAATGCAAAAAAAAAAACAAAAAAAAAAAAAAAAATTCACACAAACATATGAGTCTTGTTAAATATTTTGTTCAAATGCTCCCCACTAATGTACTTTGCTACATGATTGATCAAGTAAACTTGTAAGAAATCAATATTAGTTAATGAATGAGATATTCGTTATACATTTACAAATCCCTCATATTTTTCTTCCGAGACGGTATTAAACTAAGCTATAAATGAACTTTTTATGTGATTACATCAGTGTTCATCCATTAAATTGAGAATTACAGCTATAAGACAGGATTAGTGAGGGCTTAAGAATTTAAATCTCAGCGAAAGACTGTAATAAAGGTGGAAATTATATTGACTGTCTTTATTGTATGGAACACAGGGGTCAGAGAATAACCTCGAGTTTCCACCAGTTGTGACTCATCCCCGAATCATAATGGGCTTTCCTAAAGCAGGAGTTGCTATACTTTACCTTCATAGTCCTGAAAATATTGATCCATTTAGCTTGATTCATAAATGGTGCGTTGCTGGCCAGGATGTCTCTGTTAGCCTTAGCGGTTCAGGGCCAGAGGCAGCCATTAATCTTGCATACGGCGCAATGGAGCTTCACCCACTAAACAACTTTACTGTGTGTTTGAATGCAGAGCACCAATCACAGCCTCATACTGATGCAATGCGTACTTCAGTTACATAATCAAACTTGTGTTTCTTTCCAGACATCCATCAAAAATGCACTCCAAAAAAAACTTTTTCTGAGTCTGTCTTATTGAAGTTGTAACACCAGACTTCATTTTCCTTGCAAACTCTAATATTTCATGCATCTCTAAGGGAGAATTTATGCTTTATTCAACTCAAATGAAGTGCACTATAATTTTCCTCAGTGAATACAGATTTTTATTATGTGAATATTTGTGTGAAATTATTATTATAAATTGCACAGAAAAGACATTTCCTTAGAATTGCATACAGAATATTTATTAAAAGAAAGGCTTCTGCCCAAACTCCAATTTATTTTGTGTTTGCGCCATCGCCTACCTCTGTACTCGCAGTTCTTTAATTAATTGCATTTTCAAGAATCAAAAGATGGCATGGATTTGCCAGTCTGCCTGTTATCACATCACTGATGTGCCTCTCATCTGCTGTCTTGAGATGGGGATTGGCAGGTGCTCTGTTGCTTACATAAGAGTCTGGTCTTTTAGAAGAAAATTCATTTAGTGAGAAGAGTGAAGGATAAGTTAGCTGAAAACTGGAATAGAGAGGTGCTAATTGCAAAGTGGTGCACAGAAGTGTACTGCTGGGTCCACGGTGAAGACTAGCCAGTGAAGTAGCCATAAGTGGAAAAAGTTCCTGGCACTTTGTAAAACATTTTTTAAAAGCTTTGATTTTTTTGTGGCTAATGCAGAAACAAAACTAAATGGTATCCAGAAAAGATTGTGAAATGCAGTAGAAGTAGAGCTTAATTTTCACTTTCAATTAAAAATATTAATATTTCATTTAAGGAGCTCTAAATGCTGACTGTTAGTATTGTCATTCATTTCAATGGTAGTTAGTCAGCTGGCACAGGACTACCCAGAAGTACATGATTTGAAATATTCTATCATAGTTCTGGATGCCTGAACTGTTTTTGAGCCAATCACCCTAGCCAAAATGTGATGTCGCTAATTATTCACCAGAAAATTATGTCATCATGATGCTGATTGGATGATGGAGCCACTAAGCTGGGGCGTGACAAAAAAAGTGGCACTAAGAGCACTCCAAAATTGCTATAATAAATCTGCTGTGCTATAATGAAATATCACCTATATGTTGCTTGCAGAGATTTGATTTGAATAGATGGCTTCAAAATCAGATGGTGTAGTTAAAACCAAGGGCGTGTTTTCCAAAAGCATCGTTAGCCAACTATGGTCGGTACCAAAATGATCATAGCATGCAGGCATTGTGCATAATTGACCAATCGTGGCATGTGAAAAGGTGGAATCTACAGAGAACGGTCAATGCAAATATGCATACATGTAATGTATGAGGCATGTATGACAGTAGAGAGCATGTCAATAGGAAAACAAACCCAGACATTTTTAGCAATTTATAAATCTCAGCCGGATCATGTCCAGGGAAAACAGTCACCCTACTATACTTCCAATGAACATTCGCAATTAGGATTGCAAAATTGTGTAAAGCTTTTGTGGTTATATAGTTTCTAGTTAGTATGACATGGACTATCATGCTTGCTTAAATGCATGACAACATAAAATTCATTCTACACCTTTTAGTTTGTCAAGAGAATGAAAACTGTTCTCTTATGCCATGCTTGTTATTTACAGAAATTTGATTTAATTTTTAATTTGATATTGAGCTAATTAATTAACAGAATTGATTACTCAAACACCTGTGTGACATCATTAACGAAAGTTCTATATTGTTGAACCAACATGGTTCGAAAGACAAAGTTGCTACGGTTTCAGAAAACAGTCATGACTAGCGGGTTAATTTCTCCAATGATGCATCGCACTAAGCAGTGAGCTACATCGTTATACAGAAAACAGACATTAACCAACCTTTGCCCATTGTTTTTTACTCTATTTAGCATAAGAATAAAAAACAATCTGAAAGTAAAGTGTGGACACAGAGTCCTGAAATTACCTTGTAATAGGACTGATTTTAATAGCAACAGCAAGCATGCCAAAAATGTAAACATTTTAATCACTGGCATAATTCCTCTGCAATTACATAATTAATAAGCTTATCGTGGTGCAGCAAAGGAAACATTTTTATCTTTTCCTATTGAATTAACTTTGAAGTCAGTCTCTTGCAGAATTAAAGAGAATTAATTCCTAATTGAATTTCTATCATAAACAAGTAAGACATAAAACAATTACCAACAGTTTGAAACTGAACATTCCCAGGGGAACGTTTCCATCATAACATTTACTTCAGCTATCTTTCCAAGCCCTGCGTTTATTAGATCACACTATCTGTAGACACAGGTCTACATAATGGAGGATATCCTGATGTCTGGTATCACTGCACTGTAAAAAGTGATAAGTTGACTTAACTTAAAAAAAAAATTTGAGGAAACCCGTTGCCTTAAAATTATTAAGTAAATAATAATAATAATAATAAAAAAAAAAGTTAAGTGAACTTGACAATTTTTTTTTATTATTATTTACTTAATAATTTTAAGGCAACGGTTTTCCTCAATTTTTTTTTTAAGTTAAGTCAACTTATCACTTTTTACAGTGTGGCTTTCAGTTTTAATGCAGATTGACATTCTAATTCGTCAGAGGGCTTAGTCACTCCTTAGTGCCAACAGATCCACCACCTCAGAGAAATGAAAAATGACATCAGGCAAAGGTCTGATATTACATCTGAAAGTTACAGTGCTGTTAATTGTCTGCCAGAGCACGATGTATTCCTGTTGTCTTTTCTGCTGAAGAGAAGTTTTCAGAGAGCCGGGCAGCTCTTATGATATGTCTGGGATCTGCTGACAAGGTTGTGAGAGCTCTGGAGAACAAGCTCTGTGAATTGCATCAGCTAGTGTCATATTAATACCACCAGCCTAAAGTTATCCTCTCAAATTAAAAGTCTCCTGCGGGCTCTTTTGTCAGCCCAGGCATCTCTATTCTAGGGCCACATTGTGAGCTGGACGATAAATGTAATAAAACACCACTTCAGACAAAAAAATTTGACGAGTCTGCATGCCGTGCTAATGTGCTGTTCCTACCGAGGTCATTGATTCTGATTAAAAAAAAAAAAGCTTCTGGACAACCGGCACGCTGAGATGACTTTCTTCTGCGCCCCACCTTTGTGTTTCACACGTTGCAGTATGTTTGTCTAATAGATGGCAGTGCACAGGAAGCAGAAGACCTTTTGGAAAATATCTAATCTCATTCTTCTCAGGGCAATTGGAGGATTTCAGCCTGACTATGAGATGTGGCTCTGGAAACTTTTGCAAATGAATTAACAATGCATCTGATTTCACAGTGGCGCACTATTCAAAGAGTGTTCGGATGAGCGATACTGTACAAATGAAGTGCATCTCTGACAGCGATGTGCCAGCATGATCTCATTTGTATTTGTACGTAAAGTGTGGTTTTAGCTCATGTAGGACCAGATTTACTTTCAGACTTCACAAGCGCAGACTCAGGATTTCCTAAAGACATGCAGTGAAAAATCTGCGATTAAAAGGCATGCCGTGGTTTTTGTAGCTGACCACACTGCATATGCATTTGTAGGAGTTTCAAGTTTCCCTTTCAGACACAAAATTTATGGGAGGAGAGTATTTAAATAAATCATCCAACATGTTTTACTAAGGTTTGTGCTAGTCAGATTAATGGGATTTACACCATTATTTAACACCAAAAAAGCATATCGTAATCCGTTTTGTGCTTGACATGACTGTGATAGTTTCACAGTTTCATATATTTGCACAGACACTGAAATATACATAACTGTATTGACAGCATCAAAAACATTTCACACATGAACACCTTTGGAGATATACAGGTATATTTGTGAATCCTTTTAGTTTCATTTAACATTTAATCAATTGAATTCATATGTTGATTTTGTTTAATCAGTGAGATTAAATATGTTCAATGCTGTCAAATTTGTTGAACACATTTTCCTAATTTGATGATATAATGGTTTACAAAATATCCAAATAACAGTGTATTATAACAGAATATTGTCACCTGTAGAGTTACTATACACCTATTACCTATTACATTTTTATATTGTTGAAAAGTGGTTAGTTTTAGGACACACATGGTGTTATTTGCGCAAAAATATCTATATAAAATGGAATGCAACTGAAGATATTTTATGTGTCTAAATCTGTGGATATGTTAATATCTTTACGTTTTAAAAGCAGTCAGTATGTCCATATATATACTGGTAAGGCAGCACTCCATTATCACCTATAAAACTAACTAGATGTTTTTAGATCATCTCTTTCTTACACACTATCTGATAACCAACAACATAAAAAGTATTTTAATCACTGGAAAGTGAAAAGTTCATTTGTGAAGAAAGACAGGGCATATCAACTTCTCTAGATTCTCTAGATGGTGTCTAGATTCTACTTTAATTCTACTACAAACAGCCCTCACATTAATCTATCATTCTTTGTCTCTTTTTGTAATAGTTTGACTTGCCTGTTTAGGTTATCTGTGAAACATTAGGAATGTGACTTTGACTGACTTTGCAGCTCCTTATTTTATATGTCATATATATATATATATGTTATTATACACTGCTCTGATGCAACCTCATGAGGATTTTTCTAGAAGTTCAGACAGACTGGGGAATGCAGCACAGCTAGAGTACAGTCGACTCTGTGCTTTGCTGTTTTCTTTTAACTTTGTATTCCTGAACCTTCACTTCAAATTGGAACTTGTAAGTCCACCCTTTTGATCCTTAGAAAACCAACATCTGATGAAAAGGTCAGTTTTGAATGTTCAGTCAATATGATATACTAAACGCCCTCCTGATGCTGTCTGAGCAGGACTGGGAATAAAGTCTGTTTTCTTCTGCACTGTGCTTGATGCTTTCATGCACTTAAGCACATCTGACCTGTCTAACAATTCTATACATATAAAATCCCAGGATTAAATGTGTGAAGTTATTTGTACTTCTCTCTTTTGTAGGGTAGATTTTAGTCCATTTATGTGTGACGGTGTCCTGAGGTTTGCTTTCCTCTACACCCGCTATAGAAATCTAATGACTCAATCCATGGGTATTAAACTTAACCTGGTCATATTTAGATAATGCATGCTCAGAGGCTCTGCAGTATTGCATTTGCTGAAGTCTTACTTAAACCTACCTATGTGATTATTAACTGGGCAGTTATGCCGCCATTTCTTTCTAATTAATCTAAGCCTCATTGTGCTAATTAAAGTGCTTTATGGCAGGACAGAGGATTGCACAATCATGTTGGTGCAAGTGCTGATCTGATTGGTATTTCAAATGAAAAGCATCAATCACCATGACAAAGCTGCAGGGACATACGCTCACAGCGAGCCTCATTTCCTGTCTCAGTTCAAATGCTTGTCATCGCTGACACTCTTAATGAGCCCATTCTAGTTAACAATATTCTGTGCCTGGGTCTTCCCATGGTCATATAAACTACAATCAGTTTATGGCACTTTTTTTTTGGTTTAATTACATAAATGTTTTCAACAGGGCTTTTGCATGACATCCAACATGTTAAGCACAAACATTGTTGAAAAGTGTTGTTGGAAACATTTAGAAGTGGGTAGTTCATAAGTCTCGCATAGCCAGACTTTTCAAAACAGCATCAACTCAGTTTGCAGCTTTTTCTGGCCAAGAACTGCCCACTTAGACGGGAAGACAGAAGCCAATCACAGTTGCATTTGTTTTTATATGCTGTTTAGATGCAGGTTTATATGAAATAGTAGAAAAAACAAAGAAATTAGCAGAATTGTGTGCAGACTGTAATCTGAATATGTGTCCATCCAAAAAGTAGACCCTACTGTACATCCTACGTATTTCCACTGAAATCTCAATGACATGCAAGGTTCCAATATCTGACATATTTGATTCATAGTCTGCTATATCTATCAATCACAACAAACTGTAATGTAATAGTATATTGTGCATTATAACTATTGTAAACACAACATTTTAGTATATTAATGAGTTACGGAAGCTTTAAGCATTTACAGTTAGTATGAAGGTGTATCATATCGATATTGCTTTGATGTGTTGTTTACCTAACACTTCCTGAAGATTTGATTTGTTTTTTCATTATTGATCGTTATAATGTTTTTAAAAACATCAAAATAAAAGTATATTGTAACTGAATTTCATTACTTGTACAGTTACTACTTACCTATTAAATATAACATTTTTATATTGCTGAGAAGTGGATAGTTTTAGGACATGTGCGTTTTTCACTCAAAAATGTTTATTATATATAAAGCTAGAATGCAACTATATTATATTTGTATTATAAGTAATATAAGCTGTGCATAGAAGCAGTCAGTACATCCATATTGGCTGGTAAGATTTCATTTTGTGCTTAATTTCCCTCAAAATTTTCAAACACTGCGCTACACCAGAAGTTGTGGTTGCCACTGAGATTAAATGCAGAAGCAATCAGGCAGAAAGCAAGTCCATTTCACATATACATGTGGAAAAATACCTTGCGGAATGTATTCTACACTTAGTGTGTAATTCTACACATAGACCTCTAGTTAACTAACTTAAGTGTCTCAAACAAAACTCAAATTATTTTTAAAAAACGTAGCACCACTAAACTGGAAAATTTGGCATATCCAGTGATTATGTAGTTCTTCCACAGAAGATTCACTGTATTGACCCTGTACACAATTTCTTTTCAAGGTAAACTCAACCCCAGAGTCGACGAAGTTGCATAGCACCAGCCAATCAGATGTGCGATTGCATCAGATGGTCACGGTGGGGCTGGTGTCTGAGGCTGAGACTAGAAATGCATGTGCCTCCTGATGTATAATGCATGGCTCATTGGAACGCAAGTTTGAATCCAGTATGTACCTCTTTTTTCCTCCTATCTCTCATGTTTATCTCTTGTGCTGACATTTAAAGCCTTTAAGTTATTTTCAAAAACTGAGATATTATCCATTATCATTTTAATTATGGCTATTAAAGTCATGCAAAAAATATTTTAATATTGAACAAAACCTAAAATAATGATTGAGCTGTCATGCCATGTTGCAGAAACAGAAACCATTCCAAACAGAATCTCATCACTGGTGGTGTATTGCCATCATGGCTAGTTAAGTTTAACATGGAAAAGATACCTTTTTTTTCACATCACGTCTTGTTAGGACACAATGCCATGCTCTGCCACTGCCAGGGGGACGTTAATTGAAAGTGTTTATGTAGTTTGCCATAATTGTCGAAACTGTGAATTGATTACCAGTTACATCTCTATGTGCAGTAATAAACAAAGTCATATAATCTCACAGATGTATGTCTAATTTCAATACACTTCCAGGCCTGGCAAGAGCAAATGGCTTAATTCTGCCACCACTGTAATATGGATCATGAATATTTCAGCTGCTCAGATTTTCTTCTGGGAGGATGTCAGACCATTAATGACCAGTCAGCAACAGGAACTCGCCTCAGAGAAAGTCTATTAAGAGTTAACCATGAGCCATCCACACATACATCACACTGTGGGTGGAGGTGAACAGTGCTGCCTGTAGTAATGCGACTAAAACCAGCACTTGAATGAATTATAACTCCTTCAATTTGACACCTTAAAAATGTGTTATCATTTCAGCCACACATTCATCTTAGCCCTTCGTTTTTAATGAATGATTTATACATGCTAAAGCTCTGCTAGACATTTGTCAACACAACATGTTCAGTGTTCACTTGCCCTCATAAATTCATCATGCTATGTCTTATCTGTAATTGCAACATATGCAATTAAACAATAACGATCTGTTGGTATTATTGATCTGGACAGAAAGAACATGAGCAATTAGACCATCGACTACCCCAAAAATAGACTGCAAGGCCGCCACAAGATGATAAATTAACTTTACCATTCACCACACCGGGAAACGGTGTATTTTGATTCAGAGCGGTGCGTCGGCAGACTTCATGTGTAGTTGCTCAAAGAGCTCCTCAACAGAGACTATAAAAAGATGAAAGGTCCCAGACTTGTCAATCTCCAAACTCATTTATGTTGGAACTGAAACATCTTTTGCGCCTCAGCAGTGCCACAGTATTTTTGGTCTCATTTACTTCAGATACGTCCTTGGGAGGAGGAGGAGAGCTCCAGGAGATGTCTCCTGGATTCTGGCTTCAGTTCAGAGCATGGTGGTCCAACGCTCATATTTCAAGGTGCGATGCACAGCATCACATGTGTATCAGATACGATCATCATACCTGTATCTATAGGGGCTTCCCAATTTGCATGCTTACACACTATTCTATCCTGTTTGTTGTATAAATCGTGAGTAGTGTTCATACAGAAAATCCCATGTGCTTTACATGTGCCTTAAGTAGTGGAGGGGGAGGGGCTATCAGACTCTGAAGTTGGATAACCAAAAAAAGTGTATTAGTGCCTGCCCACTAGGGCTGCACGATATATCGCATGCGATAGTCATGCGCATCTCATCAGTAAAGCCGGTTCTGTGATTACAAATAAATCTCTATCACCTGTTTTCAGACGGAGCAGCATTTAATACTCAGAGCCATAGTTCACTGACAAGCTACGCAATTCACGCTCAAAATCGCAGATGCATCGCATGCGATAGTGAATGTGATATTGCGTAGCTTGTCAGTGAACTATGGCTCTGAGTATTAAATGCTGCTCCGTCTGAAAACAGTGATAGAGATTTATTTGTAATCACAGAACCGGCTTTACTGATGAGATGCGCATGAGTATCGCATGCGATATATCGTGCAGCCCTACTGCCCACTTTTTCAGCAGTGCTGGTTGCAGAAGTACATATTTTCCCATAGGGGTTTAAAAAAAAAAAAAAAAGTCTTTGATAAAGTGTTATAAACCATGAACCACACCAACCAACTACAAAGAAAATCACAACATTACACTTTGCACATTCTCTGCAAACTGTACATTCTCTGGTGAGTTTTAGTAGTTACTTGTGTCAGTGTTTCAGATTACTGTAATTCATTGTTGGGTTGCATCCAGAGCGTTATGTATTCAAATATACATCCAGCTATGTATGCTTGTGTCATGGCATGCCAGCCGGGTGTAACTTCGTATTCGGTTTACTTGCCTCCTCAGAGCTATTTTTCTCTCCTGCTTTAAAGGGTTCATTGCAAAGCTGCAGGATATAATGGGAACATTACCATGGAATAATAAGAAGCAGGCTTACACAGTATGTGGCAGAAATGCAAATGGCTAGGAGGACACCTGAACGCAATACCGAATACCTGCTTTTCATCTCATACGTGATTCATTAAAGCGCAAGTAACGTGTGATCTAAACAAAATGTCATTGCAAATTCTCACATTAATGACTTGTCCAATTGCATGAAAAAAGAGGCCTTAAATAACAAACTCTATGTACACACTATTCTTTTTTTTTTTTTCTTGATGCAGCTACTGAAGGGTAATGGTCATAGATGATGTGTACAGTGGCAGACACTGGAGCCATTCCCAAAGAAGTCATGACTAAAATGGCATCCAGTAGTGACAAATAACTTCACTGCACACCATCTCCCACCGCCATCTTCTCCCATAAGGTGCGCTTGTGAATATGCATTGGCTTGTGAATTGATTTTAAAATAGGGAATGGTTATATTTACGCAGTGGAGCCTGAAAAAAAGTGAAAAATGATATCTATAGCCCTCTCTGGTGCCCATATATGCGCTATAAAATCTCTTGGATTTTTTTCCACATCGATGCAGAGTGCTCTATGATGTCAAAAGGAAAAATCCAAACATTTTACTGTTCTACAAATTAAAAATAGATAATTGGATACATTAGTATTCCTCTCCCTCATTCCAGCTGTTGTTTTCTTCGGTCGAGATAGGTGATGCAGAACATAACTGTTAACCTTAACAAAACTGCTGATGCTCCAAATTTGATGGGGACTGTTGATGAATAACAAGTCATTTTTCCTATGCATATAATTAATCTGGAGTGACTTTGATTTGGGCCACTTTAGAGCATGAACTCCAGTGCGACTATTATATGTTTTGGTATATTTTTGGGTCATTGTCCTGTTGGAAGATTAATCATCTTCTAAGTCTCTAAGCAGACTGCAGCACATTTTCCTCTCTATTTTTTTTTCCTGCAGTGCCATTCATTTCCCCTGTCTTTGTGAACTGCGAAGCATCCACAAAAAAACTTCTCCCAGTGCTTCACTGTCAGGAACGTGTTCTAATGTGCAATGTTAGGTTATCGTCAAACACAACATGTGGTGTTAAAGGTTCAAGAGACATATTTTTCCAACAAGGATTTCTTCTCACTATATGAGGCAGGTTTATGAAGCGTGTCCTTGGTCTTTATAATGCACCCCTTTCCTGGAAATGTACTACATTGGAGAGTATTCTCCCACGCACAGGTGTATTTTCAATGCACGTGAAACACCTCAGCTGCACTGGTGGTCGCAGGTCATGTTAATGTGTATAGAGAAAACTTCAGGGGTAATTTACATGCGTAAAAGCAAGGGCGTAAATTTTATTAAATGCATGAAGTATGCATTTCGTTTTTTTTTGTAACTTACATATGTAAGTTACAAAAGGGGTAGAAAAAAAAAAAGGGTATGAATTTTATTAAATGCATGAAGAATGCATTTAGTTATTTTTTTAATCATAATTTACATGCGTAGAAGCAAGGGCATGGATTTTATTAAATGCATGAAGAATGCATTGTTATTTTTTTATCATAATTTACATGTGTAAAAGCAAGGGCATGGGTTTTATTAAATGCACAAAGTATGCATTTAGTTCTTTTTTTTTGTAATTTATTTGTTTTTGTTTTGTTTTTTACTTTGCATTACAGAATAACACAAAATGTGCGAAGGGGTGAATGTGTTTTATAGGCCCAGTATATGCACGATTTAATTTGCACAGCAGAGGGGCAGTGGAATGCCATAATGTATGATAATATATGATGACTGCTTCTCTTCAAGTATTCTAAGTGAATCTGAGCCCTCACCTTCAGCTCCTCCGCGGTTCTGTGGTTTGTCTCTAGAGTGACTCGGAGCATTCAACATTCATCCTTAATCCAGTCAGTCCCATGATGGACTCCCATTGGTAGACACACTGCCTCAGAGTAGCTCCTATTTACTCGGTGCTCTTGCTAGTGGCACTCATGTCTAATGAGTAATTTACACTAAAATCGCCAAATCAAACCATCTCGGTAGCTTGCTGTTTCCTGCTGGGGCACATCCAAGACTGAATTGTGTAGGTAATTAATGCTACAGGAAGTTCTACAACTCTCTGAACCATGCTGGGATTAACAATTCCCGCTAGAGATGCAGGGGAATAGAAAGGTCTCTCGTGTGCATGGAGGAATGTGCGGTTTTCCCAGTTAAATAAGCTCTGTCCAACTTTCTGTCCTCGTCAACCTTTCTGACTGTTGTGTTTCGCTGCTCCTTTCCCCTTCGAGCCAATTAATGGAGGACCAGGAGGAATTTCTTGGCTCTAGCAAATGTTAAAAGACGTCTGGTACAATTTGAGGACTTCTTAGGGAATCTACTTGAAGAACTTCCAGCTATAGTAAAATCAATAGAATTCAGATGCCCTTTTAAGTCAAGATGGTGTGCAGTGCAGAGTATTTGTTTGATTTGATGAATCGCTGGAATATGAAACCTACATCAGCAGGCTGACAAGTGTTGACTTGTAATGGGAAAACAGGTTCGCCTACGACAAATGAGGCCATAAGGATCCTTGTCCATTCTAAAAATAAAGTAATGAGCATCGCCGCATATGTATTGCATCTCTCTTGTATGCTTCGGAGGAGTGGTAGAGCATACAAAACTCCAAAAACGAAATTGTCCAGAAACCTTGCTTGTTTTTTTGTTTTTGTTTTTTTCCTAAACTATGCCGAAGATCTTATTATTTCAAGCAAGGACAATGCTGCTTTTGCTCCATCTAGGACAACTTCTAGTAAAAACCCAGGGGTAATCTCAACAACGCTATGAATTTAATGAATGGGCCTTGCCAAGACAAAGATTGAAGTAAAATGAAAAACAAGACTCTAAAACACATTATTAAAGGGCTTTATAAGGAAATTTTGACTTAATCAGCCAATTCATCTTTCTCATTACTTCTGCCCTTTATTAACGCCCTTATTGGTCCTCTTATTGCAAGATGTCAGTGGCTAAAATAAAACGGCTTTCAGTAAGGATTAGGGGGACTGTTTCAGTGTCTTGGCCTCTGTGGCATTTTAATTAACCTATCCACAAATAGTATTGATGAGTTTCTTAGTGTGAGAATAAAAGAAGCTGAGTATTTATGTGTTAATGTGTGCTTGTGTACATATTACAGGCATGTTGTTTTGTGTGTATACAGTGTGTGTGTATGTGTGTGTGTGTGTTTAATTATAAAGCTGGGCAGTAACTGATTACATGTAATCTGGATTACGTAATGAGATTCCAAAAATTAAGTACATGTAATTAGAGTATACTTTATTTTAAGGTGTCCATAATACAGAATAATTACCTAGTTAAGTACTTAGTAGTAGCTGTTGTACTTACATGAAACAAAATATACTTACCATGTAACTAAGTTATGGAACAGCCTGTACTTACAGTTTGTAATTATGTAGATGTAATAGGCAGCTACTGTTACACATATGTAACAGACAGAGTCTGTTAAACAGCTACTTATGAAACCAAAAGATTGTTACATATGTGTTGCAGACTTTATACAACATAATTATAAATGTAAGGACACAGACATAAGCTACTTAAAATAACGTGTATCAAGATTATACTTAAGTGCACTTCATGTGTATCTATACTGTACACCTTATCCAGCTGCACCTTAGTTTGATTTAACCCACCAGTACACAGCTTAAATACATGTAATACCTTTCTAATTACATTACAATTACAAAATATTACACAGGCATAAGCTACTTAAAATAAAGTGTATCAAGATTGTACTTAAGTGTACAAGTAGCAGTGTAACAGACTCTGTCTGTTACATATGTGTAACAGTAGCTGCCTATTACAGCTACATAATTACAAACTATAATTGCAGGCTGTTCCATAACTTAGTTACATGGTAAGTACATTTTGTTTCATGTAATTACAACGGCTACTACTAAGTACTTAATTAGGTAATTACTATGTATTATGACACCTTAAAATAAAGTGTTACCAGAGTGAGTTACATTTTTAAAAGCTCATAATCAGATTACAGTTAATTTTTATGGATTACATGATTACATATTCATACAATGGCAGTAAATGATTCATAATTTATTAATTCTCCCTAATTCTTTTTTTTTTTTCTCTTTTAAATTTTCCTTTAAAAAAAAAATCCTACTGTGTATCAAACAATTCAGCATTGACTATATTCACAAACCATGGTTCTGAATTTGAGCGGGAAAAGTAACTCTCAAGCTATTAGATCGTGTATGAAACAAATAATATGCAAGTTACTGGTGATGTACAGCTGTGAAACACTGATGTCATCATCATATCCAGTAATTGTTGATTCTGGAAGTCTGGACAAAAAATTACAAACCCTGGCATGGAATATCATTGTTGTTTTCATGTTTACAGTTCTCTGATGTTGGATACTGGTCACATTCTGTAAACAAATAAGATATTTATATATTTATATTTTTAGTGTTCAAGTGTTTAAATTAGTTTATTTTACATTTTTATGATTTAATTAATAGCTTTTTATCAACTCGCAAACCCACTGCAGTTTTTACATTAAGCATAGTTTGGGAAACCTTGGTGTAATGTAATGTTTAATGCATTTTATGATGTTGATAAAAAAAAAATATATATATATCTACTTTTTATTTCAATATGGTAAGTTTTATGGTAAGTTTAAAACAAGTTTGATTTAAAAAAAAAAAAATACATAATAATAATAATAATAAAATAATAATCTAAAAAGTAGTCAGAATACATTACCAAGATTAGTTTATAGTAACCAAGATTATATTATTAACTACAGTCTTCATCATGTAATCTGTAATCAGTAATAGACTACAATTTGTAAATAAATTAACCCTATATCAAAGCAACTTATGCTTTATGACTTATTTACCAGCACAGCCATACGCAAACTGTTCCCGGCATCCAGAACTACTGTATAATGGGTTCATCTTGCAGTAGTTTACAAAAGAACATCTATTACTCTATTAATAGCTTGTTTGTGGGCATTTGTTTGTTTATCAGTCATACTGCGCCATACAATTCCTTGTCATAACCCCTTTATCCTGGCTCTTTTTCTCCTTACATCTTTTTCCTCCTCATCTTTTTCTGCCCATGTTCAAATACAAGGGACTAGCATTGATCCACACATCTCACAAACACATCCGCTTCAATTGATTTAAGCACAGTAGGCTGTGGGTGAGTGGAGTTGCCCCTAAACGAACGCAAATAGAGGAGAAGTGTGTTTTATTGTGGTTTCCAGATGACGAGCAGACCGAACAAGCCGCAACACCTGCTAATGGCTGAAGGGCCGCTCTCACACAGGTATGTACTGTTGGCTTCTATGGATTTTCCCCCTCACGTTTGGACATGGCCCACAGGGAGTCCTCTCTTTCGCTCTCTGTCCTGTCTGAGCTGGGATGTGATGTGTGTGTGGAATTACTGAAGCTGAGCTGCAGGCAGACGCCGTGCTGGAAGAGAGAGGGATGATACTGTCTCCCAGAGACCCCTACTTCACGGCGCTACTACACGCCACACAGAATCGACACAGACTTCTCGTACAGTCGAACGGCTCCCCGATGGGTATTTGAATGGCAGCCCATCAGTAGAAAGGGAAGAAGGAAGGAAGGAGTGGATTCTAATCTGCCCACTGATCAATATGATCCATGCCTTTCCCTGGCAGGCTTTATGGAAGGTTTACTCTTGAAAGAGATCCATTGGCCTTTATCTGCATATTTTCCCCCTGAAACCGAACACTGCAATCACTCTGTGTCATTCCGCTCTGGGTCTCTGGCCAAAACGCTATCATTCCTGCTCTCTCAGTATGACTTACTGCTAACATCTCCTTGTCAGCGAGTTTTCAGCTCTTGTCTTACTGCCACTGCAAAAAGGCAGTTTTCATCATTTTTCCACCCTGCTGATCTTACCTTTATGACATTTTACCCATTAGGCAGTTCTTTTTTACGATTTGCGCAATTTTGAAAAATATGATTTACCTAAAATCAATATTTTCTTTGAGTTTGAGTGGCTCTTGAATTCATATGATTTCATTCATATTTTTATTGAACTGGATCTCAGCTTCCCCTTTACAAATCAAAATAAATATCAACAATTTAACAGCAGTACTACCACACAAATAGTTTGTACTGAGCATTGTTTCTTTGTGAAATACCAACATATTTTGTTTAATTTTGTTGAGTAATTTGTCAGGCCAATCTACATTCCAAGAATGCTCATTTACTAAAACAGCACTGAAAAATTTTACTAAATGTATCACTGGTATGTGAAAGTGGAGGAGGGAATGGAATTTGCAGGTTTTTAAAAGGTGGACCAATTATGTTTTTTTTCTTGCAAACAATATTGGAGACAATGTGTTTTTTTTTGCCTGGAGCAAAGAGTGGGTTTAAGAAAAATTACATTGAGTTGCTTTTGTAGTTTTTATTAGTAGTATTTTTATTGATTAATTGATTGATCAACGATGAGGTTTCCTTGACTAATAACACAATGTAAAACCCAAAGTGGAGCTGAAATGGAGTGATTTGAAAACCTTTTGTGCAGCAAAGGAAAATCTGTGCCACTCATATTATCTGTTCATTTTAGGCTTTGTCTGTGCACTGCTTATGACACATAAAGATAATACTTTGAATTCTTTAGGAGCTATTTTCATTGTTGAAAAAGAAACACAAAAACTATCAGGTCTATATTTGTCTGATATGCATGTTACTCAATATTAACTTCATTATTAATAATATTATATTAATATCATTCTTGCAGCTGTGCTGTGGCATTGAATATCTGCACGACTGTGATGAACAATTATCAGTACAATAGCACTTGTGTAATACTGTGTACATTTTAAATGTTCAAGGTTTTCTTGTATATGCAATGGTGGATTTTATATTGTCTAATGACATTTTGAATCCAGAATACTAATGCAGAAAGCCAGAAAAGAAACCTACCTGTACCAGTCCAATCCTTTGTCATAGTTTCTATCAAAGAAATGTGGTTCAGTCCCAAGAGCTCGAACATCTGGATGAATCCGGATGAACTCCAACACCGCCCTGGTGCCTCCTTTCTTAACACCAACTATAAGTGCATTGGGCAACTTCTTATTCCCATATTTTGGCGAATTACTGTTATTAGTCTGCTTGTGATCTAGCACATCTTGTGTTTTCTGAAAGGCTGAATGTTTGCTTTGGTTGCCAGTAAGGTGTAAGAGACCCACAGCCCTCGTCTCGTCCGAGATAACTCTCGCTTTCGCTGATATAGTGCAATAATGTGACTTCTGTAGAAGTTTTTTACTCCCCATGTTCTTCAGACGGACGCAGCGGTGCTCCTCCAATCTCTGGTTAGGCATGATTGTACCGGAGCAGAAGAGGATGCTGTAGCATAGATACATGAAAGACAAAGAGATAGTGAATATAAAAATAAATCTTCTGCTTAATCTGTTTGAGGATGGCACGATTCGGCTGGACAGGAACCTATATGCCATGTCTCCATGGATGAAAAGACGGCATGTTTTTCTCCGTAAGTTTCTCTGTGAGGTTTCTCGTTCTCCCCATCAACTCCGACGGCGCGAACTTACATCTCATTTGGGAAAAGGATAGGCCTAGTTAATATTCCCTACCGGACACATAAGATGACAGAAAGTCTGAGAAGAACAGGTATCAATAACGTAAAGTTTCCAAATCAGCGAAAACAAACCTAATTCCACTGCCCTTTCGTTTCAGCGTCGCGTCGCGTCACTTTTAGATCACCTCAGCAACGCACTTGCTTCTGTGCTGATGAAGTGTTTAAAATATTTAAAGTAATCCTCTTGTTTGACCTGGTGATGTGACACAGCATCCTACTAAATGTAATCCGTTTTGGAAATCTCACATTCCAGGTCTAAAAGGCACATTTTGCTCCCAAGTTCCCAACGCGAAGCCGCGCAGCGCTCGCCGCGTCGCCGCTCAGCTCATGTTTGTGTCTTTCTAAAGTTCTCAAGAGCGGCTTTGCGGCAGTCAAGAGCTCGAGATCAATATTTAAAGACGACGCCTGACGTCACGTCATATTTTCATATTCCTCGTGCGTTTGTCTTTTTAAAGGAGTACTGCCCAGCTGCATGTACCATTGCACTAAGTGCATTTTTATTTCTGCTTAAACTCTCGTTTGCCCCGCGTCTTCACGAATTGCTTGCGACCGTGGATCCTTAATCGATTCTTTAATTATATTAAATTGTTTATAGTTTTACGAAATTACTTCTCCGAGACCCTAAAGTAAACAGCTCTCTGCTTAAAACTATTATTTATGAGGTTCTCACATCAGTGGTGTTAAGAGGATGCTATTTGCACAGTAAACGTGGATTTAATATTCACAGCCGTGTTGCTCTGTTAAAAAGTTCATACTTAAGTCTAATTGCACTTTAATGAAAGTAAAGAGCATTTTTGTTAATTTTTGGCTTTGGCATTTTTGGCTTTACTGTTGCAGAAAAAAAAAAAAGAGATAATAATAACAAAATAACATGCACCTTTGTTCACATGATTGAATAGCATTTTTCACTGGAATCTTAGAGTTTTGGACCACACTGTATGTGTAAACTTTAATATATCAGTCACATACTGAATCCAATTTAAGCATCTGTAAATATAGTTTAGAAGATAGAAACTGTCCTTTTCTCTCTTGCTGTTTTGTAGTTGTTTGGAGATATCAGCCTCTGTCGGAAGGTTAAATAAGGTCAAAGGCACTGGACTGGTGCAAATCTTTAGTTTTAATATCTCCTAAAGACAATTATCAAGACAAACAGACCCTTAATCCTCATTCCCTAATCTGTGGTACAGAGCTTTATTTCAATGTGTTTGTCTAGAGGAACATTATTGTTGACAGGTCTCATTTCTCTTGGAGAGAGAGAGAGACAGTTTCGAAACGGCTTTGGTTTGCACAGGTGAAATCCATACGATTACAATCATCCTCTCAGAGCGGAGGATTTTAATGTCCACATATCTTAGTGTGGAGTAGAAGGCTGAAAGTGATAAACACATTCTCATTAACATTGCTTGCTTTTCTTGGATATAATCCTAAGTGGCCTGTACTTCTGCTTACAGGCAAACAAATCATTTCTGACCTCTATCATCTCCAAAGCCTTGGATGTTGTAGACATGGATTGCACAAGAGATCAAGAGCATTTCAGTCAGCAAATGTCACTCGTTTGGTGTCGTTCTGACATTTCCCACAAAATACTGAATGTGCAGGGTATATTTATATAATGTTGACACCACGAAATGAGCACTGTATTCCAAAATAATTTGAACATATTAAGATTATCAGTCATTTTTATCAGAAAAACTTGCCTTGCAATAGCTTTCTTTCTTTCTTTCTTTCTTTCTTTAGTGAAAAAAAAAAATAAAAAAAAATAAATAAATAAAAAAATACCTGCCCCAAAGGTCATGGCATGTAAATATATATTGCAAGCTATGGGACTATTCTCTTCAGTGAAAGTGTGGGGTTTACAGAGAGAATGTCTATCTGTAGACAATTTTCCCAATTAGTGGGGCACCAGAGAGTCTGTCTTGCTAATCATCCACCCTTGCTGTGATTCTGAATCCGCTTTTAGTGAAATATGATCAGAGACCATGGATCAATTGGGTCAACAGCATTGGCCCAGATGCCATTGATACAATTACGCATGGGGCTTCATTAACCTTTTCAGTCCACCAAGCGCCGAGCCTCATTCTTGATATCTCTGAACGAGATTAGGAGCGTTACCTACAATATATAGAAATGTTATTGGCTGCAGAGGTTAGTGCTGTGAGATATTATCTGAAATAACCCAGGTCAAAGTGCGGTCAGCCTATAAGGAGTTGTTTAATTTTTAGTGGAACAATTTCAAACTCTGCTGGATGTAATATTTCCAGAGGAGCAGAGCGCCATTTCAAAATGATTTTCAATTACATGGTTATATCCTGAAATGACACATCTGGTGGTTGTTTTCACCTACCTATTTAATGTTTTTACTCTACTATGTATTTCCAACTACATGTTTCCATTACATGTTTCAGCTACCACCTTCTCCTTAGTTCTTTCTTGAGCATGAAAATTAGATTGACAAAACACTGAAATGACAGAATTTTGTTGTGTATTTATAGTTCACTTAAAAATTAAAATTCTGTCATCCTCTACTTACCCACGTCATTTCAAATCTGTATTACTTTCTTTCTTCTGTGGACCATAAAGATATTTAGAAGAATATTGGTAAGCAAACAGTTTTATTTACCTTTGACTTTTGTCAAGAATTTGTCAGAATATCTTCTTTTTTTCCAACAAAGAAAATCATTTGAAAACCACTCAAAACAATTCTGTCAACAATCTGGCATCATTTACTCGACTTATTTATTTATTTTATTTTTGCACCAAGATTTGAAAAATACCATCTTTTGTATTCCACAGAACACCGTCTGGGTGAGTAAATGATCATTTTTGCATGAATTATCCCTTTATTATAATAATGCACTCATTTAAGCACCATGCCGCTGTCCATGGTGCTGAAAGCTGCTTCTTGTCAAAATAGCTTTCTTTCATACAGACATAGTAACCTTTTAGTCATGCATCAAATGGTCTTTATGTTAAAATAGTTTGCTACATCAACAATAAACAAACAAAATCTAGATATAACCTAACTGTGTTATTCTTTGTGCAGTAGCAACACCGCAGAGTGACCCCTCAAAGAGACACAATAAAAACAAATAAAAAATTCAAAACGTCATAAAAAAACTAAAAGCCAGACAAGTAAATCATCTGTAATAGCATTTACTCAAACATACACGTTCTTTTAGACTTACAGGGTTCTTTTCTCTTGAATGGATAATGTGGCTATTTATTAATTCATTTAATTCATAAGATCTTTTTTCTTGTTTCGTATTTTTGTCGAAAGATTAGTCCTAATCATAACAGGGTTAACAGTCACTGTTTCACTCTGCAAATTAAATAATCCAATCTGCAGGTTTTGTCCTCCTTGTGGAAAGGAACGGGTATTTAAGATGTGTGCTCTTTGTATTACCTTTTGCACAGGGCTGAGCCATTTCTCTCTAAGCTCCAATCACCATTGTACGACTGTTCTTTCCTCTGAATTCGGTTTGGGGCAATCATTCAACAGTAATAAGATCAGAGCTCTTGCTTGCATGCATCATTCTCAGCCTCAAAGGCTGGAGGAAATTTTCTCACCCTCTCTTTGCTTCAAACCTTTGCAAGTGGAAAATGTGACAGTTTCGACCGTAGTGTGTTTGCCATTAGCGGCGTTCCAGAGGCATAAACGTTGCTATCTCTTCTTTATTATGGGAAAGGTAATATCCTGGAACCAGGCTCCCAGGAAAGGCCATTGAACAGCAGGTTACTGCTTCCCCTGCCAATGACCGAATCAACTAATTGTTACTGACATTTTCCCTGTGTTGTTTAAATCAGAAATGTTTTGATCCATCGATCGCTAATGTTTGCTCACCAAAGGGGGACATGAGTTAGAAATGTCACCCGTTTGGTCATCAGCCCAGAGTATTGGTTGAGCCTTTCTCTGGAACCTGGTAATTGTCTTCCAGTCTGTATTGGCAGTAGTCAGCAGGAAACTCAGCAGGCAGTGATATTTACAGATATTCCTGTCCAGAGACCTGCCAGCATACACCCTCATTTTAGCCCCATGGTATATGTGTAGTTTGCAGGTAGCAGAAAAACGACTACAGCATATTTCCGCTTCAATTAGAGATGATTCCGATTTTTTTTTTCTAAAAAAAGTATAAAGTAAACCTGATTAGCATAAGTCAAAACTAACCTTTTTGTCTGGAGATAAAAGACACAAAAATGACAAAAAATAAATAAATAAAAGGAAACACCAGGCGTTTCAACTGATAACACTTTAGTGCAATTGTAAATGGTTTGCGGGCAGTGAGGGTGGTTTGGCTTTTTGATGGATAGTTTAATGACACTTACAACAACACACTGGATCCTTTATCTCAGAACGTCATCTTGAAAATTGCCAGTAATTTATCTAGTCTGACTTGTCTCTCTACGAGACGGCTGAACACTTCACTCTAAAATATTATTAGGGTGTCATAAAGCTTTCCTCATATATTACAAATGAGCCACCCACGCAGTTGATATTAAAACGGTTTTAGGTCAGTTAAATTACAATACTGTTTTCTCCGGTGATTTGTAGTCTATTTATCAGTATTCCTTAGTTTATAGTGATTTAATGGTTATCATTGATATCTGAAGTGCAGGAGTTTGATCAAGACTGAGTAGATGATCATTAACTGGGCCGGCTGCTCCAACTGGCATTTGGTAATTTCCTCTGATTGGCAGAATTCCCAGATTTATTCGGTTGTGTCTTCAACACTATGGAAGATTTCATATTTTTGATGTTCATGCACAAGACAGCACATGTGACTCCCATTTCATTTTGATCTGTGTATTTTTTTTTTATTTTTATTTTTTTTCTGGTGGTTGATCAGTTGGTTGTTTTGGTAACACTTTACAATAAGGTTTCATTTGTTAACATTAGTTAACTACATTAGTTAACACAAACTAATAATTAAAGGAATAGTTCACCGGAAAATTACAATTTGAATGAGAAAATGAAAATTTACTCATCCCCAAGCCATCCGGGATGAGTTTGTTTCTTCATTGGAACAGATTTGGAGAAGTTTAACATTACACCACTTGCTCACCAGTGGATCCTCTGTCAGAATTAAACGTTCAAACAGCTGATAAAAACATCATAATAATCCACTAGTAAAACAGACAACTCCATTACAATCAATTAAAATCTTGTGAAGTGAAAAGCTTGAAATATCCATCATTAAGGTATTTTTAACCTCACATCATTGCTTCTGGCTAAAGATAAAGTCCTCTATCCAATTTTTCTCCATTGAAAAAGTGCAGTTCTAAACAAATATGTTGGTGGATTTTGATGTGAGAGGACAACAGCGGTGGACTTTGCCACCGGAGGAAGCGTTTTTATGGCTCATGGGCTCATATTTTGGCCAGAAGATATGGTTTTAAGTTAAAAAGCCTTAATGATGGATTTGTTTATTACAAACATGCAGCAAGTGACGCAAGGAATGTAATACTAAATTTACCCAAATCTGTTTCGATAAAGAAACTCATCTACATCTTGGATGGCCTGAGGGTGAGGTTATCAGCAAATTTTCCTTTTTGGGTGAACTGTTTCTTTAACAATGCGTAATAACACTAACAGAGGTTAATGGATGCTGTAAAAATCTATTGCTCATTGTTAGTTCACATGTTAACAAATGAAACCTTACTGTAAAGTATTACTGGTCATTTTACTAACATGAAAATAAATAATTGTAGCAAGATCACTGATTATCACTGTTTAAAAAGCAGAATCTGTCACCTTTCAGCACACTGTGCTACATTAATATAAAGAAATTATAATGTGCAGTGCATATGTAATTATATAATACATAATTAATATGCAGTTCAAATTGATTATCCTTTTTCCCCCTCTGCACGCCAACATGTGTCTTTGAAAATCTTCATCTAGAGGTTTAATTTATACTTTTACATTCTCAGAAAAAATGGTAATCGCTAGGCAGGTGTAATGAACATTTCAACACCCTTTTATGATAGCCTCCTTTTTTAGCACTCTCATGCTCATTTATAGCATCTGCTTTTCTTGGTTTACACTCTGTGGAAACCGGGTGCTTCCAGGCCCAAACCAAAGTGTCATCCACTGTGGGCTCTGACTAAATTGAATCCAAACAAAATGGCAGAGAAATGAGAATCGCCCCTCATTGATGTCATCTATCACAGAGCCACAGTCAGCCAGACTGGAAATGACTCTTCTAATGATATGTGCCTGGCCCTGTGCAAATAAAACTAACCGGGTTGTCTTTGGAGGCTGGGGTCATGGATAATGATTAGAAAATATCACCACATTAAGGCTGGATTTGCAGATGATGTGAGCGTATTTGCACATCTTCTGATCTTTATACGGCGTGTGTTTGCGTAAACTTTCTCTGCTTGCACGGAAAGGCCGTTTCATGTTTATTGATCATTTCATGCTAGTTTTACCAGATGCAGTTTCTAGTTTTCTTGTGCTGCTTTGTGCATTTTCTTGAGGTTCTCCTACTTCAGATGTTTTAAGAGCAGGAAAGCAAGCAAACATAGCTGAAATGCTGTTCTTAAAGAGCCAGTCACCCAAAAATGAAAACTCAGTCATCATTTACTCCCCCTCAAGAAAACCTGTTCCAAGTCGATTTTCTGTCTACCGCAGAACACAAAAAGAGATATTCAGCTGAATGTCCAAGCTGCTCTTTTCCATACAGTCAAAGTGGAGCAGAGTTTGGAAGCAGGATTTAAAAAATAATCTGAAAGTAAAAGGAACTCATTGTAAACCATATAATATTACTTGGAGTGAGTAAATGATTACAAAATTAATGTTTTTGTCTGAACTATCCCTTTTATCCCCTCCATCACATGAAATTAAATAATATATTTCCCTTGCATCGTCTAATAGTTAATTGTGTTTTATTAATGGTTAATGAACCCTCATTATTGATGCTGAGCATTCATAGTCCAGCATCCATATTTAATATAAATTGATTACGTGTTATGTTTGAATGGCAGTCGCAAACAGGATCTCTGAGCTAGTCTGCTATATTCTTCCCTTCTAGAAACAGAAGCACAATCTCCTTGTGATTCACATTCAGGCAGGCTGCAAATAGAAACTGCACTGCAAACAGTTTATGTTCAATGGATTTTGACTGGATTTTTTTCCTTAGGTTGTGATGTGCAATCAGACTGCAGAAGGCCTTGCAGAAACAATAGCTAATGAATACTGAGAAAGAAGCACATACAACCAAACAATGATAAGATAATTCATGATATTTTTTAAAATACATTTTTAAAGAAAAATTCTAGGTTTATTGACATTCCATGGTCAAATCGGAAATTTATCATCCATTGGTTTTTAAAAATAAACAAAACTGCTTACATCAGTGATCTTACAGTGAAAACCTACAGAGTGAACACACAGCACTGAAACAATAGTTTACTGCAAATCTGTGACTCTTCAAAGAAGCATAAGGTGGAGATTCGCCAAAAAATAGTGACATCATGCATGAATATTTGAAGCAAGTTATTAATAAGTATATATAGTCTGTATCTTGTCTGTTGTTCCATGAAAATTGTTGTTGATTTACAAAAGAACATTGTCACAGATCGGCCAGGTTCCCACGCCAGCCAATCACAACGCACACCCTCACCTGAATATTGATTGAGTACAACTGCACGCCATCAGATCATCATCACCAAGCACCATAAAACCACACACCTCACTGCACTCAAATGTCCGGTCTCTTTTCAACGAAGTGGACTCCTTAAGCTATCCCAGTGGCTTACCTACTACATACCTGCTTGTTTACTTACCTGTGAGAAGGTTCGTCCAGGGCTGCGCCAACTGCGCAATTTACAAGAGCCCACACCACTTACCAGCAGGCAAACTCCTACCGCTGCCCGTTCCCAACCGTCCATGGTCACACCTGGGAGTTGACTTCATCACGGATCTACCAGCCTCAGATGGTAACACTTGCATATTAGTGATTGTGGACAGATTCTCTAAATCATGTCGACTTCTTCCCCTCAAGGGCCTGCCTACGGCCATAGTGACGGCCGAGTTATTATTCAACTATGTCTTCAGCTATTATGGCATTCCTGAGGACATTGTGTCGGATCGGGGGCCACAATTCGTCTCCAGAGTATGGGGAGGCTTCTTTAAGCTCCTGGGTGTGACCGTAAGTCTGTCTTCTGGACACCATCCCCAGACAAATGGGCAGACGGAGAGGAAAATCCAGGAAATTGGTCGCTTCCTACGAACCTTCTGCCACGACCACCAGGACTCTTGGAACCAGTTTATTGGCTGGGCCGAGTACTCTCAGAATTCCCTGCGTCAACCTACTACTGGACTCACTCCCTTCCAGTGCACACTCAGCTACCAGCCACCCCTGTTCCCCTGGTCTGGGGAACCGTCGGAAGTGCCAGCAGTCGACTACTGGTTCCAAGAGAGCGAGAGGGTCTGGGACGATGCTCACCATCATCTCCAGCGAGCAGTACGCAGGCGCAAAATGACAGCAGACCTTCGAAGATTCGAAGCCCCCCAGTACCAACCAGGACAGAAGGTCTGGCTGTCAACAAGAGACATCAAGATGCGCCTACCCTGTAAGAAACTTAGTCCCAGATATGTTGGCCCCTTCACCATCTCCAGACAAATCAATCCTGTCACCTACCAACTCCAACTCCCTCCAGAATTAATTCCACTTTCCACGTCTCCTTACTAAAACCTTACCACTCTCCTGTCTCTCCCTCCACAGAGCCTGGTCTGAGTGAAGAACCCCCTCTCCCGCTGATACTGGAGGACGGTGCCATCTATGAGGTGAAGAAGATCCTGGATTCCCGGCGCCGTGGTGGTCAGCTGGAATACCTCGTAGACTAGGAGGGCTATGGCCCGGAGGAGAGGTCATGGGTCCCCAGAGATGACATTCTAGATCCAACACTGCTCGACGAATTCCACTCCACCTACCCAGATCGACCAGCTCCCAGAGGAAGAGGTAGACCACCACGACGTCGGGGTCCTCGGCCCTCTGGAGCGGGCCATGGAGAGGGGGGTAATGTCACAGATCGGTCAGGTTCCCATGCCAGCCAATCACAACGCACACCCTCACCTGAATATTGATTGAGTACACCTGCACGCCATCAGATCATCAGCACCAAGCACCATAAAACCACACACCTCACTGCACTCAAATGTCCGGTCTCTTTTCAACGAAGTGGACTCCTTAAGCTATCCCAGTGACTTACCTACTACTTACCTGCTTGTTTACTTACCTCCTGTGTCCTCTCCAGCGTCTTGTCTTCCTCCTCCAGCGATTCCTGACCAGTATCTCCACTCTTCCAGTGAGGTGTGTGTTTCCCCCAGCTTCCACGAGTTCCTGGCAAGGCAAAAGACATTTCCTCAGTTCTCATCCTCTATTACTGTAACCATTGAAGTTTCTACTCACCTGCAATCTGCCCCATTTACTCTGCTGTTCAATAAACTCAACTGTTATTTGCATCTAACCTGTTATGTGAGCCTGCTTCCATAACAGACATTCACTAACAGGTGTAATAGTTGGACTTATGGAGACTTCATATTTTTATATAACTATAAAGGTTAATTTTAGGTCTTATATTATCTATATAAACCCTTTTTTTTTTTTTTGCCACACAAAGAAAAAAAAACTTTTAAAAGATGTAATTTACTTTTTGACTTTTCTGACCTTTTATCTCATAATTTCTACTTGTGTTATACTTGTGTTTTTATCTTTCAATTTCAACTTTGTTAATTTCAACTTTGTGTTAATTGTTTTTCTCAATTTTGAATTTTGCCATAATGTAATTTAGACTTAATATCATAATTTTAGCTTTGTGTCAATTGTTTTTCTCAATTTTGAATTTTATTTCATATGATTTTTTTTATGTCAATATTTTGAGTTTTTGTCATAACTGACTTATTTCAGTATTATGATCTTTATCACATTATATAGACTTTTCTATCTTTATCTCAGATTTAATTTTTTTTTTATCTCATAATTTCAACTTTTTACTTGCTAATTATGACTTTTTTATCAGAATTCTGATTCCCCCCCTTCCCTCCCCCCCACACTTTATTTACCAAAGCATGTTTTTTTTTATTTTTATTTTTTTCTTACGTGGCAGTAAGAAATCCATATCTTCTATAGTTATTTTGCCTTTTTGTGCTTTGAGATGTTTTCTTATAATGATTTTGGATTTCTGTCATCAAAAAAGATTAAATCTGGCTGTCACCCTGCAGTTGAGGTTCCTGTGTAAATACACTTAATGGCACATTAAAAAGTCTTCATGATAGAATATGCTCCTTTGATGCAACTTCTTTTGCTAGAAAAACGAATTCACTGAATTCACCACCTCCTAACTAAGTGTGCTTGCGTCCACTCGCGGGGGCTGTGGGATGTCCCATACACCGATGCACCAGAATGAACATTAAAACATGCAAAAATACTACAGCCTAAATGTGAGACACTATTCCAACCTGGATTGCTAAGGTAAAATCTGTAGCATCAGTGGTGAGATTGTAAAGTGCAGACAGAAATACTACCTAATAACCATTGCCACACAAGATTCTATAGGCTAACTCTGTTCTCAGTAAATTGACAATATATCTCTTTTAAAGGCTTGTGCCCAGGTCCCAGTGCTATCTGAGAGCCACGGTGCTAAGTGTCTTTCCTAAAAGCTTTCAAATGCTCTTGCTCTGCAAGATTTAATCTCTTGTATTAGGTAAGTTGTCTGCGGTGATTCTGCAACTTTCAGTATTGGCTATGTAAATCATTGCTATTTGTGCCATTGACCCCAGCCACCAAGAGAAGCACTTGTCTGTGAAATAGGTTGACATGGCCCATTGATCACAATTATAGCAGGTGATTTGCTCCAGGCCTTGGTCAAAACAGTGCTCTGAAATGAGGGTTTGAGAGTGGAATCCATATTGCATCCAGGAGGTGATTAACATGGTGCAAAACCCTCAGTGGACTCTCCGTGCACTAATGAGGGAGATGCGCAAACTTGCCTCAAGTCAAAGTAATCAGGCTGCTGTGTTGTGCTATTCCTTAATGGGAGGAAAATCCATCTCATCATAGAGCAAATGTTGTATATATTATTTTTCAGACCCTGTTTTTTAGTATTCACGGGTGCCACAGACAGAGAACAGTCTCATTAGGTTGCAGAAGTGCATACTCTGGGTGAAGAACTGACACAGAGGTGTTCCACTATTAAAAAGCACTTTCTTTCTCTGTCTTTTGCTTACTTTTAAACTTTCGACAGCCTGATTTTGTCCTCTTTTGTCCCACTAATCTGACATTTTAGCGCAAAACCTGGCTCTTATTCACTAACCAGGTGTTAAATTCAGTGAAATAACACTTAATAGTGTGTATTTAAATTAAGTCATTGTGATTTTTTTAACAAAAACACACCTCTTATGCAAATTAGGATTATTATAGATTGTGTTTTATTCAATGCTGTCTGTCTGCCACAATTTGAGTTGCGCTATTTCCACCAACAGGAGGCAGGTGGCAAATCAAAATTTATTCAAAAAGATCATGGTAGATCATGAAAATTTGCTGAAAATGTGCTTACCCTCAGGCAATCCAAGATGTATATGATTTTTTTTTTTTTTTCTTCATCGGAACAGATTTGGAAAAATTTAGCATTACGTAACTTGCTCAGCAATGGATCCTCTGCAGTGAATGGGTGCCGTCAGAATGAGAGTCCAAACAGCTGATAAAAAACATTACAATAATCCACAAGACAACTCCAGTCCATTGAGTGATATCTTGTGAAGTGAAAAGTTTGTTTGTAAGAAACAAATTCAGGCATTTCATTGCTTCCGAAAATACACGTACATAATCCATAATGATGCTTCCTCCAGTAAAAAAAGTCCATTGTTTGTTGTCCAGTCATGTCAAATTCCACCATATTATTTGTTTAGAACTGTTTTTGCTTGTAAACAGTGCTTGATCTGTGCGTATTTCTCTCCTGATTCAGGCAAGAAGAATTTTTTTATTATTATTTTTTCTTCAAAAAAGAAGAAGAGAGAAACCCATGGAATAAAAGGTGAGGGTAAGTAACAACATGAGGGTGAGCAAATGATGACAGAATTTTCATTTTTGGTTGAACAATCCCTTTCAGACTCAAAGCCTGTCATCATAGTTTAAGTGACAAGGACTGTCAGTGTTTGACAACAGAGAACTAAAAGTGAACATGGATACCTATTATGAGGAGGGCTTTCTTCAGAAAAGAGGGGTCTGAAATCTCGATATCAAAACATCTGTGGCAGTTATCGGCAGCCACACGCAGAGCTGAGCAAAATTAATGGCTGGCTTTGCAGTCTGAAGGCTCAGTAATATTTTTTTCTTCCTGACCAAAAAGAACAGCAATATTTGGCCTTTTAATGTCACAAACACCTTGGCACAAAATCTGAAAGAGATCAGCAATGCACTAAAGCGCATGCATAATTCATACGTAAAGGAGAAATTTTGGAGTTCTCAGAGGTTAGCTGGATTCATTATTGATGGGAGGATCTTGCTTAGTCTCCTCTTCAGTCAGTGCTCATTTACTTTCTATAGAGCAGACGCGCTACTGTTATCCCTTTCAATATCAGTTCTCAATTAATGCTTTTACCAGGATTTGGGCCTGGATTTAAAATGAAAGGCATATGATGACTAGAGAAGGAAGAGAGAGCAAAAATAGCTTGCTGCTTCTGTATTGTAAAAACATGTCAGATCAATGGACATTAAATACTTTATAATGCCACACAGATCTCCAAGAAAGTGTAAGATGAAGCACATGATATTAAAACCAAGCAAATAAAGGGAACAATCTGCTGATATTGACAAAAATAATCAAATTGTAATATATAAAGTTATATATAAAGGGTTGGGATCCACAATATATTAGTACCATGTCAGTATATATAAGTATCGGTTATCAGCTTACGTTAGAAATATTGGTTACGCAAAAGGTAGTGCCAGTTGTTGAATTTGATTGGTTGACTGGAAAACTGCATGTCTGTGTTTGCATGTTTCAGACAGACTGTCAATGTATTAGTGATGCGGCACTATTAAAATTAACAAAAACACATCACTATTAGTGATGTGTTTTTGTTAACTGTAATACAGATTAAATAAAATATAAATAGTAAATGAGAAACTAAAAAAAAACAACAACAACAACAAAAAAAAAAAAACCCTAATTTGCTTAATAAGTTGCTTTGGGTACTAACTGTAAAACAAAAAAAAAAAAAAAAAAAAGAAGAAAAATGCTGAAGTATTTAAGTTACTAAACCTAAAGCTAAAATAAATTAATTCTATATAGAAATACATAAAAAAAATAAAAATAAAAAATAAAATGACAAAAAAGCACATAGAACAATATTAATTTAACCAATATGAATATGAAATAACATAAGTATTAAATAAATAAATAAATAAAATAAGTACAAATTTGTAATTTGCTTTGTACGTAAGTAAGATGATTTGGGTACTAAGTGAAATAAAATATGCTTATTAAAATTACTAAACCTAAAGCTAAAATAAAAGTAAATTAAAGCTATATAGAAATATATAAAAAATGAATTAAAATGTCCAAAAAAAAAAAAAAAAAAATCAGGCAGAACAATATTACTAAAACTTCAACTATATATACAATAAAAGCTATTTAAAAATATTAATAAATACTAAGGTTGTACTGTGTGTGGGTACTGTATGCTTTGGCTATTGGGGAAACTTAAAAAATACACAAATGAAAATTATAACAATGCAATTAAATGTGACTGTGTAAGCTGGCGCTGATAGCCTTGTGGTTAGTGTGCTGGCATGTAGCACAACTGCGCTTTCAGTGACTCATGTTAAATTCCCAACTTGTGGTCCTTTGCAGATCCTGTTCACTGCTCTCTTTTTCCCTATGCTTTCCTGTCGTGTCTCCACTGTTCTATCAATAATAAAGGTATTAATGCCCCAAAACTATAACTGTGTAAAAAAGTCATATTAAGATTAAGAAGCATTATGTGGTTGAATTTCAAAATAATTCTTATGGGGTGGGGGTAAAATAAGTGTGATCATGCTGTGACATTACAATCATTGCATTGTGATATATGCAGCAGCTTGAAATGTACATCACTGTTTCTCAGATTTGCACTACAGATTTACTTTTTTGAACATTTAGATTACCTTTGCATCTACTATATTCCCAAACATTTAATATTTAAAAACAAAGCTCCAAACAAAGGTACCTTTTTCAAGTCTACATTTTAATGCTGTGCTGCGGAAATTCACATGTAGCATAACAATTTATTTTATTTTTTTATTTTTATTTTTGTTTATTTAGGAAAAATAAAATAGCATATAATTTTAATATTGGCTATTTATCCGCTATTGGTCAACTAATTATCTGCTTAAATCATATACTGTAGATGTCACAGATCGACCAGGCTCCCACGCCAGCCAATCACATCGCACACCCTCACCTGAATACTAATGGAACACACCTGCACGCACTCAACACCTCATTACCTCAAACCATATAAGCACGCACCTCACCACAGTCTAACGTCCGGTCTCGTTTACGCATAGTGAATGATGCTATCACAGCGACCTATCTGCTACTTACCTCCTTGTGTACTTACCTCCAGTGTTCCCCGTCTGCCTGCTCCAACGCTTTCCTCCAGAAGTCTGCTACTCTGCCTGTGTGAGGTGTGTGCCCTCGATCTCCACTGCTTAATACTCCTGTCAAGACAAGGATCTATAATCATTCTCTCATCCACCGTCATTCGATATTCTGCTCACCATTTGCTCTGCTGAACAATTAATAAACATCTGTTATTTTCCCGAGTCTCCGTCTGAGTCTGCTGTTCATAACAGAAGACCGGACCTGACACTAAGGACAGCATGAGCAATACCGACCCCTTCCAGGAGCTCGTGGACAATCTACGACGAGTTCTACTTCCTTCACCGCCTCCACCGCCATCACCACCGATCACCTCCACGACAAACACCATCACTTCTTCTGCACCCCTGATCGCCAGTCCCATGGCCCGACCAGCGCCCTTCTCTGGTGTGGCGGGGGAGTGCAACGGGTTTCTCTTACAATGCTCCTTAGCCCTAGAGATGCAACCGCAGCTGTATCCCACTGAAAGATCAAAGATCGCCTTCATCATATCCCTCCTGACAGGTAAAGCTCTGCAGTGGGCTGAAACTATCTGGTCACAATCAGGTCCAGTCACTCAGTCTTTCCATAATTTCATCACTCACTTCCGTGAAGTGTTTGGCCACTCAACAGCCGATCCATCCATCAGTGATCAACTCTACCATCTCCGACAGGGAAACAAATCCATTCCAGTTCACGCCCTACTCGACACAGGGTCCGCCGGAAACTTCATTTCAGGGAGCCTCTGCCGGCAGCTCAACCTCCCAACCGTTACCAATCAAACCATCTATCAAGCCCAATCGATAACTGGAAAACCCATCAGCCGCCGCCATGTAAGACTCAGTGCGGGTCCCGTTCAGCTACGAGTGGGTGAACTACATGAGGAACAACTCCATCTGCTGGTTCTGGAGGGATCTACAACGGACATAATCCTCGGACTTCCATGATTTGCACAACTTGATCCCCAGATTTCCTGGCGCTCGGGAGAAATCCTGAAGTGGGGCAACCAGTGTTTCCCAACATGTTTCCCTCGTCTACCTCACCCAGCTCCTCGTCAGATCCAATCTCTATCGGTAAACTCCACCTCCATAGAAAGCCCTCTTGAGAAACAGTCTGTCTCTATACCTTCCTGTTATGCCCCCTTCAGAGATGTCTTCTGCCCGAAGAGGGCCTCCCAATTACCTCCTCACCGGCCATGGGACTGCGCTATTGAACTAGTACCAGGTGAGCCAGTGCCCAAAGGGAAAATCTACCCGCTGTCTCTACCGGAACAGAAGGCCATGGAGGAGTACATCGAAGAGGCTCTTCAGCAAGGCTACATTCGCCCTTCGACATCCCCTGCTGCTTCAAGCTTCTTCTTCGTGGCAAAGAAGGACGGAGGCTTGCGGCCTTGCATTGACTACCGGGCACTTAACAAAATCACCATTAAGTTCCGATACCCCCTTCCTCTCGTCCCAGCAGCCCTGGAACATCTCCGCGGAGCCACCATCTTCACCAAGCTGGACCTCCGCAGCGCGTATAACCTCATCCGGATACGCGAGGGGGACGAGTGGAAGACGGCTTTCGTAACACCTACTGGCCACTATGAATACCTTGTCATGCCGTATGGTCTTGTCAACGCCCCCTCCGTATTCCAAGACTTCATGCATGAGGTGCTCCGGGAGTATTTACACCGGTTCGTCTTGGTTTACATCGATGACATCCTCATCTACTCTCGGAGCTTGACCGAACATCGTCTCCACGTTGCGGAGGTCCTACAACGCCTACGCAAGTTTCATCTGTTCCTCAAGGCTGAGAAGTGTTCATTCCATCAACCGTCAGTACATTTCCTCGGATACAACATTGATAGTGGTGGCATCCGTATGGACGAGGGGAAGGTGGAAGCCATCAGGTCCTGGCCAGTCCCTACCACTATTAAAGAACTTCAAAGATTCCTTGGCTTCTCCAACTTCTACAGACGATTCATTCAGAGCTACAGTACCATTACCAGTCATCTAACCAACCTCCTACGGAACAAGCCCAAGTCTCTGTCCTGGCCATCTGCCGCCACGGAAGCATTTGAACACCTGAAGGACGCCTTTACCCATGCTCCAATCCTCGTCCATCCTGATCCCACGAAACCCTTCATTGTAGAGGTAGATGCCTCGACTACGGGGGTTGGAGCTGTTTTATCCCAGCAGCAGGGGACCCCAGCCAAACTTCACCCATGTGCCTTCTTTTCCCATAAGCTCAGCCCGGCGGAAAGAAACTATGACATTGGCAACAGGGAACTTCTGGCCATCAAGCTAGCCCTCGAAGAGTGGAGGCATTGGTTGGAGGGTTCACAACATCCATTTACCGTCCTAACTGACCACAAGAACTTACAATACTTACGCGAAGCCAAACGACTAAACCCTCGCCAGGCCCGTTGGGCACTCTTCTTCACCCGGTTTAACTTCACCATTTCTTACCGTCCAGGATCCAAGAACACTAAAGCCGATGCCTTATCACGTCTACATACTCCACAGGAAACCAACGAAGAACCAGAATCCATCATTCCCGATAAACTCATTGTCTGTCCCATCCAATGGAGTAACGACTCTGCCACCTCCTCCAATGCTTCCACGGCCATTCCGCCGGGCTGCCCACCAGGAATGCAGTATGTCCCTCGATTACAACGCAATCACCTTATCCACTCTGTACACACTTCACTGGGCACTGGCCACCCCGGGACCAACAGCACCCTCTCGCTATTGAAGAACCGCTACTGGTGGCCCAACATGGCAAGGGACGTGAGAAGGTTCGTCCAGGGTTGTGCAGAGTGTGCCATTTCCAAAACTCCTCGCCACTTACCAGCAGGCAAGCTCCTCCCGTTACCCGTTCCAAATCGTCCATGGTCACACCTGGGAGTAGATTTCATCACCGACCTGCCAGATTCTGACGGTAAAACATGCATTCTGGTGATTGTGGACCGATTTTCAAAGTCTTGTCGACTCCTTCCTCTCAGGGGCCTGCCCACAGCCCTGGAAACAGCCGAATTATTGTTCAACTTCGTCTTCAGATATTTCGGCCTACCGGAAGACATAGTGTCGGACCGGGGCCCACAATTTATCTCCCGGGTCTGGAGGGGATTCTTCAAACTCCTAGGTGTGACCGTGAGTCTGTCATCAGGATACCATCCCCAAACGAACGGGCAAACGGAGAGGAAGATCCAAGAAATCGGCCGCTTCCTACGAACCTTCTGCCATGACCACCAGGACTCTTGGAACCAGCTTATTGGCTGGGCCGAGTACGCCCAGAACTCCCTACGTCAACCTTCTACTGGACTCACTCCCTTCCAGTGTGTACTCGGTTACCAGCCACCCTTGTTCCCCTGGTCTGGGGAGCCATCTGAGATACCAGCAGTGGATTACTGGTTCCGAGAGAGCGAGAGGGTCTGGGACAATGCTCACCATCATCTTCAGCGAGCAGTGCGCAGGCGCAAGATGACAGCAGACCTTCGTAGGTCCGAAGCACCCCAGTACCAACCGGGACAGAAGGTCTGGCTGTCAACAAGGGACATCAGACTGCGCCTGCCCTGTAAAAAATTAAGTCCCAGATATGTTGGTCCCTTCACGATCTTGAAGCAAGTCAACCCGGTCACCTTCCAGCTACAACTTCCTCCACAATATAAGATCCATCCCACATTTCATGTATCACTGTTAAAACCTTACCACCCTCCTGTCTCTCCCTCCACAGAGCCTGGTCCAAGTGAGGAACCCCCTCTTCCACTGATTCTGGAAGATGGCGCCGTATACAAGGTTAAGCAGATCCTGGATTCCCGGCGCCGTGGTGGTCAGCTGGAATACCTTGTTGACTGGGAGGGCTATGGACCGGAGGAGAGATCTTGGGTTCCCAGGAATGACGTTCTAGATCCAACCCTACTCGAGGAATTCCACTCAACCTACCCAGATCGACCAGCTCCCAGGGGAAGAGGTAGACCACCACGCCGTCGGGGTCCTCGGCCCTCTGGAGCGGGCCGTGGAGAGGGGGGTAATGTCACAGATCGACCAGGCTCCCACGCCAGCCAATCACATCGCACACCCTCACCTGAATACTAATGGAACACACCTGCACGCACTCAACACCTCATTACCTCAAACCATATAAGCACGCACCTCACCACAGTCTAACGTCCGGTCTCGTTTACGCATAGTGAATGATGCTATCACAGCGACCTATCTGCTACTTACCTCCTTGTGTACTTACCTCCAGTGTTCCCCGTCTGCCTGCTCCAACGCTTTCCTCCAGAAGTCTGCTACTCTGCCTGTGTGAGGTGTGTGCCCTCGATCTCCACTGCTTAATACTCCTGTCAAGACAAGGATTTATAATCATTCTCTCATCCACCGTCATTCGATATTCTGCTCACCATTTGCTCTGCTGAACAATTAATAAACATCTGTTATTTTCCCGAGTCTCCGTCTGAGTCTGCTGTTCATAACAGTAGACTAGAATTTTAAAATTGGTGCATAAATAATTGATTAACAGATTTTGTCATGGGAACTTTAAATCTTCAGTCCATTGTCACCAAGTGCTGCACAGGCTGTGATATGCTTAATGAAGATAATGATGACGATGTGAGTACTGTGATAAATGGACCAGTATATATCAGAAAGGAGGAGGCTGGGGGATAGAAGCATGAATATTTGATCACACATGATGACTGTGGCAAATACTGATGGAGGTGTTCTCAATTTTCTGCATAGTTTGTCTTGTCACAGAGGAGCAGTTCTATATTCATACAATTCAGCAGTTTGGCACAGGCTCAGCTGTAGACAGGTGGTGTGTGCTGGATGGGATAGCTCACACCTTCTGCTAAAAGGAAAATAAAACGGAAGGAATGGAAGAAGAGAGAGAAGTTTAAACTTTGATCATTTCCTCTTGTGACAGGGCTGCTTCCTGAAGAATGAGCTGAAATGGATTTTTTTTCTGTGAAACAGAAAACCAGTCACTTATGTAGAAGCTCACACTCTGTCAGTGTGAAGATCAGCACAGATCTCTGGTCTTTTTAGCCGACTTTAAGTTTTGGCTTCAGTCAGCACACTTATGGACTGTTCATGGACTACCTGACGCACATTGTACTCAAAAATAACAAAAGATTTCCAAAATAACAAGCTCGAGCCTGACAAAGTAAGTCAGTTCACTCGGCGGCTATCTGACAGCGAGCAGCTCTTTTCTGTGTAGCTACAATACAGCTATTTGAATAGGGGAAACCCAAAATCTCACTATTTGTCAAGATGATCTTTCAGCAAGGTCCAGAATTTTCTGAACATTAGTGAAAATGCTTCTGTTTGGCGATTAAAAATGTTTGTTGCAAAATTTCCATAATTTGTAACAATTTCAGTGCAAACAAATTAAATGTATTGAGGTAAATTTACGTCAACATATACTAAAAACAAATGTTTTTTTTCTTTTGTGTTTTTGAAGAATTTCATGTACAAGATATCAACGTTATTAAAATTATACCTGTTCACACAGATCTGTAAAAATTACAAAAAATGTTGTATTATGCATACTAGGCCATCTTTTTTTTTTTTTTTTTTTGGACAAAAGAACCACACAAAAAGTGGCATTTGATTGAATTTGTGCAGTTTCACTGGATTCACCTGAGCTCTTTAACATTCATCCTCCTTCACTCCTGTCTTCTAGCAAGGCTCTCTAGTGGGCAGACAAACAGACAGCAGCAGAAGTGAGAAAAACAGTCTGGAAAAAGCTACCCGGGGTGCTAGACAGTTAATTTTCAATGAGCAGATATAATTACAACAGCTACAAACCTGTTATAATAATAAACCTGTTATATAAATAATAATAACATCACCTTTTTTGCAATGATTTTAAAAGGAAAGAACATCTAGATTGTTAAATGCATAAATTAATGTAAACAATTAATTTAGGAAATTTGCCATCTTGCTGACTGCTTGAAGAAAATAGATTTTGTCATTTTCATCTTCATTACTACAAAAGCATTCGGGGACCCCCTAAATCTTTTTTTTCTCTTTCTTTCTATTTTCCCCTTAAATAAACACTGCTGCTGTGCAATTATTTGAGTGATTTTCGTCCATGCTGGTCTGTTGTTGTGGGATTAACTCTGTCAGATGTACAAGCCCCCAGAGGGCATGTAACAAACATGCCATTTTACATGTTTGGTTAAGTTTATTTATTTATTTTCTGTCTAAGTGGGCCAGATTGTATAATGTTAATTACATACAGTGACAAAATGGTATAGGATTCAGTTTGAAACTATTTTCACTCAGGAACTGCTAGTAAATTTCACTAATAATTACAAAGAAACAAGTATTATAATGCATTAAATGTGAAATTTTGAAGTAGAAAAACTAAAGTTGTGTTTTCTTATAAAACATACAACAATAATAATTGTTTTATTTAGAAACTGTTTTTTTTTCAGTGTAGATAAATGTAAGAAACTAGCCACAATAGAGTTAACAATACAATTGTCACGTCTATGTTTCTGTTGAGTTCCTGTTTTTCCTTATTTGGTAGTTCCTGTTCTTAGTTAATCATCATTCATTCAGTTCTCCTGTGTTTAATTAATCATCTCGTTTGCTCCTTTGTTTCCATGTCTTTAATAGCCTTCCGTTCCTAGAGTTCTTTGTCATGTCTGAACGTCGTTTTGTGTGGTTGTTTTCTCCTGCGTTTTCTCCAAGTGGATTTATTAAAAGACTCAGTTTGTTTTATATCTGCCTCCTTCGTATTCCTCGCCTCAGCAACCCGTGACAACAATAACTAAATAAAAAACTTTTTTTATTTTTTACTTTTACTACCAAAGCAATATTTAATGGCATCTACAATGCTATCAAACACAATTCTTGATTTAATTGTTATATTTAAATAACTATATCAAGTCAATTAAAATATTGGCTTGCGGCTTTTGACTATTCCTCAATTATGTGAATATTGATTCAGGAATTTAATTAAACATTCAATAACAAAGAAATAAATTAAAAGCATTGAGATGGTTTCATTAGGCTATTGCTGTTTGTTTGATTAATATTAATAACATAATGCATAGGCAGTATTTACAGTAGAGGGCCAAATGCAAAAACCCCAAATTATGACAGAAATCTTACCTTTAAATGACTGTATTTACATTAAAGGAACAGTATAAATGTACTCACTCTCAGGCTGTTCAAGATGTAGGCGAGTTTGTTTCTTCATTGGAACAGATTTGGATAAATTTAGCATTATACAATTTGCTCAGAATCCTCTGCGGTGAATGGGTGCCGTCAGAATGAGAGTCCAAACAGCTGATTAAAAACAGATCAGAAGTTACTGTTTAAAAGTTCAAATGCCTTAATGATGGATTTGTTTCTTACAAACACTTAGCTTTTAACTTCACAAAACATTAATTGATAGACTGGAGTTGTGTGGATTATACTTGTGGATTATTGTGATGTATTTATCAGCTGTTTGGACTCTCATTCTGACAGCACCTATTCACACAGATCCATTGGTGAGCAAGTGATGTAATGCTTAATTTATTCAAAACTGTTCTGATAAAGAAACAAAGTCATCTGCATCTTGTATGAGTACATTTTCAATTTTTGGGTGAACTATTCCTTTAATATGCCAAAACCAAGAAGCTTTTTTGACTTTCAGTGTTTAGCCACATTATGGCACTTTGCACACTTCAATAGTAAATTGTTCTCTGCCTTTTTTTTTAACTTTAGACTTTAGATTTATTTTATTACTATTATTATTATTTTGACATCTTCAGTCCAGACTGTAAAGAATGACAAGCACTCACCAATATATATGATTATTTGTAATTGTGCCACTCACAGCATATAGATGCACGGTCAAATAATAATTTGTCAAAAACAGGCAGCAATGTCTGCACTGTAATAATCTCTTGATCTCTTGGTCCTAAAACATCCAATTTAAATGAAATTGCCAGGCTTGTTTGCAAATCAGAAGAGCTCAGGTGCCTTACAGCAAGCTCAACCTGTGTGTCTGCGTAGCGGTGCACTGCAGTCTGAGCAGCATGTGCTCTGCCTGATCACGAGGCAGCAGAAGCTCTTCAGAAGCCGCCTAATAAGACCTTAAGGGCTCTCCTGACGCCTCTTGTGAAGGACGTTATGCCCCTCTGGGCATCACTGTACTGTAGTATCACATACTAATCATAACATCATTTCCTCGGCTGGGGCAGTGAATCATCATCTGTTCTAATGGCTGATACATAACAAACAAACCACAAAAGTGTTCTGCTTCAGACAGCAGGAGGACAGCTCACTGAAGAAGTTTTATCAAAGGAGTGTCATGGCAATGATAAAAACAAACACTTACTGTACATACTGTGGGTAGAGAAGACAGAAAGCAACACAGGAATAATATGAATGAGTCATTGAATCATTCACTCATCTGATTCGTTCAATAACACTGATTCATTCAGAAATGAAACTCCTCTGCTGTGTGTTACTCTTAGACTAAGGGCCAGATTTACTAACAGCTTGCACCAGCGCAAACCGTCTTTTTGAGTTAAAATAATACTGTCAGGATTTACTAAAGATGTGCAGTAAAGAATTAGCACCGAAAATGTGTGGACACAGTTATTTTTGCGCCTGACCTTGAATATGCATTTGTAGGAGTTTCCCTTTCAGATGTGAAATTTATGGGAGGAGAATATTCAAATGAATCATGCAACACGATTTACTAACGTTTGTGCTCGTCAAATTACTGGTATTTGTGCCATTATTTAATGCACAAAAAAGCATGTCTTAAACTATTTTGAGCTTAAAATGGCTGCATTTGTTGGAGGCACCGCAGGGAACAGAGAGCACGTGGTAGAAGGGAGAGGATTATTTTTCCCCACACATATTAAATTATTTGGAATGCCAGAATCTGAATATATCCTTACGCTAATTTGCGCTGCGCTTGGTAGATTGTATTGGTCATCATGGAAATGAGATGTTGTGTTCTTTACTTTGCGTGTTATCAGTAAATCACCCGCAAAAATTTTCACGCCCATCGGTGCTGTTTTGGAATTGTGCTCTCGCGCTAATTTGCCCTGTTTAGTAAAACTTGCTATTAATGCTTAATTCTGCTTTGGATGAGTTTGGAATTATTGTCATTACTTTCAGTATTGTATGAAATGTAAGTTACTCATTATTAACATATTAATAAGTAATATAATTTTTATTTTTATTTTGTGCACATATCAGACTGTTTAGTATAGGGACTAGATCTCACTATTATCTAGTTGCTTATTAGTATGTCTTTTATTAACATATTGGCTGTTTATTAGAACTTATAAATCACATATTCTGCATGACCATATTCTGCATCCCTAATCCTACCCAATACCTAAACTTAACGAATAATTTACTAACTATTAATAAGCAGAAAATTAGGAGATTATTGAGGCAAAAGTCATAGTTAATGGTTTGTTAATAGTGAGAATTAGACCTTAAAATAAAGTGTGACCAAAAGTTGTTGTAACAACAAAGTTACTTAGTTGTTACAGTTGTTGTTACAGTAGTTATTTAGTTACTTATTGGCTATCTTCCTGATTTGGCTAAAAAGCAACAGCCACTTACCTCATTCTATTTTTTGCTGTTTACAGAGCCTAAAGCTGTCACAGAGACAGGTGCGATTTCTCAAAACATCTATTCTAGTGAAATCATGTAGTATGGATATTTTATGCATGGTATTATAAAATCACTTACAGCACCTTTCGTTTATCTCCTTACGGTTATCACAGCCTTCCATTGTTTGAACTCAAGAAGCCGAGCACTTGTAAGTGTTTTCAGCTTGAAAGGTCAACTGTTACATTCAGTTATGTTGGCAGACTTTCTGCACCATCCAAATAAAAAAAAAAAAAACACATTGCATTAACTTGCCTGCAACAAACACTTGGCCTGCCGGCTTCTTATTCATCCAGATTTCATGTCTGTTCAAAATTGCATTATTTAAATGAACAGATATGCAGTTGATACATCTTGTCTTGTCGTAAGTGTAAAAAAATAAATAAAGCAAGATTCAGATTGTTGAATAGGTTTTTTGTTGTGGCTGCCCCCTGTGCAAATGAGGTCCGCTGAGCAGTGACACCTTTGACAGCTCAACTAATTGAATGAATCTAAATGGGCACAACTGCCACAACCTGCAAAATTTATGCCAGGATAAGCAGAATAACACGATTAGACATGAAAGTAGACACATTATCCTCATTTTACCTCAACATCAACACTTACGTTCATCTTATGCTTTAAAAACAAAAGCATGTCTTGTCTCTGCTAAGGCTAAACTCTCTTTTCTGAGCAGTAGATGAGATTAACGGACAGTGAGCAATTAACGTCAGATGTCTGACAGTATACCATGGTACGAGGTTTGATGTTGGGCCAAAGCCCAGGTTGCTAACATTAGCATCTGCCCCATTGAATGAACTCTGAGTGTGCCAGGAAGCTGAATTGATGATATCTCATATGAATGCTTCAGAGATATGCACATGTCTACTGAGGCCATAGAGTTCATTTAAACGAGTAATAAGGGTAAAAACCTCAAGTTGTTTTGATTAATGTCCTTCCATGGCCACTACATTTGTTTCCCCTGACAGTGTGGGCATTCACAATTTGTCAGTCAGACCACAGACAGAGTGAAACACAGCTAATGGAAACACCAGGGACTGACACTAATCTCACTAATGTCACATTCAGCATTTACTGAAGGAACTTTTACTGACCAGATAGTCGTCAAATGTTAATTTCGAGGAACAGACTGCAATCTGTTCACAAGCTATTAAGATTTCACTCTTTTAGCTGTTGTATAGTGTCACGTAGCCAGACCTTTGACAGCAGAAAGTCTGGTCCAATTACTAATCTGCAAGAATTTCTGGTAACACTTTATTTTAAGGACCAGTTCTGAGAATTTACTAGTAGCTCATTAGTATGCATATTATTAGCATATTGGCTGATTTAGTATTTATTAAGCACATATTAATGCTTTATTCTGCATGACCATATAAACCGACCCAATACCTAAATGTAACAACTACCTTTCTAACTAATAATAAGCAGCAAATTAGTTTGAGGGAAAACTCTTATTTAATAGTGAATATGTGCTCCCTCATCTAAAGCGAATTTCACACTTAGGCTGTTTGAATGACATGTTAAGTGACTAAAAGGCCTATAATCATCAACTAAAACTGTCAAAAATAAAATAAAATAAAATAAAATAAAATAAAATAAAAAATTGTTAATTTAAATAAAGCTGAAATAAAATGTAAATATTAGAAGAAAAGCATTTGAAAACCAAAGGAAAATTAGAAACATTGTTTTGGAAATGGCGAAATAAGTTTAAGTTATAACACTAAAATTACTAATTGAAAATGTAAAAATAAATAAATAATAATTATAATATTTAAAACAAGCAAACAAACAAATGAAGCACAAAGTAGTAAAATTTAAAGTCTAAACGAAAACTGAAACTATTAAAAATGTAAGCTAATCCAAAATAGATAGATAGATAGATAGATAGATAGACAGACAGACAGACAGACAGACAGACAGACAGACAGACAGACAGATAGATAGATAGATAGATAGATAGATAGATAGATAGATAGATAGATAGATAGATAGATAGATAGATAGATAGATAGATAGATAACACTGTTTAAGCTGTTTAGGGGAGGTTTTAAATGATAATCGATGATAGCACAATAATAAATTGCAAAAACACAAATACATAAAATACAGAAAGCATTATCGGAAATGTATGGAGAATCTGTCCTTCAAAAAGTAATAAGCTCAGATCATTTCACATAGAAAACAAAATGCAATATGCTGTTACACTCATATCAGGTTTACTTGCCTGTGCCTTTTTGCAGTTTATTTTTGTGCTAAAACTTACACTACTAATAAAATATTTTTCCAAACATAAGAAGTCATAAACTTTGCAAACACTTCTCATATTCAGTGATTTTCTCTCATAATATCAAACATGATATTGCTTCCCGGTGGACATATAAGAACCTGTGAACCCTGACTCTCAAAAATTGTGTTTCAGTCATGATTGACACTTATGATTTTTGCTATCCAAGTTCTTTGCATTGTCCGAGGCTGAAAGCAATCATTGTATAACTAATTATTGACAAATTGTTTTGCATTTTGAGTAACAGTGACATCACATTACACTGTAGGCATTTTCTTTCAAAACTGCAAGCATTCGACAAGTTGAGGTTTTTGGGGTTCAGAAAATGTCTTGAGATGAATGGACAGCGTGTGTGTGTGGAGAGCAGTAACATAGACAGTATTGAGTCAGGGGTCCTCCAGTGGGCCAGCGGTGGCTCTGCGCTCTCACTGAAGGCTCTGATTAAAGAATGATTTATAGGCCTGCTGGAGAGCCTTTTCAGCAATCCATCTGCTGAATGAGTTTTTTTTTCCCCCTTCAAGGGGTTTGGTAAATCAAGCCTTCCTGGCAAGGATCCTGGCTGGACAATGTCAATGTATTACTGAAGGCGAGTTATTAAACGCTATAATCACGGCAGCACAGGGGGCAGCCCAGCGCACGCTGACATACATTTATCTGGCCAATGCCAGAGGAATAAAATCAGCGTGGTGAGACACTATGTGATTCCTCTTCGGTCGGCCTCCAATCTGTGTGCAGAGTGGATTCATGGTAAATCTTGTGCTGTGAAAGTGTTGTGCTGATTGACAAAGGAAAAATGGTGCTCTTAATTTATGTTGGGAACATTGTTGGTGATCTAAGTAGTTCCTAAGAGGACAGACGTCTTGTCATTAATCTTTAATTAAGGCAGCTTGCATAAAAGCTTATGACATAGTGTTTGTTCTTTCCCTGTCTGTCCTGATACGGGACATTAGATATGCCCATGAGCGTAAAATAAAGAAATAACTAAAAATAAAACGTGAAGGAAAATCAATTTGAAAGAATATTTTTTTTTTTTTGGTTGAAGGTTGATAGCATTCTGTGTATTTCAACTGAAAATAATTTAGACTTGTCCCTGAGTTGGAAAAAACAAACAATGCACTTACATTACTACTTACAATGGGAGTCTATGGGGCAACTGTATTGAATGGTTTAAAAACAGAAATGGGAAGCTTGTATTTTTTGTTGAAGTAGTTCCATGAATTTTTCAATAAAAATTTAAATATTATCTGTGAAGACTAAATTGCCTAAATTGACCATTTGAAGTGGCACTATGCTTTTCTTAAAGTGGTCATGAATTGCATTTTTTTTTCGCAACGTTCCATCAATTTTAAATCAAAATTTATCATAGTTTAGAAAAATTGCCATTTTCTATCCTATTTAGACAGTTTGCATGTCACCTTTAAAACAATGTAAAGGTTCACTGCTGTGATTAAAATGTTTGCATATGAAATAAGTATTATCATGTTGAACCTTTAAAATGTTATGATTATATTTGCTGTGATTAAAGGATAACTTGGCTAATTTTCATGCTTGTATTGTTAAAATGTTAGTAGTTCTTCAGATTAATAAAATGTTTTTCACACACTCTAAAAAATGCTGGGTTAAAAACAATCCAACTTGGGTTATTTGGCAACCCAGCGCTGGGTAAATATTGGACAGAACACATGCTGGGTTATTTTGACCCAGCTGGTTTAGTTAAACGTTTTTACCCACCATGCTGGGTTGTTTAATTTATTGTTTAAAAATGATTATATTGCTGGCTTAAAATGGGCTGGAAATTAAAAATCACACACATAATTACTATAGGCAACAGCAATAATCAAAAGATGAACATTTATTATTAAGCTAAGCAAGAACACCCATGGACAAAATACAAGACAAATTGAATTTATTTGGGTGAATACAGCATAGTTTACAATATTACATACACTTAAACTCGTTTAACAAGCATTTTAGAAATAAAAGGCATACTTAGAAGTAGCATTTTAATTTAAGCGTATTCAACCGTTCTCTGTAATCGCAGGGTTGCCAACTCTCACACATTTGGCGTGAGACACGCTTTCAAGCTCTGTCTCACGCTCTCACGCTGCCCATGTAAATCTCACGCCAAAGTGGCAACCCTGCTTGTGATATGAAACAAAGTCTCAGCTTTCAGATTTTGTAAGTTTTAATACGAAATTCAAATAATAAATACCGTTTTGGCGCATTTAATGTGGCGTAATTTATTGTAGCGCCTCAGTTAAAGAAAAACAGTTGCGACAGGCTCCTTTGATCTCACCGGCGTCGCAGCCACGCGGTCACGTGGTTCATGGAGCGCTCAATAGTTCCAAACAAACCAGCGCTGTCAATACATTTGAATGGGTTTAAGCAGGATAGACGACAGCTTCACTGTACATATTTGCAGCAACTTTTGGTAAACATTACTGCATATTATGCATTGATTATTACGTCGATGACATTTACAGTATCATTTTATTCTGTAGAGTGATGGGAGAGGCAATGTTCTATATTTTAGTTCAGTAATTTATTTATTTATTTATTCTTTTATTTATTTTTTTTTTAAGGAGATCTTTTGGTACTAAATACTATTTGTGCAATAATTATGGTCCATTAATGACCACTTAAATTATTTTTTCCCCCTAATATTTCTATTACTTATATTACAATTAGTGTAGTATTTAAGGTTAAAATAGAGAAAAGGGTTTTAAATTCCAATGCAAAGAGGCAAATTAGAGTCATTTTGTGGTTGGAAAAAAAAAAAATCATTTTCATTTGTAATGCCATGGTTTACCCACCAGGTACCTGTAGTCTTTAATAAATATACATGTATCTACTAGTTTCTCAAAAAAGTATTGCAGGTCATACCTGCTAACTTATTTTTAAGTTTTGCATTTGAATAAATATTTAGACTTGATTAAACACTAGTTTTTTTAAATGTGAAATTTAAAAAGTTAATAACTTGCATCCTTTTTTTAATTATTTTTAATGATACTTGTATAAGTTCACACAAGTGGATATTAATGAATGCAAGCAAATACTGAATTTAACTCAAGAAAAGTTTAAAATGGTGCTAAAAAAGGCATTCAACTGCATTCAACTAAAGATTTTTATCCCCTTATATGTACAGTATATACATATGAATTGACATTTAATCGAGATCGAAATCCCCCCGAAATATATAAAATGTATACAAACTTTTATTTCCCCGAAAGAGTGCACCAAATCGGCGGCACTGAGAACTGCTCTCTCCTGCACTCTAAAAATGGCTGGGTTAAAAATAACCCAATTGGCAACCCAGCGCTGGGTAAATATTGGACAGAACACATGCTGGGTTAAAGTAACCCAGCAGGCTGGGTTGTTGCGAAAACCCAAAATATAGTCATTTTTACCATTTATGTGTTTGCATTTATGTGTTTCTGGGTTATTCTTGCTGGGTTATTCTCATAATTTTGCCTATGCTTAACAAGACAATCATGGATTAATAAATAATGAAGAATACAGGTTATTTAGACTGTTAAAAATTATTTTTAATGCCAACTGACATTCACAAATGTGTTAAAATTTGTACCAATGACAAACGACATGCAATTTTCTTTCTTTTTTCTCATTTTTTTTTTTCAGCAAATGCAAAAATCACAGAAATAGTTGCAATAAATAAGAAAATTAGTTCTGAATGACCTGTCCATTTAACTGTTTAACTATTACATTTGGACATGTTTAACTATTTAAATACACAGTGAAATGACATTGACAATTAAAATTTAAAAAGACAGAGAATGCAAAATCATTTAAAGATGTCCTAAAATTTATATCAAGTATATAAAGACTCCTAGGTAGATGAGCACTGCTTAGGGTAGTTAAGGGATAGTTCACCCAAAAATGAAAATTCTGTCATTAATTACTGACCCTCATGTCGTTACAAACCCGTAAGACCTTCATTCATCTTCGGAACACAAGTTAAGATATTTTAGATGAAATCCGAGAGCTTTCAGACCAGGGTGAGTAATTAATGACAAAATTTTCATTTTTGGATGAACTATCGTCAAACACTTAGAAAGCTTTGAAGCAAAGCTCTACAGCTGAGAGCAGTGTGCTCTGCTAAAGAGCCTGTCTATGGAAGCATATTCCAGACAATTTTCAAAAGGAATTGCAAATTATATTTTCAATTGTGTTTTCCACATGTGACAAATTGTGATATAATCCAAACACAATTGCAAATCTTGCATTACTCTTTGCGTTTTCACGAATGCAGTGACTGCCAAATTTCAAATGGAAAAGTAAAGTCCATTTGCAACTGTATTTTCCATGTATTATGAGTAATGAGCCTGTCATATTTAAAAAATACAGCGTCAAAGTAACTTTACAGTATTAAATAGGAAAATAATGTGTAATAATGCAAAAGGACAACAGTAAAAACTCAATTTTCAGTTAAAGTCAGTTCATCATTGATTCAGTGATTTATCGTCCAGCTCAGTTCAGTTCAATTCAAATAGTATCTGTGCATTCAAGCTGACGATATCGTTGGAAATTAAGTGTCCCCAACTAATCAAGCCAGAGGCGACAGCGGCAAGGAACCAAAACTCCATCGGTGACAGAATGGAGAAAAAACCTTGGAAGAAACCAGGCTCAGTCGGGGGACCAGTTCTCCTCTGGCCAGACGAACCAGCAGTTTAATTTCAGGCTGCAGCAAAGTCAGATTGTGCAGAGGACTCATCTGGTTCCTGTGGTCTTGTCCCGATGGCCATCTAGATGACGAGGTCTTCACTGGGGAACTGTCTCTGGGGCTCATATAGTTGTCCTGGTCTCCGCTGACGTTCAGGGCAGTCGAGGTCGTCTATAGGTGCTGATCCACCATCTGATCTGGATACGGACTGGATTCGGGTGGCTACGGTGACCTCGGAATAAGAACAAAACAGACTAATGTTAGCGTAGATGCATCAAAAGAACAAGTACATCGGGTGTTATTAATTACCACGTCTGCCTTTTCAGTGTGTCGCACATGTAACTTGCCAAAACTCAAATGGAATGCCAATTACTTTAGCATTTGAATTTCCAATGCCTCACATGGAAACCTGTCAATCCGTGTCAGGGGTGGGACCATACTATGGGGCGTGTTTGTATTGGGAGGTGACGTCACTCACAGACAATTGTGTCAAATGGTTTGAACAATGGAGGTAAAGGCACTGCTAAAGGCAGCTGCCACAAAACCTGCCACAACTAAAGGCAGCTGTCACTCCAAGAGATACGTGTGAAAGAACAGACAGTGCAACCCGAGTCTCCCTATATTCATGACACCTTACACAATAAATAATTTTGTCGTTTTTACCCCAAATGCAGCGATTATCCCCTGCTAACAGTGGGAGCCACAACGGTACCCACTATTGGTCAATATTCACCATCAACCAAATGCTTTTCACCTGCCTCAAGAAGAGAGGAATAAAATATAGGGTAAGATGCAAATAGGTAAATAAGAGTAGAGCTGCAATGCTGTTTTGCTGATATGCATCAGTCAGAGTGCAAACAGTAAGAGATTTGGGATAAAAATTACAAAATTATTTATGAATTATTTTATTTGGCACAATCGTCTGTGAGTGACAAAAAGTGAAAACGCAAACGGTAAAGCAAGATTTTCAATTGCGTTTGGACTATGTCACAATTTATGCGTCCACATGTGGAAAAATGCAGTTGAAAATACAATTTGCAATTCCTTTTGAAAATTGTCTAGAATATCCTTACCTGTCCATTGATTATGATCAATGCCAGTGAGATCTGCTGGCAATTTCAAATCGCCATGACAAATGGATGGGGTTTTGTGGACTCTGCCTGGTTAAGGAATTCCACCACCATGTTTGTTCCAACCTATAAAATAAAGTAAACAAAATAAAGATAGTTTTACTAGCAATGATTCAGTTTAATTAACAGTGTGAAGTTCATCATGAAATTGAGTTCATTATCATTATGAGTTAAATTCATCTATGAGTAGCTCTACAGAAGCTGAATATGCTGTACTGGTTGGCTGAAAGGTGTGCTTTCAAACTGTGTAATCAATAGGATGTTCCAGTCAGTATAATCAGTTTTGTATTAATATGCTGGCTATATGAAACACATGCACAGTCACTGGCACACAGATATGGGAGATCACACAGCATATGCACACTGAAATTTCTATGACAAGTCACGCAGGTACTGGGTTACTCCACAGCTTTAAAATAGTCAATATATAAACACTTTTATATAGGTGTACCAAAGTGATTCAGGGCAAGTCAAAAACACGATTTAGAAAATGGGTATGATGTATTCGCTCATTATATAAATTTTGTACATTCTGAACACAAAGTTACAAAGTGCAGCTTTAACTATAGCACGAAACAAATTTATGTGTGTTTAAGTTACGCGAGGGTTAGTCGATTATCACAGACAATCAATTATGTATGTAAAATCTGTAAAATGTATAACAGACATGAACTTATCGTTAAACGTCTCGATAAGACTGCACTCGACGAGTTTTTCTCTCACAAATGTATCCATGTGCTTTTCTGACAAGAAAAAAACGACATTTTGAATTATATTACTTACCAAAATCCTTTATTTACGTATGTAAAAGACTTTATAAACCACACAAGCATCAAATCACCTCACTAACGCGGCCTACGGCACTCGCTGTGCGTGCGCGCGCTTTAAACGGATCGAGGCCCCGAGACTTTGATTCCTTTCCGTGAATCACTTTGTTTGAGAATTGATGAACCGGTTTATTTGAACCGGATCGTCGGTACTTTTAGGCCTGCGGTCCGACGACGTACGTACTTTGTATGTGATTTACATGTTGATATGGACAATGGCAGGCGTTTACATCAGAGCAGAAAGTCGAATTCACTTATTTTAACTCATTTGACTCACTTTGTTAAATTCGCTTTTCAGTGACGGAAACGATTCTTTCCTCTATTTTCACAGATATGCACATATTTCAGCCTTCTTTCACTGTCTGATACTTAATAAAACTGTATTAATCTGTCGTCTCTCATATCTTAACACGACTATGCGAGTAACGTTACATGTAGAATGGCCGTCTGAGGTAAACTGTTTCTCATTTAACATAACTAATGTTGGCCTGTAGAAGTTTAACAATATTTTTGCCGCGAAAAAAGTTATAATTCTGATCATTTAAAATAATTATTAATGAAAACTTACCTTAAAACAGCTGAAAGCAGTGGCTTTGCCCCGTTGTCCTTTCAAAATGACAGTTAGGGGAGTGATTTAAACATCTTCAAGGCGCGAAGGTCGTTAAATGAAACAACCCAGCAGGTTTAACTCAACACCTGGAAAATTAAAACTACCCAACAGTGTTTAAAATGTGATAAAATGACCCAACAAATTGACCCAAGAGACTCAACCCAGCATGTTGGGTTAAAAAATAACCCAGCATTTTTTAGAGTGTGTGGACTTAAAAAAGCCCGTGCTCTCAGCTGCTACAGCTGCTCTGTTGAGAAGTTTCACCGGAGACAAGCTCAGCCCAGCGGTTAGGTAGAAACAAATAACCCAACGTTAAAATGACCCAGCACCTGGGTAAAAAATATTCAAAACAACCCAATAAAATGACCCAACAGGCTGAACCCAGCATTTGGGTTAAAAAATAACCCAGCACTTTTTAGAGTGCATTAAAAATTGATCTTTTAAGAACTGTTCAAGGTTCTTTTTGGGAACCCCAAATGGTTATTTTTTGACATCACTGAAAAAAAAAAAAAAAAAAAAAAACCTTTGGAACCTTTATTTTTGAAGGGATAGTTCACCCAAAAGAAGAACATTGACGGTAGCCATTGGCTTGCATGGTATTTATTTTATTTTTTTAATTACATTCATACAGGTTTGGAACAGCCTGAGGGTGGTGAAATGATAAAATAATTTTCATGTCTGGTTGAACTGTCTCTTTAAGAGTAGGTGAATAAAGCTCTTGAAAGCAACGTAAATCAGATCAGATACAATTGTCTATCAAATGTTCAATTGTAAAAATTATTATAAAAAAATATAAAATATGGTATTTAGAGGAATTAAAGCTTTTAACTGGGTTTTTTTTTTTCTCCCAAATTATCTTGACTGCAAGTTTTTGATAACCCAATCTGGGCTAATGACATGCAAATGTGGACGGTCATGTGTTGATGCGTTTATCTGTTTCGCAAGTTCAGAATGATCATTTTTGCAGCTTAGTTTCAAGAAATTATTATTATTATTATTATTATTTTCACTGCGGAGGAAGTTTTAAGCTCTGAAAGTTACAGTTTATTTTCACTGCATCAAGCACTTTAATCTTGAAAGATCAAGGAAAATTGGATTCCTCATGATATGACCCCTTTAACAACAGAGAGAAGAGAGACGGAGACGGAACAAAATAGTGACAGATTCTGTGGCACGGAAGAACGCATCCCACTTCCAGCATCTGCATCCTAGTCAGTGACTAACAGAAACTGCTAGAGAGTGAAGAGTGACAGGTTCACGTGGGAATAAGATTAGCTTTGATTTGTCATCCACACTCCAAGAAGAAAAAGAAAACGTTTTTAATTAGCATAAATACAACAATAATCTCGATCCGTTTGAAAATCGCATGCTGTTTAGTGTGTTGATTCATTTCATCCTTATAAGTTTCAGCAATAAACGCATTATTATTATTACATTTTTAATTGTTTCCTTCCGACTTGAAATCATCCTGGTAAAATAAAGCAGATAAGTGCACACTTCAGCTGGGTCTCATAAAAAGTGAATTGCCCTGGGCTTTTCTCAGGAGCCTCAAACTGCTGGCGCTATAGGAAATAATAATGAAATATATGAGAAGTCTGTAATTTTATTTTAGCAGGTTAGACTCTTCTCTTATCAGTCAATAGATGGCAGGGCTTATTTTGCGAGGGTATGGCTATGTGTCTAGTTGTTCTGATGAAGTGAGGCCCTAGGGCATCATGGGAGGGAGAGTTTGGGACCGACCCGAGCCTTTGATAAACTACATCTGTCCTGAGGCTGGAGGTGAGGTCTGTGTTCAGCCTGTAGACTTTGCAATATGAGAGAAAACTTATGATTAGAGTGTGCTCTGAACTGCTTCCGGTCTTCAGGAGTGAATCGTTTCATTTTACAAGTTCAACATAAACAGTTATCACTCAGTAGTGTTCCATTTTGTACTAAATACTTGAATGCAGCTGTTTATTTTTCTGTTTTAAATGTATTTACACTGTGTTTAGTTTTATTAGTTGTATTTAGTGTAAATATATTTCTCACCCAATGTTCAATTTGATCAATTTGGGTGTTGAGGTCCTCCTTAAGAGCCGCAAGTGGTAATTATAATTTGATTCAAGTGATTCATTCAAGGGATTTTAGTCAAAATAGATGCCCTGGGCAATTTCTTTTCTTTTAACCTATTGGCAAATGAAGCTTTTAAGCCCCACTGCAGCAGAATGAGGAGCAATAGACGTGCATTAGGTGTATAACTGATGATGTTTCTGTGTATTTTAGCTTGATTTTCATTCTTGTGCTGCCACAGAAAGCGACATCCTACTTCCTGATGGGCTTTGGCAACAGTATACAAAATGCATATACATAAAACTGTACAGTCCACATACACAATTAAAGCTCAATAATGATCAGCAGTAATTAGTTTTCACCATGATTTATGAAATTGTCATGTCCACCAAAATTCTACATTTCCCAGTGGTAATTATAGATAATGTGGAATTATGTCCATGTCCATTAATCTCATAAATATAATTATTCTGACATCACTTGAAGGCAGCATTAGATTTTCATCAGTTTTGTGCAGAATAAATAGGCCTCAGCTGGATCTCCTGTTTTAGTGGAACATCATTAGCACGTAAATTTTGCTTAAAGGGGTCATATGACGCTGCTAAAAAGAACATTATTTTGTGTATTTGATGTACTGCAATGTGTTTATGTGGTTTAAGTTTCAAAAAACACATTATTTTCCACATACTGTACATTATTGTTGCTCCTCTATGCCCCGCCTTTCTGAAACGCACCGATTTTTACAAAGCTCATCGTTCTGAGAAGCGAGGTCGTGCTCTGATTGGTCAGCTATCCGGTGCATTGTGATTGGCCGAATACCTCAAACATGAGACGGAAATGTTACGGCCCTTACCGTATTGTGATGGTGTGTCCTGGCGCGACAAGACTAAAACAATAAAACCCATTACAAATGAGGCATTTGTTGCATCCAGTGGGGACGTAATTACTGATTATAATGACTTATACTGTCTTTTTACGCGGCGCGATGCAACGCAACATTACCATGTCTGCATTTGTGATTGGAGAAACGACAAACAACAAGCACTACTCTGCACAGCTCAAAAGTCACGTTTGAATAGTCAGTGGCAAATTCTTTAAATATGAAAACATACTTACAGGCTGTGAGTCAAAAGCGCCAGACTGTCCTTGCAAAATTGGAATTGCCCCACTTTATAGAAACAGTCTTTGTGCACAGCTGGCAGGCTACTCCCGGTTCAGGAAATAGTCCTCCGTAAAATGCGATGCACACACTCAAATTTGGGTTGAACTTGGGTTTGGGTTTGAATTTGGGTTTGGGTCGAATTTGGGTTGAACTGTTCTGGAACAGTGTTGTAAATACAACTTAATCACTGATTTCTAGTTGTGTCCTCTTTTGGAAGCCCAAACAAAGTAGTTTCACTTTCACAACGAAACACAGCGTCTCGAGGTCATGGCGCCGGCGTCAGCAACAACACTACAGCGAGAATAATAGTTCCGCCCTCTTTCTTTGCGTATACGTTTGGGCGGTGTTTTGAAAATCTCCCCACACTGTGACGTAGACATATGGGGGCGTGTTTGAATGAGCCGTTTTGGGGGGCATGGTTGAGTCTTAACTTTTATAAAGAATATCTCTTTGGTTTTGAGACTTTAGTCTTTGCAACTTCAGGGATCTTATCTATGCACAAACAGCTTGTAACACTCCAAAGAGAAAGGAAAACTTGAAATCGCATCATATGACCCCTTTAAAGTAATAGTTCACCCAAAAATAAGAATTATGTCATCATTTACTCACCTCACATTCATTCATGTTGTTCCAAACCTGTATTACTTTCTTTATTCTGTAGAACACAACAGAATATATTTTGAAGTATGTTGGTAACCAAACATTTTCGGTTCCAATTGACTTCCATTGTATTTTTCTGTCCATATAATGGAAGTCAATGGAAACCAAAATGGTTTGGCTATCAACATATCTTATTTTAAGTTCCACTGATCAAAAAATAAAGTTTGGAACCTCATTTGAGTAAATGATGACAGAATTTTCAACTATGCCTTTAATCTTCCCAAAAGTTCAGTTTTTCACATAGCATGTAAAAAAAGTTTAAAGACCTGACAGCATTACTTACATGCAATGTGGTGATCTGCTTTATCACAGACAAAAAGACACAAATTAGCCAAGTTTCTTTATAGATTCCTAGTGTACTAGGTACCGTGTAATTATCATGTTCACTAATCACTTTTTGATTATCTCATGCTGACATTAATTTGACAATATCTCAACAACATGCAACAAATTATCCACTCTGCTGAATTATTCAGTTCATGTGGGAATAATTATTTGGCACTCAAATGACACTCAAGTGGGATTGATCTGCCATCTGAGTCATGCTTTGCTGTAATACAGATGCAAACACACTACAGGTGCTGGATGTGACACACATAATGATATGCTGATTGAGAAGAGATGGCAGTCTTAATGCAGAGCATAGATGCTTTTTTCAATCTAATCTCTGTCCTGGCCCAGTGGGCTCAGAGAAGCCAAAGGCCGTTTTATGGATATACATAATGTGAATGCATGAGGAAAGCATGCATCAGCAAACAGATCCCAATATTGTCTGTGTGATAAAGCCCCCAGAGCCTGAACACTGAGTTTGCTGCCACCTAGAATATGATTTTGGCTATTTACGTTCATTCAGTTATGAAAACTATACAAAGACAAGGGGGTAAAGGCTGCCCCTTATCATTTATGTTTCACTTGGAGCAGTGTGCCTTTGTCTTGTGAAGGACTGCTTTTGCTGTGCTTCTGCTCTAACTCAGTGTTTCCCAAATGGGGTTTGTGAGTTAATGAAAAGCTAATAATTAATTAAATTGAATTTAAAACTAAATTAATTGAAATAAAACTGAAATTTCAATGTAATTCATAAATATACTTTTAGATATTTAATTTTACTAGATAAAATGTCCTATCGTGGTTCAAATTGCAATCACAATTTACTGTATGACAGGAGTTTTCAACCTGGTTCATTGCACAGTTTTAATGTCTCCTTTCTTTCACACTATATATATATATATATATATATATATATATATATATATATATATATATATATATATATTTACATCTAAGTGGTTCGGCTGACAAAAAAAAAAAAAAAATACATTATTTGATTGAACTGGATTTGTGTGGATAATTTGTGGATTATTCTGACGGCACCCATTCACTGCAGACGATCCATAGGTGAGGAAGTGATGCAATGCAAAATTTCTCTAAATCTGTTCTGATGAATAAACAAACTCAGTCTTGGATGGCATGAAGGTGACCAAATTCTCAGTGAATGTTAATTTTTTGGATGAACTATACCTGTAAGAGTGGTTGATATTTTGTTTTGACTTCGTATTTGGCTTTTGTTTGGCCTCATGTTTATGGCACTTATGGCCCATATGCAAGTGAACCTATGTAGCCCACTTCTTGCATCAGTTTCTTTTACCAAATATAGTTTTATTCATGGTATTCAGGAATGAAGGGATTCAATGCCTAATTTTGCTATCTTCCAGTGAACAATTTATTAAGCCAGAAGCTAGAGTTTGATTGCATGCACAGCCTTTGGCCAACAAGATCAGAGATGCTTTCTGTCCTTTCTTTTATTTGCTATCTGTGCACGATTATGTGGTTGCTTGTTTTATAGCATATTGCTTTTTTTTCACATTGCATGATACCTTTCATGTTGCCACACCATTTTATGTTCGATGCAAAATTTGAGGTGTTTTGTATTAGCACCATTGATGTTTTGAATACACAGTATGTTAAACAAATAATTTGGCATATTATGCATTGCTTGAACTCTTTTCTCTCTCATAGGATGTGCTTATATGATTTTCAGATGCGATGATGCTCTAGATGTTGACGCGGAATACGTAATGAGTCCATCAGGAGGTACAGAGCTGGAGCTGGAAGCGACTGTTAACACACACACTCCCTCCCCGTGTCAAATCAGGACAGTCTCGCTCCATGATTAAACAGGCATCACTGTTTGCTCGGATATGGCAGGAAACATGTCATTACTCTGTGGATGTGCAGTGGATTTTTTGAAGAGGATAAGGGATGTGCACCCACCACAACGGAGTTGTCTCGTCAGGAAAAAAAGTGCCAATTATATGATTAAAGCTGTCTGTACCACTGACCTTTCTGCATTAGCACCGTTTGCTATTACACTCAATCAAGAAAGGTCAGCCGCAAACGTGGATCCAATTTAAAAACAACTGTTTTGTTCTGACTCAAGGAAAATGCGTTATGAATTTATATGTGCTTGCTCTGACCGAAGTGAGTTTGCGTTGTGACATTTGCTGACCTTAACAGAAAAGCGTTTTGGTACATCTTGTGATTGGGGCATGGCTAGTAGGAGCCATGTTTTTATATTGTCACTATTTGACCTTGTCAAGGAAGAATAAAGATGAAAAGTGTTGCAGAGTTGATGCTGCCTATTACTATCCATAATGCTCTACTTAACCTCTGCACACCATATCCACACTGATCAATAATGCAAGTGATTGGCATTATGAATTCATCGTTGAACATCTCACAGTGGCCTTTGTTTTAATAGTGTAATCTTACAATTGTACTTTTCATTTGACCAATACACCAACATCTCCATAGATGCATATCTAAACCAGTTTTTTTTTTTTTTTAAATAAAGATTCAATTTAGTTTTAAAGATATTGTTTGCTCAAATGGAATTTCTGACATAATTTCCCCATTCTCTTTTTATTTGTATGCCTTCATTATTTTGTGGAAAAGACAACTGACAGTTTCAAGCCATAAGTAACTTAACTGTTAGAAAGACAAAAATATTATCTGTTGAATGACTCTATGCCTTTTTAAAAATGTATTTTAATTTAAATCTTTTAGTTACAATCAATTTAATTGATTTTTAATTTAAAAATCTTAATTTTATTTATTTTTTATTGTTTTATTTCACTTAAGATAGATAAAAATAACAACTTTGTCACATAGAGGGAATAGATGATATAAAAGAACACGATTGAGAAATTGCTCAGTGTGATCTCAGAGGTAGATTTACGAGTTTCAGTTTAATAGTTTATATATAGACTACAAATTTATTACCCTCAGTGTATCATAAAAACGGAACATGTTTTTATATGGATGAACTCTCTGAGTTGCACAAAGTTAGCAACTGGACTCTTTAGCACAGGGAAAATACAGTACATTGTTGTAGCTTGATTATATTTTGATTGAATTTCCTTGAGAGAAAAATAAATGTTTACGTTATTTACTCATGTAATTTACAGCTAAATCATTGTTTAGAGTCTATTAGACAAATGCACAACAGTAGTGGATTATATTACAATAGCAGGATTTTTTCAGTGCTTTATGAAATTCAATTTGTTGCAATGATACAAAATGAGACAAAAATTCTCATAATTAGTCTTTCTCTTTTTGTGAAGGCTTTATAATGGATGCACACAGTATGCACTCCAGCTGTGGTGTAGTGAATGAGCCATCAACGTTACAAAGTGATGAGTTCAGTTGGTTTTTGGTGGAGGTGGAGAAAAATGAGAGTGACAGAAGAGCTAGAGACACACTGCTGGCTGGAAAATGTGAATAGGGAGACACTCAGTGGTGGAGATCTGATCACCACTGAGAACTGAGATTCAAGTTTTATTGACATGGGGAAAAAGGTGTAGTGATTGTAGCATTTGTAATCTTATACAAAATTACAATTAAAAAGAGTAAAAACAAACAAACAAAAAATATAATGCTAAAATATGATATTAATAATAATAATTTATTTCCTTTGCAATAGTAATCATTTATTTTCTTTCCTCCAGGTTGCTAGGTGGCAGCAGTCAAGTGAATATTTATTTATTTATTTATTTATTTATTTATTTGTCTGTCTGTCTATCTATTTGTTTGTTTGCTTGTTTGTAAGGCTAGGAAATTAATTAGTCTAGCTATTAATTCATTTATTTATAGGGATGGGATGTTATACATATTCACTGCATTGTATTTATTGGATTAGAAAAAAAAAGGTTCTTTAAGGTAATTTATATTGGATTATGATGTTAGTGATACATATTATTTATTTATTGCAAGTGTTTGTGCAACACATTAATACATTTCTGCAACGTTAATTAATTTCCAGTTATAGCAATTCTTGTCCAATCACTATTCCTCTTTTTCTCAGAGCCTCTTCACTTGAAACCAATAAAATGCAATCTTGAAAAAATTATGGAAGTCCTCTTTAATTCACAGAAGATGCTGAGCTACGAAAGCAGAGGCACTTTTATCCTGTAAGACACAGGGTGAGGAATAGGTGTTTAATGTGGAAGCACGTCCTCTTGGCCAGTGCTGGGGAGGAGATAGAGACAAGCTCTTTTGCCAGTGATGAATGGAGCGTTAAAGAGCAGAGCTGAAAAATGTACTGCGGAGCTGTCTACGTTTCAGAAGAGGAGATAGTGAGAGGCAGAGGAATGGAGGGACGAGGAGAGGGGAGAGATGCAGACACGGAGAGGGGTAGAACGGCACGAGAGGGTGTTGTTGATAATGCCGTTAGAAGCCTCACACTTCATAAATTACACTGAAGCAGCACCCCTCATACAACAGTGTGATGAACAGGCACTGCCTCTGCTCTCTGCTGGGGAAACTAACTTTATTGTTGACAGCTCATACTTTTTTTCATTGTGTTTCTCTGGGTGTTCATTTATTCAATTACTTATTTATTGATTAATTGAAAGCATGCATGTCTCCAGTGTTTTTTTTGTTTTGTTTTTCATTGTTTCTGATGGCATAAAATTCAGATTTTTGTTAGAGTCCAAATATTTGTTTAGATGAATGTATATAGTACGCAGGTAGAATCTGAAAGGTTGAACTGTGTTCTCACAACAATATATAAAGTGGGTACGGAAAGTATTCAGACCCCCTTAAATTTTTCACTCTTTGTTATATTGCAGCCATTTGCTAAAATCATTTAAGTTCATTTTTTTTTCCTCATTAATGTACACACAGCACCCCATATTGACAGAAAAACACAGAATTGTTGACATTTTTGCAGATTTATTAAAAAAGAAAAACTGAAATATCACATGGTCCTAAGTATTCAGACCCTTTGCTCAGTATTTAGTAGAAGCACCCTTTTGATCTAATACAGCCATGAGTCTTTTTGGGAAAGATGCAACAAGTTTTTTGGGGATCCTCTGCCATTCCTCCTTGCAGATCCTCTCCAGTTCTGTCAGGTTGGATGGTAAACGTTGGTGGACAGCCATTTTTAGGTCTTTCCAGAGATGCTCAATTGGGTTTAAGTCAGGGCTCTGGCTGGGCCATTCAAGAACAGTCACGGAGTTGTTGTGAAGCCACTCCTTCGTTATTTTAGCTGTGTGCTTAGGGTCATTGTCTTGTTGGAAGGTAAACCTTCGGCCCAGTCTGAGGTCCTGAGCACTCTGGAGAAGGTTTTCGTCCAGGATATCCCTGTACTTGGCCGCATTCATCTTTCCCTTGATTGCAACCAGTCGTCCTGTCCCTGCAGCTGAAAAACACCCCCACAGCATGATTCTGCCACCACCATGCTTCACTGTTGGGACTGTATTGGACAGGTGATGAGCAGTGCCTGGTTTTCTCCACACATACCGCTTAGAATTAAGGCCAAAAAGTTCTATCTTGGTCTCATCAGACCAGAGAATCTTATTTCTCACCATCTTGGAGTCCTTCATGCGGGCTTTCATGTGTCTTGCACTGAGGAGAGGCTTCCGTCGGGCCACTCTGCCATAAAGCCCCGACTGGTGGAGGGCTGCAGTGATTGTTGACGTTCTACAACTTTCTCCCATCTCCCGACTGCATCTCTGGAGCTCAGCCACAGTGATCTTTGGGTTCTTCTTTACCTCTCTCACCAAGGCTCTTCTCCCCCGATAGCTCAGTTTGGGTTCTGGTCGTCCCAAATGTCTTCCATTTAAGGATTATGGAGGCCAATGTGCTCTTAGGAACCTTAAGTGCAGCAGAAATTTTTTTGTAACCTTGGCCAGATCTGTGCCTTGCCACAATTCTGTCTCTGAGCTCTTCAGGCAGTTCCTTTGACCTCGTGATTCTCATTTGCTCTGACATGCACTGTGAGCTGTAAGGCCTTATACAGACAGGTGCGTGGCTTTCCTAATCAAGTACAATCAGTATAATCAAACACAGCTGGACTCAAATGAAGGTGTAGAACCATCTCAAGGATGATCAGAAGAAATGGACAGCACCTGAGTTAAATATATGAGTGTCACAGCAAAGGGTCTGAATACTTAGGACCATGTGATATTTCAGTTTTTCTTTTTTTAATAAATCTGCAAAAATGTCAACAATTCTGTGTTTTTCTGTCAATATGGGGTGCTGTGTGTACATTAATGAGGAAAAAAATGAACTTAAATGATTTTAGCAAATGGCTGCGATATAACAAAGAGTGAAAAATTTAAGGGGGTCTGAATACTTTCCGTACCCACTGTATATATATATATATATTTTTTTTTATGTATGGTTGCTACATTTATTTTTTTTAAAGTAATTTATTATTATTATTATTATATTTCTTTTTTAAACACTAATTGTTCTGTCCCTTACACAGCAGATTTACAGAAATGTAAAAAAAGTTCAGTTAAAAAAAACCAAAACAAATTAAATTAAATTAATGTTTAATGAAAACATCTTTTAAAAAGGCCTGTACAGTGGGGTCCTAAGGTCTGAGATTTAAAATATACCATTCAACATGTGATGTAAAGCTGTAGTAAAAAAAGAAAAAAGAAAAAGAAAAAGAAAAAAGGAATTACAAAAAATACAAACCTAAAATAATAATAATAATAATAATAATAATAATAATAATAATAATAATAAATAAATAAATACTCTGCTGTATTTATAGGTCTTTACTCAAGCACGTATACATGACATTGATCATATCATGTGACTGTTTGTAGAGACTATCACATGTTCTTCTTCCATTGAATCTCAAGGCTGCATTTGTCTGAACAAAAATGCAGTAAAAACAGTAATAATGTGAAATATTATTACAATTTAAAAATAACATTTTTATAACATTCCTGTGATGGAAAGCTGAATTTTCAGCATCATTAGTCCAGTCTTCAGTGTCACATGATACTTTAGAAATCATTATAATTTGCTGCTCAAGAAACATTTCTTATATTGTCAACATTGAAAACAGTTCTGATTAATATTGTTGAGTAATACTTTCATTCAGCAAGGATACATTAACTAGATCAAAAGAGACACACAGTCCAGTCCAGTTTAGCAAGAATTTTCTCACCAAGAATGCACAATCCACGTTTTATATTTTTCACACTGGCAGTGAGTAGTGTGGATGGAGTCTGGAGGTGCTGATGCTCTGTCAGAATTGAGCTCCTGGGGAATGGATAACCATGTACATTAAGTGCTCTGCCAGTCTGTAGTCTCTCGACTGCACAGCGGTGCTTTTGTTTGATGGGACATATCAAGGAGACCACACAACAACGCTCTTTGAAACGAGTGATGGAAAATTTAATTTCTTCACCATTTGTGGCATGCTCTTGCTTTAAATGGACGCTTATTGACGCCTCCACATGGTGGCCCCTGATGACTGGTCTTAGGTCCGGGTCGATATTATCAATCAGCATCCGATACAACCATTTCTCAGGAATTAACAGTACAGGACGACTACAGCTCCGTACAGAGCGCCTTCTGCTCGCCGTGTAAATCATCAATTTAATAGTCATTGCATTGTATTGGGCTGTAATTGGATTTTTGCATGGTTACAGTCTCAGTTGACAGAGAATGTTGAGAGTCCATAAAGATTTTAGATGGTGTGACATCTGAAGGCAGGCTCTCTGCAGTGCTGTTCACACACAATGTCTGTTAATCAATAGGAGGAGGCAAAGCAGTCAACATGAGTGATGGAAAAATTCATGCTGTTTATGTTACTGGTCTTTGCTTTTCGGGTGGACTTTTTTCCACTGACATTAAAAAAATAAATAAGTGTTTTGCACTTTTTCACTTGATTGTCTCAATAAAAACCTCAAATATACAGGTCATCACTTATAAAATGAAAGCTGAAGTTTTTGCATAACAATCATCAGTGTTGTGCAAAATTCAAAACTTAAGAATTACATACTACATATTTTTATGTATTAATTATTATTATTAATATTATTATTATTATCAATGTTGAAAACAGTTGTGCTTCTTAATATAATTTTTGACAGCATTTATTTGAAATATAAATATTTTGTAACATTATAAATATATTTACTGTTGCTTTTGATCAATTTGTGTCCTTTATTTTATTTTATTTTATTTTATTAATATTATTATTTTAATGTTACTGACCCCAAATTTTTGAATGGTATTGCAAGTTTTATATTTATTATCAATTTTTTACTTTCAAACAAGACTTGGTCAAACCAACATTCTTTGGTTTTCTTGTTAGGTAGAAATTAATGAATTTCAATTGAATTTTAAATTTACTTTATTACATTCAAATTCAAATTGAAGTTCTGCATTCTGTTTGCTACTTCAGTTCAAATTCAGAAATGTAATTGGAATTTAAAAGGTATTCGCAGTTAAACTCTGAGACCATAATAATGACAGGTAAAAACATAAATAGCTTAGGTCATTGTAACTAAATTTTGTTTTATAAAGCAAAATGTTTATATATATAAAAGTTATGATAACGTATTTAGAAATGATATCTACAATTGCCTTAGTTTTACATTATGTGAAGTAGATCCCCTCACTCATTTATGCACATTACAAATTTCCACCAAAATGCGATACTACAGGGTCAGTTTAATAGGGAATTCTTTATTTAACATCAATGTGAAATCCAGTTCACAACCTATTTTACTTGCGGCATGTTTTCGGAGTGAACAGGATATTCAACATGACAAAATGTAGGGTGTGGATTTTTTATTACAAAGGAAAAAAAACATGCAGAAAAACATGCATAAATCAATTCTAAAACCAGGAATGTCCACTAAGAAGGAAAATCATTTAAATTTTAATTTCACGTTGACTTTAAATTGACTAGTTACACCTGTATTTCCAGAGTGGTACAAATAATTAAGCAGTTCGTCGGTAGACACACACACAGCGAAAGCTGGCATGATATTTCTCTCTACCTGTGCCAGTATTCAGATGCTCGACAGCTGTGGAAATTATGCTGGAATATTCTTATATTGGCTTCATAGTAATCATGGCATGATGTACTGGCAAAGTGCAGGCCAGAAACATGGAGTCTGAAATGATGTCTCTGTTTGCTATGGTAAACAAGCCAGCACGCATTCATTAAAGTGCTCTCGGCTGGGCCTCAAATGCGTATTGACCAGCTGGGAACAAATAGGAACCATTTCTCTCTATGAACTGACTGCATTTGTTCCAGTTTAGGATTGATTCTTTGTCATGTTACCATCAGAGGTTGGGAGGGAAGAAAAGAAATTGCGCTATCTCAGTAAAACTGATTTGGAGTAAAAAAAGTACTTATCTGTTTCTGGCAGATTGAGACTGCAGACGGCAGAACCTACCACCTACCATGTGGCCGGTAGACTGGAAATATGTCATGTTTGTATGTTAGGGAGTGTGTTTTGTGGGAGAATCAATTGTATGCTACTATTCTTTTACATTTAAAGGGATAGTTCACCCAAAAATGAAAATTCATTAAATACTCACCTTCAAGTCATTCCAAGAATATTTTCTGTGTGCAACAAAAACAAAAATAATGACTTTGTTCAACGGTTATTTATCAACATTCAATAAAGTTTTTTTGTCAGAAAGGGTCAGAGAGCTCTCAGATTTCATCAGAAATATCTTAATTTGTGTTCCAAGGGTCTTATGGGTTTGGAACAACATGAGGGTGAGTAAATAATGACAGAATTTTCATTTTTGGGTGAATTATCCCTTTAACATTGTTGGAGGATTAGTCAGTGCTGTCCAACCCTTTAGTGAGTGATACAGTGTTATTTTACTATTATTGAGATATTATTATAGTTTTTCTTGCAATTTTTATTTTTTATTTTCATGTTAATTTTATTTTCAATTTTAGTAATTTTGTTGTGTGATTTTATAATTTTATTAGTATTTTTTATTATTATTTATTACTTATTTTTATTTTATTCATTTTTATTAATTTTATTTCAGATATAATTATTTTAGCGCATCAGGTTAAACTAAATGAAAATGTTGCCTTGACAAATAGCTGAAAAATATATTTACATTATTATTACAATATTTATATTATTTACATTATATATTTTCTAAGTATAAGAAGTATTAGTATTAGCATTCAGTTAATGTTATTTTATTTAAGGAATTTGAAAAAAAAAAGTTTTTTAATAGTTTTGATTATAAGAAATACAACAAAAGGAGATTTTCATTTTTATTTTTTTTAAATATTGCCCAGGTGAACTTTTTTTTTTTTTTTTCCTGTGAGAAAAGTAGGTTAATAAAATGTAACAAAATACAATTCATGAAAGTTACGGCCTTCACAACTGTTGATGCCATTCTGAGTGAGAGCCGGGCATTTTTTTTTTGTTTGTTTTTTTTTTTTTTGTTTTTTTAGAATTTCTCATTTTGTGGTCCAAAGAAGAACAAAACGGTACATGGTGTTAGAATAATAACGGAGTAAGTAAATAACAACGGAATTTTCATTTTTGGGTGAACTGTTCCTTTAAAGGTGCTGTATGTTTTTGACTCTTCTAAAGCCAAAAAAATAACATAATAAGTGAGTGAAGTGACATGTGGCCAAGTATGGTGACCCATACTCGGAATTTGTGCTCTGCAATTAACCCATCCAAAGTGCACACACACAGCAGTGAACACACACCCGGAGCAGTGGGCAGCCATTATGGGGAGCAGTTGGGGGTTCGGTGCCTTGCTCAAGGGCACCTCAGTCATGGTATTGAGGGTGGAGAGCACTGTACACTCAACTACAACCTACAATTCCTGCCGGCCCGAGACTCGAACCCGCAACCTTTAGGTTACGAGTCCAACTCTCTAACCATTAGGCCACGACTTTCCCACCACTAATATGTTGGTAGAAACATGTAATGTTTACATAGCTGTTTCTCTGAAAAATAATGCTATAGCCAGTAATTCTACTTTGAAATGTGCGTTTTGGGCAGATTCCGGGCCAGAATTACAGTACCCATTTCAACCGCTAGCTGGCAATATTACATACTGCACCTTTAATCTGTATGATCCTGCCCACTTCCAGTTGTCAGAAAACACAGCGTATTGCTGTCAAGGAATCATGTTATGTTTACATAGCTGTTTCTCTGAAAAATAATGCTATAGCCAGTAATTCTACTCCGAAATGTGCGTTCCGGGGCGGAATGCCTTTGTTTTTGCAGTACCCATTTCGACCGCTAGCCGTCAGTCTTACATACTGTACCTTTAAGGAAGTGCTTGTGCAAGATGGTGGTATGGCCAAACCAGTTTAGCTGGATGGAGAGCTGTTCTCCTAGTCAAACCCCCTCTAAACCAACCAACAGATCAGCTTGACGAGGCTGGGAGATCAGCAAAAGTTTGTTATTTTGTGTGTGTGTGTGTGTGTGTTTCAGCAGGGGGATTTGTTTAGGGTCCAAACATGGGGTTGGCTCTTGACTTTTGAAGTTATCGGCAAGACCCTAAAAACTCTACTCAACACCTTAGCAAAGATATAGCATTGCAATGACAGCTGCCCACAACACAGTACTGTTGTTGTTGCAGGTTTTACATGAGCAAGCACTCACATTTTCTTCAGACTTGTTAAATTCTTGTTTAATTTATTTGCCTCATCGTCTCCCACACCCGTCCCATGCCAGTCTGACACAGCACGTTATTGGGCTTCCAGATTGTGGTGGCTGTCACATAACGCTTAATTGAATATTATCTGAAAAGCAAGAGAATCGTTGGCCAAGACAACTGTGGCAGTCTCAGGTCAGAGTGGAATAACTGTTTTCCCTCGTTTGTATAATTCAAAAGCACATGCTGTTTCAGACAGTAAGCAATGCGCATATAATTAGACAAGCAGGAGATCAGTTTAGTCAATTAAGCTACTGTGAGATAAGAAACCTGACAGCTTTGATGCTGTCTGCACTATTTGATAAACAAAAACTGAAAATGGAGATTAATACACTCACAATTAAACTGGTCCACATGTGCAGTCAGGTCTCGGTTAGTCAGAGTCTCCTCTTCTTTGGCTCCTGGGTGTTTGGATGTCAGGTTAGAGGTCATGAGAGTCCCATTAAAGCCTGATGAGAGATTAAACACAATATGTCATGGACAGTGTCATACATACAAGACGGAGTGATAATATTCAGGTTCAGAGCCGTAGCCAATTATACGAATATCTAGATGTCGTATTAGCAGCTGTTCCTAATTACTTTGATACATTTGCATGACCACCAAACTGGACAAACATACATACATACATAAAATAGAAATCAGTAGTTGTTTTTGATTTGTCTTTTATCCGATCAGTTGTTTTTGAGGTATGTGATCAGGAAATTGTTGAGAAGCTTTTGAGGGTTTTTTTTTTTTTCCCTTCCAGATGTTTAATATATAAACACTCAGCATATATGTAAAAGCAGAACTTGAATGTTTCCATTGTTTCACTACTCTTTCCGGACTTCAACAAAGCCTCTGATACAACTGAAAATGTTCTTTCTTTCTAACTTCTTTTGCCTTATACTGACACTGCACTTTGCAACTCCAGTTTTGCAGATAGACAGAATATAAATTGAAAATTTATGTTGCATCCCTCTTTAGACTCTTTAGGAAAGGCACTTTTTTCATGACTTCTGAAATGAACTAACGTCATTTGTAGAGCGGGCACTCAAATCCAGTCACACTGCATTCTCTGCAAGTTCAACGCAGCTGAGGAGATGAAATGCAGTATGCTGCCTAAACTTGTTATTGTGGTAAACCACAACAGATACAAGCCATCAGTGTTCTCTTATCTAGTACATTAGAAAATGTGTTCCTGCTTTCAGTACACAGTAAGGCTAAATTGAAGTCTGACACTATGAATGAGCTAAACTGAGGTTATTCTGTTTACTCTTTGTTCTCTTGCTGCAGTTGTTGCATTGTTTCAACGTTACCGGTAAATTTAATCTATTAAATTGTCTGCCTTTAGTGTTCATGAAAATAGTTTCATAGTGTTCAGAGCTCATTAAAATTAATAGCTTACCCCAAAAAAAAAAAAAGAATCATTTGTCATCATGGCAACATTTACTGAACCTCGTGTTCTTCCAAACCCATTACTTTTTGTTGTGGATGACAAATGAAGTGGTTTTAAGGAATGTTGATACTGCTTTTTTTTTTCTTCTTTTCTTTTTTTTCTACTTTTTTAAACTTTTTTTCTCATAAAATGAAAGTGGATGAAGACACACACAAAATATAAAATAAACTATATGTATCGGAAGCCACTTGTTTTCACAAAAATATAGTACAATCATTTTATGATAAAAATGTTCCTTGAGCAGCATATCAGCATATTAGAATGATTTCTGAAGGATCATGTGACACTGAAGACTGGAGTAATGATGCTGAAAATTCAGCTTTGCATCACAGGAATGAATGATATAGTTATAAATAATAGAAAAAACTGTCATTTTAAGTTTTATTTCACAATATTGTTGTTTTTACTGTATTTTTGTCTAAATAGACGCTGCCTTGATCAGGGTTTTTGCAGCTTTAACACATCTCCATTACTTTTTTAATTACTTCAAACAAATAAATAAATAAATGATATTAAGGTTTGCAAATGTCATAAGATTCATGAATCAAGACACATTTACTTGAGGAATGAAGTAAGTTTATGATTAAAACAAGAACAAACATCTGCTAATGGGCTCTGCAAGAACAGATATTCATTTTTGTTTTTAAGACCTTAATTTGTGGAAGAAACCCTGTTTGATGCAGCATGACACTTTTTTCCCAAACATTTGAAGAGACGTGTAATAAACAACCTTAACTAAATGTGATGTTCACTGACAATCTCTGCTATTCACTTTCTTTGTATTAAAATAGAACAGCTTGATGTTCTGCTAAATATCTCATTTTTGTGTTACCCGCAAGAAGAAAAAAAGTCATAAAGGTTTAGAAGGTGAGTGAACATGATGAAAACTTTATTTTTTTAGGTGAACGGTCACTTTAAAGTCTCCTCAACGTTTCTTGGATGTGATAAGAGAAGCCCATCTGGAGTGTTTGATTGCCTAGCATGCAGCAGAGGGCAGTAGCACAGTATAAATGACTGAACATCTCACCTCTTTCTGCATATCTCACATTCTGGAAAAGTCATCTCGCCCTGGCAGAGGTGAGGAATGAGACTGTTTAAACATGGCCGTCACACATTTCAAAGTAGCCCAGATTTATGATGTCAGCAGGGTGAAAGAGCCCCCCTGCTTCTTGTGTTCGACAAAATCAAATGTGCGGACATCAAATTAAAGAGAGGAGGGGGTTGTTTTGGAGGCTGAGGGGAAAAAAAGCCCTTTGCCTTGATCTCGTCAAAGTGAGGACTCTAGTGAGTCACAGCTGAGGCTTTTAGAAGAGCTGGTGATGCCCGTCGTGAGGTGAACAGATAACCGAGAGCTACGTCAGACCAGAACGAATCCCAAGACGAAGTGTAAATTACCCCATCTCTAAAAGAGATGAAAGACAGGTCTGAAGAAATCTGAAATTGGAACTTAAAAACAGAAAAGAGAGGAAGAAAAGGTGATGAATCACAAATAGAGATTGACTGTATCCAGTGCTTCATGCACTGTCGACCCCCCTGTGGCAGGTGGGCTCATTTCCATAAAACTCTTCTGCCTTCGTCTGACAAGAGAGAAAACATCCAGCACGGCTCCAAAGCAGGACGGAATATCAAGATTCCCTGGATGTCTTTCAGCTATTTCTTTATCGCTGCTTACTGCTTGCATATCGGCACACATAAATCTTTATGAATACATTTGTGGCAATATTATTTTTTCCCCTGTGGTGACGTGGTTTACAAATAGGCCATATCCTGTCAAAAAAAAAAAAATCATAACAATCACTGTGAATCATCTTCCACTATTTTTAAGATAGAATCAAGAGTACATCATCAACTCTCCTGCTCCTCTTTGTGTGAATCAGATTGCTGATTATGGTTATTTTCGAGTGAGTCATCAGTTTGAATACTGGGAATAATGAAAGATGGATGACTCTAAACCAACTACTTATTTTAGTATCATTGAGATACTATAATAATTTTTATTAATACTTTTAATTAGTTTAGGTTTTTTTATATTATATTATTTATTTACTTCTTTTGAATTTTCTTTTAAGGATTTTTTAAAATAGTATTTATTTATTTATTTTGATATGTCTATATAGGTTTTATAACTGTTTATATCAATATTATTTAGTACATCAAGCTAAATTAACTAAAACTAAAAATGAAATAAAAATTAATTAAAATTAAACAATCATAAAAACTATATAGACATATCAAAATAATAATATATAAATAAAACAGACAATATAAAAAAATCCTTAAAAGAACATTCAAAAGAAGTAAAATAATAATTATACATATATATATATATATATATATATATATATATATATATATATATTTTTTTTTTTTTTTACACAACCCAAATTCCAGAAATGTTGGAACGGTTTTTTTTTTATTTGAATAAAATGAAAACTAAAAGACTTTCAAATCACATGAGCCTACATTTTATTCACAATAGAACATAGATAACACAATAAATGTTTAAACTGAGAAATTTAGCAATTTTATGCACAAAATGAGCTCATTTCAAATTTGATGCCTGCTACATGTCTCAGAATAGTTGGCACGGGGGCATGTTTACCATAGTGTAGCATCTCCTCTTCTTTTCAAAACAGTTTGAAGATGTCTGGGCATCGAGGATATGAGTTTCTGGAGTTTTGGTGTTGTAATTTGATCCCATTCTTGCCTGATATAGGTTTCCAGCTGCAGAAGAGTTCGTTGTCGTCTTTGACGTATTTTTCATTTAATGATGCGCCAAATGTTCTCTATAGGTGAAAGGACTGCAGGCAGGCCAATTCAGCACCCGGACTCTTCTACTACGAAGCCATGCTGTTGTAACAGCTGCAGTATTTGGTTTTGCATTGTTCTGCTGAAATACACGTCGTCTGGAGGGGAGCATATGTTGCTCTAAAACCTTTATATACCTTTCAGCATTCATAGTGCCTTCCAAAACATGCAAGATGCCCATACCGTATGCACTTATGCACCCCAATACCATCAGAGATGCTGGCTTTTGAATTGAACACTGATAACACGCTGGAAGGTCTCCCTCCTCTTTAGCCCGGAGGACACGGCGTCCGTGATTTCCAACAAGAAGGTCAAATTTGGACTTGTCTGACAATAGAACACTTTTCCACTTTGAAAAAGTACATTTTAAATGAGTCTTGGCCCACAGGACACGACGGCGCTTCTGGACCATGTTCACATATGGCTTCCTTTTTGCATGATAGAGCTTTAGTTGGCATCTGCAGATGGCATGGCGGATTGTGTTTACCGACAGCGGTTTCTGGAAGTATTCCTGGGCCCATTTAGTAATGTCAATGAGAGAATCATGCCGAAGAGTGATGCAGTGTCGTCTGAGGGGCCGAAGACCACGGGCATCCAACAAAGGTCTTCGGCCTTGTCCCTTACGCACAGAGATTTCTCCAGTTTCTCTGAATCTTTTGATAATGTAATCTTGCCTTTGCAATTTGATGTTGAGGAACGTTGTTTTTAAAGTATTCCACAATTTTTTTACACACTCTTTCAGAGATTGGAGAGCCTCTGCCCATATTTACTTCTGAGAGACTCTGTCTCTCTAAGACATCCCTTTTATAGCTAATCATGTTACAGACCTGATGTCAATTATCTTAATTAGTTGCTAGATGTTCTCCCAGCTGAGTCATTTCAAAATTTCTTGCCTGTTCAGCCGTTTTGTTGCCCCTGTGCCAACTTTTTTGAGACCTGTAGCAGGCATCAAATTTGAAATGAGCTCCTTTAGTGGATAAAAGTGTCAAATTTCTCCATTTTTAGCGCTTATTATGTTCTCTATGTTCTATTGTGAATAAAAGATGGGCTCATGTGACTTGAAAGTCTTTTAGTTTTCATTTTATTCAAATTTAAAAAAACGTCCCAACATTTCCGGAATTCGGGTTGTATATGAAGAGTTCATTTGCAAAAACTGATAACTTCATTTTTATTTATTTCCAGAAATCACATTTTTTTATTGCACATTCCAAGTAATATCAATCAAACTGCAGTTGGGTTGTTTTGATTAAGTAATAATAACTTAAACAAATACAGGTAAATTACAAAATTAAAGTTCACTGAAAGTATGTTTTTTTTTTTGTTTTTTTTTTACATATGAAAAGTTTGTTATAGCAAAAGCAGATAACTCCAATAGTCGTTTTTTGGCAAATCAGACAACTCCACATTTCATGTTTTAGAGTTTAAAAAAACACTCATTTAATCTTTGTAATCTCCTCAGATGACAATGTAGATGCCTGACAAACTTTGTTGTTGTTGTGATCATAAACTGTATGGTTGTGATTACACGCAATACACGGAGCTTTTCCCTCACCATTGTAACGCGCTGCTTTTGCAAGGCTCCGTGAAAACGTTTCAGCTTTTATTTTCCTTTTTCTCCATGAAGAAGATATCACATGTTCATCAAGTTTGTCAAAATTATCCGTCCTCGATCACTTTTAGTCAGCTTTGACGAAACTCCTCTTAGCTAGCACGTCTTTTCAAAGTGAAAGTAGCCTTGTCACCTGACCTGAATACAGCGCGCTGATTCGGTAAAATGGACTTATTGGCTTCTGTTTAAAAATAACACGGGCGCTTGTCGGCTTCTCCAGTAAAACGTGAACTCGTGATGCCTTGAAAGTGGACAATACCAGTGTTATATGTGGAGAATAATGCACGGCAATCAGCTCATTTTTTTTTTTAAAGTGGCGTTTATCAGTTTTTGCAAATGAACTCTTCATATATATATATATATATATATATATATATATATATATATATATATATATATATATATATATATATATATATATATCAGTTAATGTTTATTTTATGGCAAAAATCAGAAAGATTGTTTATGGTTTTAGTTTTACCTAATAGACCAGTCAGAATGTCAGGCAGTGAGCAGGACACCTTCTCACCTTCCAGTCTCTGAAGGGTCTTTACTGAATTGGTCCACAGGAGGCGCTGTGTCACAAACTACTGCAAAGTGACTGTCAAAATCTGTTCATGTTGCCTGAGTGAAATTCATTATCAGATTTATTTCATAAAATCATAACATGAAAGGTCAAAACAGCGTAATCGTTTATTAATTGCTCATTAAACCCCTGTATTCATCAGTAATTCTTTGCTGCTTGTTTTGAGCACACAAAGAATATTGCATCTGTCCTTTATTTTCTGTTTGGTAAACAAAACAATATGCTCAAACATCTGGAGTGACCTGCATCAGGACGCTATTTATTTGTGATTACTGATAACCGATTCGATGGCAGGACGATATTGACAGATGAAGTGTGACTCATGTCTCCTATCGGGAAACAGATTGATATCCAATTTACCTGGGTCAACGGGTTCCTAATTCATTACAGTCAATTGCTGTCTGTACTAATTGAGTCACAGATCACTGATGATAAGGACAGTGCTGTGTACAAAGAAAACAGACACTTAAGCTTCTGTCTCGCTGTATTGAGTGATTTGGCATAATGAGGTCGTACCTAATGCTTTTTCACTGCTTGTTGGGACTATTATAAACTTCAGTGGAAAAGCATCAAGCAGTTGTTGATTGTTTTAAAACTGTTAGCCCATTTCGGCGTATGAAATGCATCCTAATTTCATGGTGGATCTGTGCTGGTGTTTCAAAATGCACCGATTTTGTGGTTCCCCTGGCTCCGCTAATATGAAAACAGTGAAAGGAGACCCTAAATTTTCACCTCGGTTGAGAAATTTGGATGTTTTGTGATCTAGCTGTGGGAAACTTGCTGTGAATTTGTACACAGCAGGAGTCTCTATCAGCAGTGGCTGCGCTCTGGCAGATAATCTGTTTCATTTGTGAGGTGAAATATTATGGTGTTCACACAGACCCTGTCTGTGTCTGTTTATAACAGAGGACGACACAGAGGCCTAACAAGTATTTCAGTGTTTTTAGGTGAAAGGAATGTTATATGTAAAGGTGAATTGTGTCATTTTTTTTGTTTTTGTTCCCAAATGTTAAAGTACTCTCCTATCCTAGTTTAATGTGCAAAGATGACTATAAATAAGCTGTTTGTTGTTGTAAAAGTGTAAACACACTGTGGTTCTATGGCACTTTTATCACTGGTTGCTTATTTGATTTGAACAAACTCCTGAATGTACTCTATGGTCATAAACGAGACCTCAAATCATTTGGAAAGTACTAGTATACTTGAACTTTTTATAATTTTAATTATTAGAGGACCAATGACAGTGCTGGGTGGGTAGCAACTGATTACATGTAATCAGGATTACGTAATCAGATTCCAAAAACTGAGTACTCGGAATTGGATCATATTACAATTTAAAATGCTCATAACCAGATTACAGGTACTTTTTATGGATTACATGAATACATATCATTCAAAAATGGCTGTAAATTAATTATAATTTATTAATTCTTCTTTTTTTTCTCTTTTAATCGTTTCTTTCCAAAAAAAATCCTGCTGTGTGTCATACCATTTAGCTTTGACGACCATATTGACGTAAATAATTTTGTGATCTATGCTTCTGAATTTTGGGAAAATAACAACGGTACGTTTTAAACAGGTTAGGTAAAAAGTAATCTAAAAAATTAATCAGAATATATTACCTAAAATTAGTAACCTAAATTATGTTGCAAACTACAATTCCTCTTCAGGAACTCGAGCTGCGTCCGGAGACGCTTTGGGGAACGTCATGAGCGTGAGCGGCTCTGAATATCGTGTGTAATCAGTCCAAATGATGGGCAAGGCGTCACGGGCGGGGTGACGTAATGACCAGCTGGTATAAAAGCACATGTGGTGAAACCGGCGTCAGCTTTTTGTCATTCAGCAAAAGCGCTCTGTGTGTGTTTGTTCAAACTTTTTGTTGTGAGTCTTATTTAGTGCTGTCCGTCCTGCCACTTTTAAGCTCCACATAAGGTCGATTGTGTCCTTTGCATACAAAAAAGAGAATCAGTATGTCAAAGAGATATTTAATCGATCACCCTAACAAGGGCGAGAGCAGCTCACGTTTCAGATCATGTGTTTCTCCCTGCGGACGCTTCATGGTCCCAGGTGATACACATGATTTGTGCGTGCTCTGTTTGGGAGCGGAGCATGCACGGTCGGCTCTAGAGGGAGCCGGCTGTGTGCATTGCGTGCGTTTTCCGATGCGTTTGCTCCACTCCCGGAAGGCTCTCTTTGATGAGAAGGGAGCCTTCATCAGCGTTCCCCACGGCGCTGGTCCCGCTGCCGCAGAGGCGGAGCGGCGTCGGCGCTCATGGGGTTCGCAGATGGATCTGTTGGAGGGAATGAAGATGGGCTTCTTTCCACCCATCAGATTTGGCGGCCGCTCCCCGGGATCGGAAGCCCGCGCTGTGGTTACTTCCCCTGGGGTGCGGGCTCGGTACTTCGCCTTTCATCCTCCGAGGAGGGTGAATGTGAGCGTGCCGAGGCTCCGCCCCCTGTGTGTGAAGAACGCGGTTATAGAGCGATGCCTCGGGTGGAACAGACGCTCGCGAGCTATCTGTCCCCCGATGCTGCATCATCTATGAAGGCTTCTTTCCTTGCCCTCCAAGCCACTGCCAAACAACATCAGCGCTTGTGGGCAAGGGGTACGCGGTGAGTGCGAGGCCATGAGCTCAGATGAGAAAGCTTCACGGAGCTCAGGAGAACCGCTGATTTGGCCCTCCGCGTCACCAGGGAGACCGCCCGCTCTATTGGGCGGTCTGTGGCAGCCATGGTGGCAGTGGAGAGGCATCTCTGGTTGACCTTGTCTGACATTAAAGATAGACAGGGTCTTCCTATTGGATGCCCCACTTGCGCCTCTGGGTCTGTTCTCTGACGCCGCCTTTACCGTCGTCGACAGACACCAGGAGGCTCGTACACAAGCGGCAACGTTCCAGCGGTTCTAGCCTCATCGCCCTCTAGCTCAGGCAGCTGCTGGGCAGGAGCAGCAGTCACCGCGTACTAGCTCCTCGTACAGGGAAGCGCAAAAACAGAGCGCCATTGAAGCCGAAGACGGACCTGCGGGTCATACTTCAGGCTAAGAAGTCCTCGGCTAAAAAGCCCTGACGCCCATGGCCCAGGGCTTATGAGGGTAGCCCCCGCTGGAGGGGAAGGGTTTTTTTACCGCGGTTCTCGGTGCCCGTTCCACCCCCCCAGTGCCCTCAGGAGGTCGGTCTGCTAACCCTGCCATGTACGGTGTTCCAGGGCGCAGTGGTCTCCAGCGAGCACACATCTCAGTTTCTTCTGCCCGGAAACGTAGCGGAGCTGAGATGCTTGCCATCCCTTCGGGGGCCTCTTGAGCAGCTAGGTCGGTTGTCTCCTGCTGGTGTGCCGTCCAGGGCACCGAACTAGCTGCTCTGAGTATACCAGAGGCCAGTCTCAAGAGACTGGTTCCCTTAGGAGTCACCTGGCGGTGTGGGAGCCTCTGCCAAGCGTGTCTCGTTGGGTCCTGCCTAGCAGGCTCTGGTTCTACCATAGTCTCCAGGAGATGACGCAGGTCTGAGGACCGTCGTTTCAATAGGAAACTTCAGCCCAACAGAGTCCTGATGCCTATGGCTCAGGATTATGGAGGGCAAGCCCCTCTGGGGAAGAACGGTGTACACCGCAGTGCACGGTGCCCGTCTCTCCTCAGTGCCCTCAGGAGATCGGTCTGCCAACCCTGCCACGTACGGTGTTCCAGGGCGCAGCGATCTCCAGCGAGCACACATCTCAGTTTCTTCCGCCCGGAAACGTAGCGGAGCTGAGATGCTCGCCACCCCTTCGGGGGTCTCTTGAGCAGCTAGGTCAGTTGTCTCCTGCCGGTGTGCCATCCAGGGCACCGAACTAGCCACTCTAAGTATACCAGAGGCCAGTCTCGAGAGACTGGTTCCCTAGTAGACTATTTGGGCTACTGCCAAATGTGTCTTAGTGGGTTGCCTCGTTCTAGGGGGTCATTCCCACTCCGGTGGGCCCCGAGCAGGTTCTGGTAATGGGACGAGAAGCTGACACTCTCTTGAGGAAGGAGGCCATTGAGGTGGTCCCTCCTTGTTTATGAGAGTCCGGGTTCTACACCGGTACTTCATCGTTCCAAGAAGGATGGAGGGCTGCCATCCTTCCCCATCTAGGAAGTCCCTGAGGTTTGCTTTGGGGGCAAAGCTTACCAATACCAGGATCTTCCTTTCTGGCCTTGCACTCTCACCCCGCACGTTCACGAAGTGTGTGGATGCTGCTCTGGCTCCTTTGTGATCCCAGGGTATCCTCATACTCAACCACGTCTATGATTGGTTGATATTAGCTCAATCAGAGCTGATTGTGTTTCGGCATCGAGATGTCGTTCTGACTCACGTGAAAGAGCTGGTGTTAAGACTTAACGCCAAGGAAAGTGTGCTTTCTCCAGTTCTGAGAACCACTTATCTAGGCGTGGTGGGGATTCATTCATGATGCAGGCTCTTATGACACCTGCTCAGTTCGAGTCGATCCTCACTGCAGTCGCAAGAATGAGAGAAGGCCGGTCACTCACTGTAAAGCAGTTTCAGAGACTGCTGGTTCTGATGGCAGCTGCATCCAACGTGGCTTTGGCCTGCTGTACATGAGACCCTTACAGTGGTGGCTCAAGACAAGGGGTTCTCCCTGAGGGGAAACCAGCTTCGCATGCTCAAGGTCACGCGGCGCTGCCTTCGTGCCTTAGACATGTGGAGACAATCTTGGTCTTGTCTCAGGACCTGGGGCTGGGAGCTCCTTGTCGCCGCGTAACGCTAGCGATGGACGCGTCCCTTACCGGTTCACTCAGCCACGTCTATGATTGGTTGATATTAGCTCAATCAGAGCTGATTGTGGTTCGGCATCGAGATGTCGTTTTCACTCACGTGAAAGAGCTGGGGTTAAGACTTAACGCCAAGGAAAGTGTGCTTTCTCCGGTGGCTCAAGACAAGGGGTTCTCCCTGAGGGGAAACCAGCTTCGCATGCTCAAGGTCACGCGGCGCTGCCTTCGTGCCTTAGACATATGGAGACAATCTTGGTCTTGTCTCAGGACCTGGGGCTGGGAGCTCCTTGTCGCCGCGTAATTCTACCCTAAGTGTGGTGGCCATTCCAAGGCCTTTCTCACAATTGTCCTAATACAGGACATCTGAAACGCTGTGGGATGGTCCAACGCCTCTGACCTTCATCAGGCTGTTGGCCTCGATGTGGGCCACTCCAGGCTCTTCTGTTCTCTCGCCCTCTTTGTGCTCCTGAGGGATACACACAGGGCAGGTACTTGGAAGTCTGGCGGCGTGGGCATCTCGTTCCCCAAAGCGTCTCCGGACGCAGCTTGAGTTCCTGAAGAGGAATGCCTCTAGGTTACGTATGTAACCCTAGTTCCTCAAAGGAACGAGACGCTGCGTCTCAGTGCCACACTTCCTACATCCCTGCCAGCGTTTTGCTTCATTCCTAGAAGCTGACGCTGGTTTCACTGCATGAGCTTTTATACCAGCTGGTCATTACGTAACCCCACCCGTGACGCCTTGCCCATCATTTGGACTGATTACATACGATATTCAGAGCCGCTCATGCTCATGACGTTCCCCAAAGCGTCTCATTCCTTCGAGGAGCTAGGGTTACATACGTAACCTAGAGGCATTTTCATCATGCAATCTATAATCGGTAACTGACTACAATTTGTAAATAATCTACCCAGCACTAGCCAAGGAAAGGGTGATGACACAGGCCACACTCGAACCCAGATTCCTATAACACAACAACAGTACTTTATATAAAAATAAAAATAAATATATTTTTAAATACTTCCATTCAGAAAGGATTAAATGAAATTGTTTAAAAGGGACATTGCAAACTTTATAATGCTACAAAGGATTTCTGTTTTAAGAATGTTTCTTGAGCAGCAAATCAGCATATCAGAATGATTTCTAAAGGGTCGTGTGACACTGAAGACTGTATGATGCTGAAAATTCAGCTTTGCGTCACAGGAATGAATTATATTTTACAATATATTAAAACAGAAAACAAAATTGTAATAATATTTCACAATATTACTGTGTTTTTGACCAAATGAATGCAAGAATGGTGAGCATTTATACTTTACTTTATTCATACAGATACTTCTTTCAAAAAATAATTAATTGTAAGCAATCTCCTACCAACCAACTAGTAACCACTCTATACACAGCATTTCAATAGACCAAAAACCACTCAGAATACCTCAGCTATTGTTTTCACATGACGTCACACCCTTATAATAACGCCCACCTGGAGGGCAAAACGTGGCTTTGCTCCACTGACCGCCAGTTATTTTTATGTGGTTTTCATTAAGTATCAATGTAATAAAACACTGATATTAAAAGGCGAAATTCGGTACACACCTTTGAAAAGATCGTTAGATCCTGATGCAAATTGTATGTTGTGTTTTTGTTCTCATGTTTTGTTTTGTTGTTTTATTCATTTATAATCATTTATTCACATAATCATTTTATAATAGTTCATTAATTCTGATGATTTATTATTTGATTATTTTTATCATTTGATTATTTTAGTATTTTATTATTGTTTATTTATTTATTATGTTTATTCATGTATTATGTTTTAATATTTTATATTTCCTATTAATTTGTCCTTGCTTATGCATTTCCATTGTTGTTCATCTCATGCTTGTGGGGTTTCATGAACTGTTTTGTATGAGTAGAGATAAATAAGGGGAATGTTTATGGAAACCCAAGGTTTATGGGATGTTGCTGTGAAGCAGTTTTGGTTTAACAGTACATGTTGTATTTGTGCTCATCAGACGAAGTTTTAACATTGAGACATGCGCAACTAAGATTGTTCAATAAACTCTGTTACTTTTTACCATCATCACTTCGTCTCTCTGCTTCTGCTCTTCTCTGGCTTTTCTCGGTCAGCTTCTTGACTGACAGAAGACTGTTAAACACTCGGTTTGGGGTAGTTTTGGATACCAGACAAGACTTGCTGTTAACAGGGTTTGGGTATCAACAGCTCTGCTGACTAATTGTTCTGTTACCGAACAAACTGATATTTTCTTACAGGATCTGGCGTCCGGGGCTGGATCCTAATTATTATCTGGTGTGGAGACCCGATCTAACACCTTACTGATGATGCATACTGTGTACAGGCAAGCAGATGAAACGCAATGCGCAAAGTTTCACATTAAATGGTTTCCCATAAAAAAAAAAAATAATAATAAAAAAATTATAATATAATAAAAAAAAGATATTATAAAAAAAACACGGAACCATTTAGCGCATTAAGTTCATATTCTGGGCTCATCTGCTTGACTAAAGTAAAGTAAGCATTATCAAAAAGGTGTGTAGGCCTACTGAATGTGTTTTTTTAATATCACTGTTTTAAATATATTAAGGCAAGTGTTTTTCACAATTTTTTGTTCAGCTGTTTAATGATTGAAATATTATGTCGAGTACATATAAAATGGATTGCAAAACTTGCATTTTGTTAACATATCTTAGTTTTATTCTTTTGAGAGGTGATCTACATATATTTGTGGCTTGTAAACAGATGGAAAATTGACAGGCTTGTGCAGCAGTTCTGTGGATGTTTTGCCCTTTAGGTCTTCAAGCCAGTCACGTGACTGAACGCTGTGATTTGCATAGTCTTGCACTAAATCTCAAAAACTCTTTAGAAACACCTCAACACAGACAACAACACACGAGGAGCCAGCTCAGCTCTGTGGCAGCAAATTTTTGCATTGGTAAGCACGGCTTATATTTTCATCAGAAAATGTAAATATCTAGTTATTTTTGTAATTCTGGTGTCGCTAGTGGTGCAGAAATGATACACTTCACCTTGAAGAAGATGATGCCAAACGTAATTGCATCAGCATCATCCATCATACCGCTTCTATAGTTATAATCCTCTTTTATCTCATAGAACTCCTCTAATAAATGCCTTGCGTTTCATTTCAATGACCTGGATGATGATACTTGTGATGAGAAGTGATTGTCATATGGCAGAATTTGAAGAGCAACAATAAACTGCACAGTTCAGTTCTGTTTGATGTTGTTGGGGCAGGTCTTTATCTTCCTGTCTTTGTGTCCTCTCCACATGGAAACCGATCCTAGCGTTGGGACTCCAAGGAGCTCAAGTCGCAGCGACACGGCGCTCAGCCAAAATCCATACCCACACCACCCCTCCATTTGTCCTCATATCCCGCCTGACACTTTCCATGAGAACAAATACATTCTCACCTTTTTGACAATATAGAGGAAAAACTTATCACTTCTGCTGACAGCATTTAAGGAATGTTCTATCAATATCAATCAAGATTTAAATTTTGTAAATTAGATTTTTACAAAATAGATATTTTAATTTTCCAGTTTTGAATGTGAATTTTGTAAATTCAAATGGTAAACATTTAAAGGGATAGTTCACCTAAAAATTTAAATTCTATCATTAATTACTCACATTCATGTCGTTCCAAACCCGTAAGGCCTTTGTTGATCTTCAGAACACAAATTAAGATATTTTTGATGAATTCTGAGAGCTTTCTGACCCTCCGTATACTGCAAGGGTCCTAACACAATCAAGGCACAGAGACGTAGTAAGGGTGTCATGATACTCTCCAAAATGGTGCTCGGGGAGGAGAAGAATTGTCGAATAAAGTCATTTTAGTTTTCTTTTTGCACAAAAAGTATGCTTGTAGCTTCATAAAATTACGGTTGAACCACTAATGTCACATGGACTATTTTAACGATGTCCTTACTACCGTTCTGTGGCTTGATCATGGTAGGAACCTTGCTGTCTATGGAGGCTCAGAAACCTCCTGGATTTCATCAAAAATGTCTTAATTTGTGTTCCAAAGATCTTACAGGTTTGGAACAACAGTTTTGCACTTTAAGCAAATTATTTTAGGTGTGCTATTTAACAATTTAGATTTTTGTGTTATTTTAATTTTCTAGTTTTGAATGTGAATTTTGAACATTTGAATTTTAGAAATACATTCAACAAAACTAAGCTAGTTTTTTTTTTTTTTTTTTTTATGAATATTTTGAAATATTTTTAATTACAGTTTTAAACTGTAAAATAAGATTTTTCAAAGATCTAAATAAAACAAAGATTATTGGACTATTGTACATTTTACTAAAAATACAATTTCAGTCTTTCTGCTTTAAAACTTCACATTTAATTAAATGCGTTATTTGCCATTTCTTGGTAAATATTTGTGAAATTTACTACTGGCAAATTTACAAAAAACATACTATTTTTGTGACTGCAAAGTTGCAAAGTAAATCCTATATGTATGTTTTATAATTTAAATAATTATAGTTTAGATAATTTATTTATTTATTTATTTATTTATTTATTTTTTCATGTAGGATTGCAGATAATTAGGAACATAAAATTTCAAAATGTTTCAAAACATTTACCAATAATTACCAATAATTAAAAAAAAAAAAAAAAAAAAAAAAAAAAAACACGAGAGAGGTGTCAAATTCTCTGATGTAACAACATGTGATATAGATTTTCCATTTTGAAACTGGCTAAATTTAAAGCAGCAATATAGAGTATGCTGACTCTTGAAATTGCAGAAATTTGTCAATGGATCCAGAAACATTGAACTGAATGAGTGTGTTTAAAATTGACCAAGAGGTCACGGGTCAGCTGATAGCTATGCGGTCACTGTACAGCAGGGTCCATAAAACACAGGTCTGCTATTGATCCATGTGTTCGTGTCAAACTGTTAGTATGTTTTCTTGTCACTGGCAGTATATTAGTTGCCATATCTCTTGCCTTCATTCAGACATTTATTGGTAATCTGATTTCGCTGCAGCTTTGGATTGATTCCAGATGCCCAAATGCCGTACAGGATCACTGTAATAATCACTCGAGAGCTGTGAGCCCTTTGCTTTTCAGCTCCAGGATTTTTAAAGCAGAGGCATGACCAACAGTCTAACTGACTTTCTCATCTTCACCCATCGAAATTAAACACAACCTAGAGAAAGCTGATGTGTTAAAATGACTAGAAAGATGTAGCTGTAGACTTATAAATATTGTATGCCAATCAAGTCAGATGTGGATATTTCCCAGTATATCATAATACCATTGTGAGTTGATTAAGAAAATATAGTCTGGCACTAAAATTGACCTTTTCATATTTGCTAAAACTTTCATTCAGATGTGCTTAACATGACATTACGAAAAGGTCATTGTTAGATTGAAGGCATAAATACCTTTATCCTAGATTTTCAGGAACTTAATGAAAATAACCTTTGTGTTCCTCTGCTTTGAGCGTTAAATTAAGAAGCGAGACGTTTCTTAAAGAGACAGCGCATCTGTGTGTGTGAGACGGAGTCCTGCAGAATTGAATTTTTTGGACTAATCAAGTTTGTGTCTTTCGCTGAATGCAAGTACTGGCACACAAAACCCTGGCCTGCTGCCACCAGTGGCTGTGATTGACTTCAATTATAGGCTTTGGGGATTACGTTGACCCAGGGTGGAAGTAAATCGTCTTGCTTTGCATATATAAATGAGTGGTTATCAATCCTTTATCTCAGATCTCTCTCAGATCACATCTCTGAACGCTGCCGAAGAGGATTGATCAAATGAACACGTTCCAGCGTGCCAAGGACTTTTAGGTGAATAAAGATGAACAATAGTATCAGACAGGCTTTATCAACGCCTGTGCTGAGAGAAAAATGTTAAAGGAATAGTTAAGATGTTATTTACTCACCCCACGTTGTTCTGTATTATTAGAATTTTTCTGTAAAGGTGCAGTCACACTAGCGAAATTTGAGAGAAATTTTCTGTGCGAAAAAGAGCGTATAGAGATGCATGAAGCACAGCTCACACAGAAGTCACTTTCGAAGCAACCAGCTTTCTGTTGGTCACTGCTGCGAATTCACATGACCAACTTGAATTAGCAAAATCTGCATTTGGAATTTTTTCACCCTCTTGTGAAACTGTCAGTTGCCTAGATTTGTATTGGGATGCATATTTAATTTTCTTAAAGGCAGAGTAGATGATTTGGTTCAAAAACATTTTCTATTTGCTGGTTGAAAGTCTCTTCACCTCCCGATAGCAATCATTAAATTAAGTGGTCTAAATGTATTTATAATAGTACTGTCAAACGATTAATCGCATCCAAAATAAAAGTTTTTGTTTACATAATATGTGTGTGTGTGTACTGTGTATATTTATTATGTCTATATAAAGACACACACATACATCATATATTTTGAAAATATTTACGTTTTTACACGTGTGTGTGTATATATATATATTCATATAAATTATATCATACATAAATATATTTAATATATAAACATAACATATTTTTCTTAAATACATACATGCATGTGTGTGTATTTATATTTACATAATAAATATACACAGTACACACACATATATTATGTAAACAAAAACTTTTATTTTGGATGCGATTAATCGGGATTAATCGTTTGACAGCACTAACTTATATGTATTTATATTTATGTATTTAAGCACGGTCCATTACACTATTGCAGACCGAGTGAGAATGGAAGGCGTTATTATAATATTATGCTCTTTGTAATGTTTTCTCACTAGTGAATGAGACATGAGGTAATCTGACAGCGTTGCATTTGATCCTCCACCAATGCCGTCTCTCATCGTGTTGCTGGTTAGCCTCTGGTCTGCTAGAGCGCATTTATGTGTTTTGGAGGAGGCGAGGCTTTGGAGAGTGATTTGGAGGGAGGGTGGGATCTTGCTATTGCTAGCCTCTCCGAAATCACCTACCCTAACTTTAATCAGTGCTTAGGTGGAATTTGGGAGTTGAATCTCTATTCATTGGGCAAAGTGATCATGTCACTTCTGAACATTTTTAAACCATGAGTTGTACTTTTATGTCCTGTTTGGAGCTTGAAACTTTAATTTGTACCACACTGACTATTAAATTTATGGACAAAGCAGCTGAACATTTCTTCAGGTATCTTTTTATTATTATTATTATTGTTATTAATTTTATTTATGTATTATTTTTTATATGACTTTAGAACAACATGAGGGTGTATTCATGCCCAATTCTCAGTCAAATTCATCTATAACCTTTGTTTACCTTTTGTGTATTTTTTATTTTTTTGCTTTTTTGTTCACACAAAAAAATATGGGTATACTATGGGCATACGGAGAGAGAAGTTTTTTAACACTCCGTTTCTTTTATGGAATCCAAAAAATCTCCCACACTGGTGAGCTAACAATTTTTAAGATGTGGGAAGAGTGTCTAATTTTTGTCTGACATCTCCTCTAACATTATTTTGTGCGGCAGCAGTAGCTGCACATCGTGTCGTCATTATCTTCTTCTACTTCTACTATGTTGGATCAACCAGATACCAGTTACTGGTGCTAGATTATTTACAATATATATATATATATATATATATTAATATTATTATAGCATTAACAGAGTATCAATATTTCATTTTTTTTTTTTTTTTAATGTCACGGTTATCGTCAATACTGGTATTTTGCGATATCCCTACTTGCCAGTATAAATCACAGTCTGCCTTGCTGTTATGGAAATGAGCAGCCTAACATAATAAAGTCATAATGACATGAGGATGAATAAATGACAACCTATTCATTTTGTGTGAACTACTGTATCTCTTTAACTACTTAAGTGTGATGATTTCCCTTAATCCCAATAGGGGAAAAGTAAGTGTACTGCTACTGTGAGCCCTAATGTATGAAAACGATGTTGTTGCCAAATACTTAAAAGGTTGTGGTTGTGATAAAGACCTACAAAATAGGAAATCAAATCACCAAATTCATTTCCCTCACTTTAAAGTGCAACAAATCCCAGACGAGCTAGCAAGATCATAAGGCGTGTACAAAAGAAGAACTGTTAAAAATCTTCCCTGAGGGCATTGACGTCAGTGTCTCTGTGCCTGCGACTCGACCCTGAAATGTGTAGTGTGTTTTAATAGTGTTTTAAGCAGGTGGCAACTAAAGCTAACAGTGCACTGTTATGTCATATCCTGAGGGGGCGAGCAGAGGCTTGTGTCATCTCCTCCACCAGTTCCTTGATGAGCTCTCATGTTCTTTTGAGATTTGCTTTACTGTTTTTTATGTTTGAGGTCCCAGAGACACCACGGATGTGTGTGTGTAAAAACAACCTCTTATTGAAATTAACCTCTTCCCTTCAGAACCTTTCAATACGTTATTCTTACAAAATCAAAACCGATTAGGCTAATATTGGAGCTTTTACCATCTGTTGTCTCACAAAGTAGACTTGTGATGCACTTCTGTTTAGAGTTGCTTCAATTGGACACAAGCAAAATTGCTGTGAATTATTATTCTTATTATTGTAATGATTATAAGTATTTGAATGAATGAATGAATAAATGAATGAATCAAATCAAATATCTTATTCATTTAGCTTTAATTAATTAAATTTAAATAATTAAATTTAAATAATTAAATTTATATATATATATATATATATATATATATATATATATATATATATATATATATATATATATATATATATATATACTCAACATTTGAAGTGGATCAAAATCTTTCATCAAAGTTGTCATAAAACCTAAAACCAAAATGCGTTCTTGTCTGGACAACTTTGATTAACTTTTCTGATCCACTTCAAATGTTGACTAATGTATATTTTATAATAAGAAACATTTCTTGAGCTGATATATATTTCAATAATGACAATTCTCTGAAGATTTTAGCAAGGTGATGGATATGGCAATGTTAATGTATTTGGTCTTGGCGGAATAGATCTGCTACGCTGCTGCTACTGTTGGTTATTGCTGTGGTTGTAGATTATTGCTGCTGCTGCAAGCAAGTACAGGAACTTGCTACTGCCAATGCATATGGCGATACGGTGTCATCAGTATTTAAGACATACTGCTGCTGCACAAATAGCATATAAAATAACCCGTAGCAGATCTACACAGGTGGAGCTGGGGAAGGTGGAGGGTTTCAGAGAAACTCTGAAGCTCGCTGCAGGAATCTCAAGTGAATGCTAGCCAGCCATATAAATGCATGGCAGTAAGCTCATTGGCTGCATATGCAGCATGAACCAATCAGTTTGTGCCAAGTTGTTTAACTCTCTGAATATCATCAGTTACGTTAACAACCCGTCAGCCTGCACCATCTAGAGTTTCATGACTGAACTATATATATATATATATATATATATATAGGGGTCTATGAGACCATAACCATTAGTAATGTGACATTTTGCATGGAAGGCATTTGTGAATAGATAACATTTAGTTTATAGTCACTTCACATAGTAACAGCAATTTGTGAAGCGTTAACCTGATTCTCCAATGCTAAGTATATTTTTCGAGTTTTTAAAATGGCCGTGGCATTTCTGAGACCCCAAACATAACAGAACAGAACGTGACCCTCGACTGCAGTGGCCTGGTCCTCGTGAGAGGAGGTGTGAATGGACCAGAGCGTGGTTTGCGTGAGCGTAGGTCAGCGATTGTGAATGCAGCCTCGCTGTGTTGCGAGGAGTTAATGGAGGCTGTGGCGGCTCTCCTTTAACAGATTACAGCAGCTCTGTGTCACGGGGAAAGAGAGGCAAGGTCTGCAGGTCATCCATCACGGGCCCTGTCTATATCCAGCCTTAGTCTGGCTAAGTCGTGTGATAAAGGTGCATGTCAGCTCCCCTCTGCTGCTCAACTGCATCCAATCCCTGCTGAAATCCACACTGGGGTTCTGGCTAGCGCACAAATCCACGCTGTTCAGCTCCACCTGCGGCCAACTTCATACACAGTGGAGAGACTATCCAGGTTTGACTTGCTGCTCTTTCTTTCTTGCTGTCATTTTTTTTTTTCTGCTTCTCGTAATTTTTCTCCTGAAGGATTAAAGCCCCAACTGTGAGGAAACATCCAGCAGTATTTTCTGTGCATATGACAGGGCTCGCTGCTCAGTGCAAAAGGACAATTATATAGGCCTGACCTTATTGTGTGGCAAATCCTCTATCAGCTTGCATGCTCAGGGGAATCTCAAATTAATCCTGTCTGAAAGAGTGAAAGCCCAATCTTGTGTTTCTCTCATGTCATTAATACCAGTACAGTATGTGCTCACTTCATTCAGATTAACTGCTTGCTTGTTGGTTTTGCAGCATCTAAAGGCCCCCAGTCATCTCCATCACAGGCCTATTTATAGTTGCTTTTGAGTAACAATATGTGGGCTGTCTCCCTATTGAGTCACTGCACATGTAGCCATTTATTTTTTTACTGGAACAATACAACAAAACATCATTTGAAACAATAGGAGCACATCATTGTTTAGAGATCTGTACTGTTGCAATCCACAGCTTCAATGTTTCTCTGACCAAAACATGTAACTCATGCATGACTATTCAGGCAACAAACATTGGCAATTTACAAAAAAAAAAAAAAAATCATGTTGCTCCCAAACCTGATTTCATATGAATTTAATTTGTACAATGTTAATGTACAATATTGTACAAATGTACGATGCGATGTATGATATTTGGCAAGAAAAGGATGAAGGTCCACCACTAACCCCACTCCTAAACATAACCATCACTGGAGCAAAAATGTACAAATGAGATTGTACAAATTCATATGAATTAGCCACTAATTCACCAAATTGTAAAATAGTGACACATTGCCATGAGATTGTGTTGGAATTACTTTCTTTCACATTTTTAAGAATTTTTTGCTCACTCATTATCAATGAATAATAGTAATAGTTTTGGCTTGTTCATCACACAGTTATCATGTGGTTTTGGAAGATGATAATGTACTCTAAGGAACTTTAAACGTGAAAAAGAGTGACCAGATTAAAAAAAAAAAATCTACTTTTTATTCCACAGAATAAAGACACTTATATTGGGTTTGGAGCAACATGAGGATCAGTAAATGATTATTAAGATAAATTACATTATTTCAACAGTCTCATTTTGGAGTTTGGTTCATATTTATTTTTTATTTTATTTTATTTTATTTATTTTTTATGACAATAAATTTGTATGAATTTGTATTAAATTGTGATTTTATAAAATATGTTTTGTCATGAGGTCGGGTTGAGTGTTTTTATTTTTAGGTAATTTGTTACTTTTTTGTTGTAACTAGCATCACCAAATGTTGTTGGTTGAACAAGCCCCCCCCCCCCCCCCCCCCAACAAGCCCCCCCCCCCCCCCCCCCCCCCCCCCATCTATAGCTGCCAATACTTAACCTATTGTTGTAGGTACAGTATTTTAGCATCTAAAGAATTACATACATCACCTTTAGTTATCAGTGACAAAAATAACTTCCTCACGGAACAGAAAGCCGAATTCTCAGTAAATAGTAAAATATTGTGAAAATGCTCTAATTATTATGTAGGGCTGTCATGAGAAAATATAGACAACGGCTTTTGCAGGGACCCCTGTTTCCACTAATTGCCTTTCTACCAGCTTTTTCTATTTCTATGCATGACTGATAATTCCTTGAGGTATATCAAGCACCTGATTGGTTGTAGTTCAGAGATGCGTTAACCAATGGTGTTGCTCGCAGTTCTGTCATTATAAGTCTCTATTATGCACCTCTCTCTGGCTGATCTGAGTCTCATAGTACCACATCATATATATATATATATTTTTCATCTGATTCTCATACCAAGACATTCGAATGTGGCCTCCACATGCTTGGCATTCAAATAATGCATAGGAAGAAGTCATTTTCACCACCGCGGGGCGCAATACAGTATTTTGTTTGAAGAGATCATTACCTTTCCCCTAGTTTCTCACCCGGCTTCCTTTCCTGCTCTGTCTGTGCAGTCTGAATGCACAAAACCTTTCCCATCTGAATCCATACCTAATAGGAATATGTAATACATTTCACACCTTTGATCATCTGAAATTGGGGAGATAGAGTATCTATCCAGCGCCATCAAACAGTGCAGCACTCTTATCTTAAAAAGTCCAACAGTGCTGAAAAGAAGCTTTTCATGTCCTTTTTTTCTCTCCATACTCGTCGATGCTCAGATGTTCGTTGACTACTACTTTAGTGCTGAGGTCAAAAAGTAACATAAGGGCAGTTAAAGATTTTTGACATTACATATAATTGCTGCACAGGTTCTGCTTGAACGTCTGCCAGCCTCATTTGCAATTAATGATCATTAGTGCTGAGCAATTTATGCGTGTTTGTGTTAGGTTTGTGAATCTGCGCTTTTTATTGAAGCAAATATTGATTCAGATATTTTATGATGCAATCATTCATTTCCATTAACTTGCAAAAACGAACAGTAATTTAAGGCTTTGGTTTTTGAATTATTTTGCATATTGAGTGGTCTACACATGCTTAGATTCATCAGGCTGTATTTTGAGTACTGTATTCACTTCTCGAATGTTGATGTTATTTATTTATGCAGATGTGTTGTTTGAATCTATTTCTATTACACATTTGCCATATTGGCACTGTATGTTGACCCATATGTTCTTTAACTTTGACGTCAGCTTTCTTTATCTCTATAACATTTTAGCCTGCTCTCATTGTTTATAGATAGGTAGTCGTGCATAACATTTACAGTTACAAAAACATTTTTTTTTTTTATTGACATTTGATTAGATGCCGAAATGTACAATAAGGACATGCTAACACTTAAATCTAAAACATAAGCAGTATTACCTATTTACAGCTATAGAAATGCAGGTAACACTTTATTTTAAGGTGTCCTTGTTACACATATTACATGTACTTACTATTATAATAACAATACCCAAACCTTAATCCTAATCCTAACCATATAGTAAATCCTTGTAGTTGATTCATATTACTCAGTATTTAAATGTATAATTACACTGTAACAAGGACACCTTAAAAAATAAAGTGTAATCAAAATGCAAAATATTTATTAATTCTTTACATCATAAATATGTTATAGTTGGGTTTTATAATTTTAGATCCCTTCTAAACAATTGTTTTTTTTTTTTTTTTTGCTGTGGTGAATTTTCACTGCATATTCAGAAAACTGTTGTGTCCCATGACAAACTAAATACATATTACATGAAGTAATGGTTAAATGATTACAGAAATGTTATTCATTTTAAGAATTTTGAGTGTATTTATTTACTTATTTATTTTAATTGTCCTTTGAATCAAGGTAATTAAAAGAGTCAAATGTGATTAATAAATTCAATGGAAAAAGAAATACCTTTGATCATGAAATAGAATATCAATAGAGAAGTAATGATTGATTCCATGCATTAATAGGGATTTGTAAAAATTTGTCTGTAAATTTGTTCATACATAAATAATTTATATTTTATGTATCAGTATTTTATGTTTCAGTGTATTGCAAACCACATTGTAAGTATGAATACTCATGAGATCACGTTGCACATTTAGAAAGATCTGTTTGGCTTACAGTTCCTCACCATATTCTGTTGGCCTTGTGGGACAAGAGTGTCACAGTTCACACTCTCAGGGGATGCAGGCATTTGCTCAGGGGATTGAGACACTTACAGTTATAGCAAGTGCACTAAATACCCACTGGCAGAAGTCTGTTATACTTTGTTTTGCAACTTATTTCTGTGAAATAATTTGTACTTTTGAATGGGCGGACATTTTGATTACAAAGTCTATACATACTTTGCTTTTTTTCTGAGGAAAAAAATATTTATTTAAATAATTAATTTTATTTGAATTTTTTCTCACACCAGATTAATGTGGTATGGCATGCATTTTAGATTAACTGGATTCTAAATGCCATGTAATAATAACACAAAAGACTTTGATTAATTGCTTTATATGTTAGTCATGTGATAATCAAAATGACTGGAGCTACTGCAGTATATCAGCGTAAATCTTGCCATTGCAAATCAAAATAATATTTTTTCATACTGCCATGACCCCATAAAGACTACTTGATTTTTAATTGTGTCTGACTTTCATTTGAAATGCACATGTATTTCTGCTTGGCCTGCTTGACCCTTTTCATCAAAGAGAGATCAGAAACTGCATGTGTGTAGTGCTTTTACCAACTTATATATTTTTTTTAGTGTGACAGAGTAAGGCAAGGAAAGGACAGGACATTGACTCATATCTATAATTATACAATATTATAATCATAGAATATTTCTTATAATATCTTATAAAACCTGTACTGCAGTTGACAGAATAACTATATGATACTCCACTTGCCATTCAACTGCAGGTAGCAGTATAATGATACAGCACTCAGAGTACTTGACAGGACATGCTGTGAAAACAGTCCTGAAGAAAAGACATTATTATTGCACCCCATGATTACATTATTCCTCACATACCATAAAAGGACATTTGAATTCAAAACAAGTATAACACTCACTGTAGAAACGTGATATACATCTAACTTAAGCAGTGAAGAGGTTGCTATTGAGCACAAGCCAACTCTGATATTGGCCAGTTTATAGATTTGAGGACTGAGAGAATGAAAAAATCATCCATTGTCGCTTGTCTTTGCTTGTGAATTTGTCAATGTCAGTCGAGCCTCATTATTTCTTAATCTGTGAAATGAAGCAAAATCAGGTTCCTAGTCTAGACGAGCCATAAGTGCAAGAAAAAGTAATTGTGTTTCAAAAAATGTACTCATGCCATTATTCCTCTGTAATTTCATTTTGTTGATTGATGTGTCTAGGTAATAATACATTTAAAAAATAAAATCTATTTTCTTTGAAATTATTCAAGAGATTTAGCTATACTGAAGTTACATTGGTTGGTCATTTCTGTTATGCACTACATTCTCATGTCACCATTAATGTCTTTTATTTATTTATTTTTTTATAAAGATAATGTCTATTTGAAAATTTGCTTTGTTTCGGATATATGAAATCCTCTTTGGTCTCATTAACCTATTATTTGATCCAGAGCAAATAGATTTGGCTGAGGACAAAGTCTCATAACGTTATATTATGTATAATTTTAATGCTGTATATCAGAGCGCTGCCTTTGTAGCCTACTTTTGCCTGAATTGCCTAGCAACTTGATAGTTGTTGTTGTTTATTAAATATTATTATTCAATAAAAAATATTTTATATAAATAATAGTAGTATTTAATAATAGTATTTAGTATATTGAGACATGGTATGTGTGTGTGTTCGTGATGGTGATTTTAGTTACATTGTTCCGCCATTAGATGGCGACAAGAGACTGTTTTTATGAGTGAGTCAGCAGTAAAGACTTTTATATTGAAAGAGACTGAAACGGAGTTGCAAGTAAGGAAGTTATTTTTACTTTAAACAACTCCTTGTAAGACACAGCCAACAGATGCGCTGAGCAGCACTGTCATTGGAAAACACCTTTAACAGACAAAAGGATAGGATTTTCTCATTGTTTTATTGTGAGTATGAGATTGAGCTGAAGAATGAATGCTGTATCAGATGCAGGTATTCACACTCGCTCAGTACATTTCTGTCTCATAATACTCTACATAATACAGTGAGCTTTTAATATAGTAATATAATAAGCTTTCAATGAAGCAACTCGACGGTCCTTCTTTACTTGTTCCAAAGTGATGTTTTTGAATTAGTAAAGAAGGCCTGTGCTCAGCTGTTAAAACTGTCAACTTGAGATTTGAGTCCGTGGCGGAAGAAAGTAGTTCCGCAAACAGAATGTTTTTTTCAAAACACTCAGTGGTTGTTTCTTTCTTTCTTTCTTTTTACACACTTCTGCCGTCGAACTGTTGTATAAATGCAATAATTTTAAAGCAATTTAATAATGGTATTATTTTTAACAAATCTTGTTGAAATCATGAATTATAAGAGCAATATCACACTCGTACTGGTGTGATATTGCTCTGTATCAGCATGGGTGTGATTACATACGGCTTCAGACGTGCTGGGTATAGTGTGATATCACACATGTACGAAAATGCTCAATTGCTTACTCTTTTTTTCTCAGTTACTTTGTCATGTTGGATATGCTGATGTTCTTGCCATTGTGTTTAATTTAGTAAAGTTTAAGTTTATTCAGTTTAAATGACTGAATTTGACAAAAGTGTTTTTCTGGAAGTTGTCTATAGAAGTTGTCTATATTTAGTGCTGTCAAAGGATTAATCGTGATTAATCGCATCCAAAATAAAAGTTTTTGTTTACATAATATATGTGTGTATACAGTATATATTTATTATGTATATATAAATACACACACATACAGTATATATTTTGAAAATATTTCCATGTATATATTTATATTCATATAATTGATATTATATACAAATATTTTAAATGTATAAACATAACATATTTTTCTTAAATATATAAATGCATGTTTGTGTGTATGTGTGTGTATATATATATAATAAATATACACAGTACACACAAATATATTATGTAAACAAAACCTTTTATTTTGAATGTGATTAATCACGATTAATCGTTTGACAGCACTAATAGAAATACAACCTTCAATTACTGTACAATGTACAATCCAAGCATCTTAATTTTTAAAAAGCTGGAGAGTTCAAAAGGTAAAGCAAAACAAAAACGACTCAGGTTTACACAACATGTACATGAATCTTTAATGTTGTAATGAGTGTTTTTATCAAACTGTCCGTAAGAACATTATTTTCCCCCTGAAAACAGCCCTACAAAGTGCTCGCTGCTTTTATCATTTCAGCAACGATGGGGTCACCTAGGGTTCTGCTAAATATTTCCGTTCACCAGTAGGCAGATGCATAATACCATAATGGGATCTGCACTTGTCTTATAATGAAACTTCACTTTTCATTCCAAACTCTGTATCAGCTAACCTCTGGGGTTCTGGATCACGGCTTCCCAAGGAGCGTACAGGAGATTTGTTTCCCAGGAGAGCTTGAGGCAGAGGGCAGAAACCTTCTCCGATCACCGCTCATTTCACACAGACAGCTTCTGCATACTCAGAGACATCATACTTCAGAATATGCCTCAAGTATGGCAGAATTGTTCTGCAGCATGGTAATATCTTTTTCACGTTCCTACATTCTGCGTTCAGCATTGTTTTTTTCTACAAACGTGTGAGCAATCATGACAAGCATGCAGGCTATCATGATTCAAACCAGCAAGATTCCAAGAACAACATTATTAATTTACTGGAAGGCGGAGGTGTTCTGGGCTTAGGAGCCTATCATTTTAGGAGCAGGGAGGGTGATGAAGCTGGCAGAAACTATTTCTGTGATGATCGGTATCAAGTAGAAAATATGAATTATTAATCATAAGCATTTTGTCCCTGATGCCCGGAGGAAAAGGCGACTACTGCTAACACAATCCCCATCTCATTTATTTTTATAGAAAACTTATTAAAGTATGTACTTGAGGTCAAATGGTTAGTACTAGAGGAAACACATGGAAATAATGAATGTCATCAACAGGGTCTGAGTGTTTGTGGCTCTTAACAAGCAATCAGAAAAGTGCTGCAATATGCATCTGAATTATGACTGAGCTGAGATTGGGCTTCTCCAGTTATTTTATTATTTAGCTCTAAGTTCATTTCGTTAAGATATTCACACTGTTAGAAACGGAGAGCAATAATGAGGGATTGACACAATATGCTCCAAATGACCCAATTGTGAATCATTATTAGTGCCATTTCAGACAGCTGCATATATAATTGACCTAAGGTTATTCTGCTGCATAATGTTATGATACTTTGCAATTTGTGGATGTAAATGAAACATTTATAGTTGTATATGCGGTTTTCTTGGTAACACTTACAATAAGAAATAGTTTGTTAACATTAGTTAATGCATTACCCCAGGTATCAAGAACTTCAATTCACCTTTTTACAGTATTTATTAATATAGGTTATTGTTTATTTACAAATATACTATTGATCATTATTTAATTTTCATTCATAATATAGAGATGTTAATTTAATTAATTGAAATTACTGCAATGTAATAAAAAATTGTTTAGGGTAAGTTTTTTTTAAAGAATTATTATTATTATTATTATTATTATTATTATTATTATTATTATTATTCAGCAGAGACTCATTATATTGATCAAGTGGCAATAAAAACATTTATAATGTAACAAAAGATTTTTACAAAAAAAAAATATTAAGCAGTACAACTGTTTTCAACATTGTTATTAATAATAAATGTTTCTTGAGCAGCAAATCAGTATATTAGAATGATTTCTGAAGGATCATGTGACACTGAAGACTGGAGTAATGATGCTGAAAATTCAGCTTTGCATCACCGGAATAAATAATATTTTTAAAATACTTTGAAATAGAAAACAGTTACTGTAAATTGTAATAATATTTTTCAGTATTACCAATTTTACTGTATTTTTAATCAAATAAATTTGGCCTCTGTGAGAATAAGAGAAAAAAGAAGAAGAAGAAAAAAAAAAACACTTAACTTTTGAACAATAGTGTGCATAAAAATGAACAAAACTTTATAATACATATTAATATTTGTTAATTATTTAATACTGTTGCATTAATTAATTTAAAGTGTGTTAGTACACATATAAATTGGTCGTTATTATTTGTAAACTCTTGTATTGTAAATCTCTCCTTTTGGACATGTCTCAAGTTGCTAGAAATGTGCTGTGGCCATCATAGGTATTTCCTGCCGATGAAGAAATAGTGAACTACAGTCTGCGGTCAGTAGAGTTTATAGTCAACGCCGTCGGCTTCATGATTTACACTGTTCCGCCAGCACCCTGCACTCACCCAGGGGAGATGGGTGTCTTTTTGATATAACGGCATTATCTTTTATATGTCCTTGAATGCGAGATCTTTCTTCAAAAGCTGACAGAGGGGACACACAATATCTGAAGGTGCCTCCTGATTTTACAGACAAAGTCTTCAAGGTGGACACTAATATTCCACAAGATGTTTCGCCCATGAGTGGCTTTGAGAGAAAAGATCTTTAATCTCTTTGTAAAGTTTAATCAAGGTGAAATTTCAAGACACTCCTCTGAGCTATTCTGAAGTGAATCGCTTTGACGCGACAGGATGGTTTTTATTAATAAATGCCATCTTTAATTGAAATCTCAATTTATCACTGCGAGAGCTATCTGTTGTGCCGCAAAACCGCGACACAAGCGCTGTATTGAAATCATTACATAATTAGGAAAATTAAATGGGTAATACATTCTGCGCTTTACTCCAGGGACAGTTACATTTCTGCTTTTCTATCACCATATTTTTTTAAATGACTCAGTTTTGTTCTTGCAAAGAGGAGATAAGACTAATTGGACAGTTGAAAGACCCCTGAATTTATGAAATTGCTTGCGTTGCTCTCGTTTTACTACGTGGCCCGCATTAATGCGTTTCAAACGTCCCTTTTGGGTTTCCTGAGTCTGCACAGTGACCTTGGTGTCTTTTTTCTTCTTTCCCTCTTTATTTACCCTCTTAACAGTCTGAAATGGGATTTGAAAAGCACTGCATTATGACATGCAAACAGAATGTGTGAGCTGACCCTCTCAGTTCATGGAAACATTCGTATAATGACTCACATTCAATTATCAATCCAGCCCTTCAGAGAGGCTCTCAACAATAGATCAGTGAGCACAGAATGACCGTGAAAAGCTTTGTTCCTACTTACCTCTAAATGTGGAAAGTCGGCAGAGCCTGCGAGACTTCTTTGCCGTTGCAATAACCATCTTTTGTGCTGCAGGTTTTCTCTTATTGCAAGGAAATATTCTGCACTTGGCACGATAGGCCTACGCACATATACATGTTGTTTTATTTATGGAGTCCATGCTGCACATTTACATTGCGAGACACCTCAAGCTGACATTAACAAACACCCTGGTTTCCAGCCACTATTAAAAATGTATTATTTCCTCAAGCGAGGATTTTACCCATCAAAACTAAACCTTGCTGGCCGAATTGAAGTCAGGAGCCAGTGGCTTGTGTTGTGTTGTGTCGTATTGTGTCTGTTGACCATTGGTGCGTCGGGTAGGTGTGTGGAATCAGTGGTTTATTGTGTGAGCCGCAGTGCAGAGCAAACGCAATAGACTGAGAGAGTAAGCCGTGAGATGTGACACTACTCTCTTTGTTAAACACAGTCAGGGGAACATGGTCGATTTAGCAGAGCAACTCCGGGTTCCCACAGCACTTTATATCAAACGGAAAGATTAGCACTTAACAAGCGTTTGGGAAAAGGACATTTTTTTTGTCCGCTTCATTCATTTATCTTCAACACTGCATGTGTAAAACCAATTATAACATCCATTTTACAATGATTTTTTTCATGCACATTTTGTAACCCTTCTCTACAGCCTAAATGACCATATGAGCATAGAAACTAGAATATTAATGCATTGTATTCATCTTTTATAACCTGCACTGTTTTATAAATAATTATTAATGTGATACATGTATGTCTTATAATATGTTGTTTTGCTTATCAAAGATGAGTTTTAAAGGATAAAATTAGTGACTGCAGTGGGACTTTAATTTATTATCACTTGCCATGTTGCAAAAAATCTTGTAAATCTTGTGAAAAAAATTTGTCTCAGTTGCATATGTAAGTGGACACAATTGATTGTTAGTGAGGTTTTTGCTCGAAGGATAAAATAAGCAAAAAATAAAAAAACATATTCTGTTAATGTTGCATTTTGGTTGATTTATTATTAATATTAAAGGACCAGTTATTTAATACTTTAGTAGTTTGTCTGTGTAATACCTTTGGACATCAGACTCACAGTAACATCTTTCTTAGCTTTATGAACTATGTATTAATGTGATGCAAGTATCCAATGTTTAAACTTAAAAAAAGACTGTACTGTTCAACACTAGTCTGTTTGTAGGATTTCTTTTAAAATGTTTAATTTCTTCATTATTTCTAAAAGACAAAAAAAAAAAAAAAAAAAAAAGAAAGAAAAGTATTTACAACGCACTCACAGACAAACTGCAGTTCATAATGGTCTTCAGCACCAAATGAATCACATGCCTTTAAAGTTTAGACATATTTCGCATCAAGTAGGTTATATATATATATATAGTTTTTTTTTTTTTTTTTTTTCTCGGAAGACTGGACATCTGTGTATCCACTGGCAACACAAAGGGGCAGATAAGGGTCTTTTTGCAATGTGAGGAGAGAAACCGGACTGATATGCCATAGCAGTCTCTTCCTGATGAAAGTGTTGGACTTCAAAGAAGATAAAAGTCAGAAAGGCTCTGGACCACTGGTAGATATTGTAGTGCTTTCATGAAATACTGCTAAGGGACTTGTGGGTAATGCCTGTGGAAAAGACTCAATACAGAGCTGGAGCTCATAATGTAGGTCGAATATGTTAGAGGTCTACTAAATAATACAATATTTGCGTTATTAAGATGCAACTAACCTGCTTACCGTGAATTCCTTTTAGACCATTGGTAATAATGTTGGCATTACAAAGAATATTGATTTTTAACAAAAACATAGATCCTGCTCTCTGCGGTCAGTGTCATCACAGCAAGGTCACTTTCAAAATCCTTCACACTCCCTGTCTGGAACAAATTACCAACCTTCACCTGGAGATCCATTGATCCATCTTCAAAAAACAGATTCTCTTCCAGGAGCGCTTTATTAACTAACTAGTGTCTTTTTACTAGTCACTTTTTGCTCTTAAAAAGAAGGACAAAATTCTACACATCTGCAGCAGCATTACTCATCCCAATTGGATTAATTGATTCTAGTATTAACTTCATCTGTATGTCGCTTTACATAAAACTGTCTGCAAAGTATGTTCAGTAAAATCTTACTTAAGGTAGATGGCATATTTAATTTGACATGAATAAAAATATGCTGTAAGTAATAGATTTACAGACCATTTAGTAGATAAAAAAATAAATAAATAAAAATGGTTTAGAAACAATGTTCACTTAAGGTCACCATATCCTCTTCTTCTAAGACAATTCCTAGCTGGGATTTCTAAATTGCCTAAAATATGTGGGTCTTGTCTTTGTTTTGACATTGACATTCTCTCTACAGTCCTCATGCATTATATGCACATGTATTTGCATTGCTATGACTGTTCTCTGTAGATCCCAAATTCTCACATACCACAATCGGTAAATTATGTACAATGCCTGCACACTATTGGCCAAACTACTTTTCAACCTTCAACAAGTATGAAAAGAATAGGAAAACAAAGTCAAAACCCAGGCATTTTAGGCAATTTAGGAAATGCTGGCCAGGACAAAAAAAAAAAAAGACGATGTATTGTCACCCTAGTTAGTACATATAACAAAGAATTACAAAGAAATAAAAGTAACACATTGAAATAAACATGTAATTTTTAAGAAAATATTAAATTTTCGTTTAAAAGTCAAATCTTTGTTTTATTTAAAACATCGAAAAATCAGTTTTTATGTCTTAATTAACAGCAATTTTAATGTCAGGAGATTTTGGAAGGAGGTATTTGCAATATTTTGTTGGTTGAAATATCAATACCAAGGTAAACAACAATACAACCGTACTTTTACAGCTTTGTTAAATATCTATCCATTTAAATATGTTATCATCCCTGTCCCTGAATAATGTCCAAATTTGGTTAATTTATATTCATTTTATGAATTTTTGCATAGCTCAAATACCCAAGTCTATTTTGCATCCATCCCATGAGGGCTCTCCTAACTAAATGTATCTAATCTAGTATTTAATTGGCAACACGAAAGTTAATTTCTTTCATTTAAGAATAATTATATTGATGTTCCAAACTTTACAAGAAATGTTTGATACAGCTGCACTCTTTTGATTTTAGTTGGCACATCTCAGCGTGAGATTGTGTTGTTGTTTTTTATTTTTTATTTTTTATCTGTATTATATATTTTTAGCTGGACTGGAGGGGGTGGAGGCAGGCAAGAAATATGGTTGCGTTCTTCTCCACTGCATGCTTGTTGTGCGCCACTGCTCCAGCTCTCCCCAACTCACTATATGTTCACCCCGATATGCACCCCAAGGCAATGTGCCTTTCATTATTTCTTTTGAAACTTTCATCTGAAGTCTCCTAGGGATTAGCTCTCTTGATTCCTGACAAAGTCGATGAAAAACAAGACTTATACACTGGGAGGCTTTCAGCCAGTGAAGCTACTCTCTCTGCTCCATCTCTCACAGTGTTCAGCCATGTCAGGATTCCTACACAACAAGTGGGCTGCCTTTCTTGGTTTTCCTAATGGCTTCGGTGATCTCTTATCATTTGGAAGAGAGCTGGGGGTTTTAAATTGCTCCGTCTCTTTCTTTGTTAATGAATGTAGCAAATCTTTACTACTTAACACCTCTGAGATTTTATCAGGGAAACTGTGGTCTGTTCACGGTCATGAATGTTAATGAGCCCTCTTACCTCAAGTGCTTCAGTGCCTCAGCCCTCTCGGATGGTCTTTACAACAACGCTGGGACTTACAAAGATGATGCAAAGCTTACCAAGTTTCAAGTATGGAATTGTAAGTGCTGGCTCTGACTGCAGACTTTCTGATTGGCTGAGCTGAACCTACGCTTTTAAATATTAATTGGTGTTCTTCAGAGTTTTAAAGGGATAGTTAAGAAAAAAAAATGGAAATTCTGTCATCATTAACTCACTCTCATGTCGTTCCAAACCAGTATGAATTTCTGTCTTCTGCACGACACAGAACGTGTGCAAATAATCAAAGTCAATGGAGTCCAAGTTGACTTATGGCCTATTTGGATGGCCTGTTGATTCTCATGTGGACATCTGTAAATTAAATTTAGATACCACCTCAGTGATAAAACTCATGGATTCAGATGGTGATTTATTCACAGTGGAGAAGCAAGTTCTATTATTGTACAAACTCACGTGGCCAGTCACATGGTTGTCTGCTGTAAATAAAATGTCATATGCTTGGAATCATAAGAATAAATTCATATTTTACAGTATCCTATTCATTATTTGACTATTTAAATCTCCTGCTTAAAAAATAGGAAAATAGATGTGTTATAGTTGAAATAGTTTTGTGTCTTGCATTTTATTTCTCAAAACGATGCATGTCAATAAATATGTGGAGATGAGCAGAAATAAATTAATGCAACCTCTCATTTACATAAGCTAAACATAAAGCTACTTGGTTTATTTGTTTATGTATATAACTGTAGGCCTATATAATACTTATTTCAAATTGTATTGCATACATGTTGTTGGCATAATTAATGACACATTTCAAAGGTTTGTGCTTTTCTTCACTTTCTTCTTTTTGTTCTTAACAGCTCCCACTCGTTGTGGTGAAGCGGTGATGAAATATTGTTCTTGTAAATACTTTTCAGCATTTCAGTAATAAATATGCATGCAGATTACAGCACAGTGCCACAGTTACCGTACAGGGTTTGGCAATGGTCTAAAAGGATTTAAATGGTGAATTTTGAACTGATTGCTTCTTGTAAACTCTAATTAAATTACCACATGACCTTGGTGTTTGTCAAAAAACAGTAGGTAATTTGACCTGGGATTTTTACATGGGTGGTGGGAGAAAAACACAGATATTCTGGATTCAGACGGCAATAAAGTCACAGATTAACCCCTGTAAATAATGAAAATAGCTGACGTCTCTATGAGAAACAATGAACATCCAAATCGGGCTATACTTGAACTGTTTTCAGGCTATTCTTTTCCTGTAGGACATTTTACTATTTTTTTCTTGGCAAACTCCGTGCTCCTCTGAGAAATGTAATCCTGTATGAATGCAAATGTCTGTGATTGCTGATATTGTATTATGTCATTATTTTTGACTAACCAGAGCTACCATTTGCACACTAACACTACATATGCTGCACTTTTCAATATTCGAATGGCATCTGAGGAAAAAGTAGGCTAATATAATCAAATTAACTTGAAAGAGCCACAAATGAGGATACTTATCAAATAAGATATCCGAAGCTCTGTCATGAAACCCTAGATGGCACAGTCCGATAGGTCAAACTCAATCTGATATAATGACATCATCACATGGCACAGCTGATTGGTTCTTTTTGTATCCGCAGCCATTGAGTTTGCTGCTCAACATTCAAATACTAGGCTAGTGTTTGCTGTAGCAGTTGCAGTGTGTTACAGAAACCCTCCACCTTCCCCAGCTCCACCTATATAGATCTGCTTTGGGGTGATTCACGTATGTTATATATGGAGGTTATTTCATATATGTATTTTGTGCAGCAGCAGTATTTCCTTACATGCTCAAGGCAGTATGTTGTGGATGTATTGGCAGTAGTGAGTCTTGGTACTTGCTCTGCCGCAGAAGCAAAGTAGCAGATCTATTCTGCCAAGACCAAACACATGAACATTGTCATGTACATTTCCATGCCAGTCCCTGCGAGAGAAAATTATAGAAATATATTTCTCTGTTAGGTTATATGAGTTTATTATAAGTAGTCGGTTCTTTAAACTCATGTGAAGTTTATTTGAAAAAAGTTTTTATAATAAAAAAATAATAATAATAATTAAAAAGATGTATGATGCATGCAAGCACAGCACATAGCCTTCTGTAATTCCCACATTTAAAAAACACACACTCCCAACTCTTCAATAAACATACCCCATCCAAATTGATGTATAAAATCACAGACACTGGGTGATAATAATACAAATGTTGCTTAGAAAACTAGTCCAATCCAATTATGGCTAGTGTTTTTGATGTTTTTTTGTCCACGCATTCTTCCAAATATCTTCTTTTGAGGTTGAGTTTATGATGAGAGAATTTGGATGTACTATCCCTCTAAGCACTGTATGTTTGAAGCTGCCCATTTTTTGCTGCTTTCTTTTGTTAGGATTTTCACTGTGTTGTATTTTCCCATGAAGCAGGTGGAGCTAATCTATCTCTTTTGCCCTTCAGTTATGGTTTACTGTCCAGGGGACTGGACACGAGTGTCTCCAATAATCTCTTAATTAGGCGATGATGGACTATTCATTTAGTATGCAAAGCTGCAGATCTCACTTTTCACTGAGCAAAGCCCCCTTTCGCTGTGGCGGCCGAGCCAACGCTAATGATCTCAGCAAGTGGCAGCAATCCATTGCAGTGCTACTGTGGGGCCACATTAATCTTGTGGGTGATCCGTTTGATGAATGACCCTAAACTAGAAGTCCTAGCAGATTCCACCCTAATTATGCTGAGGGTGCTCCACCTGGGAGGCGCTTGAGGACTCTTTGCAGACTCAGGGATGTGTCGCCGCTCTACAGGTGCTTCCAGACATTGCTCCGGTGGAAATCCGGTGGACCCTTTGGGAGAGATGACGTCACATGTTCTGGGGCTACCAGCCAGAGGTGAAGATGATGTATTGGACTCGTTCCTCCCATGTGCCACCTGGGCAAAAGCCTACGAAAGTCATCAATCTGAGGGACATCCCGAGAAGGGGTTATTAGAGGCCTTAGATCTATTACAAGCTGCTCTGATTCTTTTTAAACTATTTGAGAGATCTTTCGCTACCGGATTGCTTTCCGGGGTGTTTTTGCCATTCCACTGGCATTCAATTGCTTCTCTCTGTTGCTCTGAGTTATGTTTGAAGATTGAATGCTCAGCAGGGAAAGTGTTGCATCAGCTGAAGTTCTGGAAAAATAAATAATATACCAATGTTCTCTTGAGAGGCAAAGGTGAAGAATAGTTTCTCCTTGAGTAGATTCTTGTTCTCAAAATTAGTCAAACAAACAAATGTATGTAATTTTTCAAACCTTTATTACAAGATTTAGAGGTCAATGTTACAGTGCAGCTAGAAATTATCTTAAGTTACTCACCCATTTTTTTTTTCTTCAAACGTCTTCACTTTCCAAGTTTTAAGTCTCTCATTCTCAATGATATTTGTTTTGTTTTAGTAGAGTTTTGTTTTTAAGTTCAGTTTCCAATATAAAATTGGGGAAAAATCAAGTTAAGTTAGATATTAAAATACTATACTGTACAAATCATAGCACTAAAAACTAAAATTAATCATTTAAAGGTGACTGTAGTCATCACAACTTTATAATATATGCTAAAGATTACGTTTAACAGTTTTATTAGTGTACATAAAAATGAACTTGTGGGTGTTAAGTGACAGCAAAGGTGATTAAATGTAAAAATAGAGCAAATGAGCACAAAGAAATATCCAGTATCAGCCAATGTCAAGCAATTGTCAAATTTAAATAAACACTAAAAATTAAATTAAAAAGTGAATTTAGACATCACAACATTATAATTTTTAATTTGATAAATAGATATTCATTTTGATATTTGCTAAAGATTACATTTATTATTGATGTGTTATTAGTATATTTAAAAATTAACACAAGTAAGTGTTAAATGACAGCAAGTGATTAACAAATAAATCACTTACACAATTAATATTCAACAATCAACCTCTATATATCAAGCAATAGGCATAAAATAAATACATAAATAAATACATAAATAAATAACAATCTGTTATTGGTCGATAACCCATGTGGTACCAATATTGTGCATCACTTATTTGATGCATTTTACCTTAACTGTTTTTGTTGTGCTATAAATGTGATATTAAGACTGTCTTGACCCTCTCTGAAAAGATTCTTGTCAAATCAGCTAAGAATTTTGAGTATTTTTTTAAGATATAGACAATGATACTATAGCTCAACAAGCAATGTTATCTTAAAACAGTCACTCTGGTCTTTACCCTGCAACTGAACAATAGTCTTAACAATAGCTTCTGAGAGTTTCATTGCCATTCTGTTCTGCTACAGGAGTCTGAAGGATCTGTAGGAGAACCTTAATGAGAAGAAAAGCCTTCATAAGAGGGCTGATGTCTCCAGGGCAAAGCACGGCCTAGCAGATGTCCGCAGGGAAATTCTTTGACCTCTAGTTTCTAGTAGCGAGATGCGAGACTCCCCATGGCCCCTGATGGTTATCCTGCCCGTTCTCTGCGGTTTGTCGTGCTCTTTCTCTCCAGAGCTCGTGACCCCTTCAGAAGTCATTTTGATTCTCCTTCCCTGCAACCAGTCCTCTGTGACTTTTATTTCAGCTCAAATTTGTCATCTCTCATTATCTTTCGGAGTAATGACATTAGGATCAATAGGCTTTTACTCTTCCAATTTTTGTCATGCCTGACTGAGGAAATCACTCATTATCTATTTTATGTTTCATAGAACACAACTATGCTTCTTGGAGATGTTTCATTTGTTTGTTTTCTTGTTGATTACACAGACGCTGTTGACAATATTACAAATTCAATCTCCCGGCTTTCCCTTCGCAGTCAACTGAATTCCTGTGTGTAGTTAAGCCCCTCAAACAGCACCGTTGCATTGCTGCTATCGGACGGATTGATTTAATTGCATTCACATACAATAAAGTTAGGATCTAAAAGGTCAGCAAGAAATGCTGCAAAGCCCAAAGGAGCATTTTTTTAAAGAGGCTGGTGAATTTAATACACATCCATCACTTTTTATCATCTAATTAGTCCTCTGCATGGCAGGCTGTTCAACATGGGAGGAAACAGCGGTATTGATTCGATAAAGGCCTGGTATCTATCATTTCACTTGTTCATTGACAGACTGCCCGGCCATTTCTGACTCTGTCTTTATAGTGTCAGCAAAGCACTCCTGCTTGTTGCACTATTGCCTTACAAAATTGTTATCATCCCTCCGTCACAGAAATAACAGTTTCCTGCGTGAGGCATCGGTTGTAACCCAGCACATTTTTATTGCCCTGATGCAGTCATGCATCTTGGGTGTACACAAAACTAAAAGCAACCAAAGAGCATCATTTCATATCCAGCAATTTGGCACATTGATAGAAGGGATGTGGAAACTGTGTTATATTGCTGATATTTCTAAATTCAAGGCCTGTATCTGAATGACTGCATGTGGCAATATTACTGTGGACAAGATTATTTTTTCCCCCTTAAACTGTATTCTGCTGTTTTATCATCTTAATTTGTCTCTACTGTCATCTCAGGACCAAAATAAAAGTGGAGGGTGAAATTATTTTGTTCTGTCTCCATAGGTGCAGTGAAATTCATTGGCGCTATCGGCTTATCATCAATTTACACTGTAGGCCTTATAGATCTGCTGGCTTGTTCAGCCCTCTCAACATATTTCCATGCTTTTGGATGTGTTTTTTTCTTTTTTCTTTTTTTTTTTTTTCCGTGCCTCTGAGGCTGTCAGAGGTTGCCGTTTTCTCTCTCACTCAGACAGTGGAAGCATTTCTGCTTTTGCCTTGAGCTCACAGCTTGGTGAGCATGTCATTTTTCTGTTTTGTTTGGTTTTCATTGGAGGGGAAGGACATGTTCAAGTATGATCAAGCAATAAGAATGTCCGAAAGAGAAGGCAATGTATAGAGAAGAAATATTGTAGTTTAGACATTTCTGCCGAGCTGCATGGCATAAAAAAAAAAAATAATAATATATTTAAATAGATGAACCATATGTTAACGTTTGATATTTGTCCACTAATTACCTATTGTTAGCACATTGAGCAATCTGTCTGCATATTCTTATTTAGCCATATTGTCTGCTCAATGTATTATCTAGGGGAAAACAACTTCAGTGCTGGTTGGAAATGTAGGTAAAATGCTTTAAGTAAGATATATATTTTTAAAAAATCATAAATGCCTCAGTAAGCCTAAGCCTTAAATCAATATGTGAACAATAGGACTTGTTGTGGTTGTAAAATCAAGTGCCCAAAAGAAAGTAACCTTTAATGTGAATGAATCTTTTCCTGTATTCAGTGTGAAAGGCATTTAAAAGTAAAACTATTAATTATTAGAGCAAATATTGCATATTTATTAATGAACAGTTCCAAGAGTGTAATCAAAATTTATTTACTGCTATAATCCTTCAATGTCAGAGACAGTACCAGACAGAAGTTTCCCTAAAGAGAAACCGGTAAAACTTACAAAGCCGTGGATGATCTTAATCTTGCGTAGTCAGACCGTTTACAAATTTAATTACAAAGTCTGGTTCACAACCTAGCTTCTTCTAGCCAACATTTGCCTATTAGACAGGACTAGACTGTGCGACCAGCATATTAGAATGATTTCTGAAGGATCATGTGACACTGAAGACTGGAGTAATGGCTAAAATGAATATTTTTTACAAACATCATGTCAACTGGACATCGTATTTATGTTATTTGTTAAAATTCATGCTATGCAGTTTATTGCAGTCTTAGGTCTTAACGTTTATGCAGGCTTATAGACCAAACTACCATTTTCCCCACTTGCCACTCAGAGCTCAGACAATTATAAGTCTGTTTCAAGCATTTTTGGCAGATTTCACAAGATTTCCCTTTGGACTGCACGCCAGAAGCTTAGAGTCCAACTGCCAGCCGATCTTTTAAATATCCATGGATATTTAAAAATGAGTTTTCCTTCACTGTGAACTCTACATTACATTTTCTTGTAGCTTCTAGGCAGGTGCTATCTTTAAAAGCAACTTCAAAAAAAATATGCATCCGAATTTTTGATCAAAGAATTGCGTCTCCTACAGTGTGTGGTGTTGTATATCCAGTGAGCATTTGTACCTAAGTTTGAGAGGTCATTTCAACATTGGAGAGTGTGAACAGCAACACTGCCACATCTAGATGGTGCCCTATATGTGGGAAGAGGAGCTAGCTGCAGCAAAAGCCAGCACAAAATGATGTTTTCTCACAGTGTAGGTCCTGTAATGCATGTGAAGTTATGTATCTTTGAGGAGCTCCAGTGCTGGCATGTGTCAGTTATAGTATAAACACTCTTAAAATGCCTAATCTGTTTTCTTTGTTAATTTTTGACTAACCTAGACTGATGTAGGTGTAGGTGTTTCAGTGTTCATACACTGTAAAAGAAAAAAAAAAATCCTGTTTTTACATAAATATATTGCAGCTGTGGTTGAATATAGTAAAAATGTTAACATATATTTGTAGAACAACCAGCAAATTTTACAGTTTAAAACTAATAAAAAAAAACTACTGCTATTAAAATCTGTTTTGTGCCTTTAACATAAAATTACTGCTGCATTTTCTGTAAAATAATGCAATAAAAAAGAAAATAAGCCATAGCATAAAACCCTAATATGCATAACTACTAACAAAAACTGTTGAGACATACCATCAAATGTGAAGTTTCACCCAGTTAAGAATGTCTGACTACGTTTTTTTTTTTTAATTTTTTTTTTTTTATTATTTTTTTATTTTTTACTTTAAATAATGATATGACTGGTTCCTTCCAAAAATGGTACATTTAACTTACCTTATATGTAAGCCTGGATCTAATAAAGCTTTCCCCCATATACAGTTAGGGAACTTACTGTTAACCAATTACCAGGATTTACTATAGAATTTTTATATAGTTTAACAGTTTTTTTCTACTCATTCTGCAGTGCACTTAGTTTAAAACCTATTTAAATGTGCAGGTTCACGGTATACAGAGCTCAAACATCTTTCTTGATTTTAAACAGTCTCCCAAAACCAAGTACAAGAAGCTTGCAGGAACTCAAATTTATCAGGAAAATGAAATGCTTACTTTTAACGGATGCTCTGAGCTGGAAGCTGTAGAACATGAGGGACGTGATGAATGGAGTGATTTAAAGGAAGGAGACACATCGTTCAGCTCACAAGTCATCTGTTTATTTCCCTAAAAGACATATGTCTTATCCTTGGATCATATTCAGTAGCGAAAAACATCCATAACTTGTGATAGTAAGTGTATAAATGAACACTTTGAGCATTTTCACTGTAAATATTGCTTTAATGCTTCTGTTTAGGGATCTCTGTAGTAGAGGGAAAACAACAGATAAAGAAATTTCCATTGTTGAATTATTCAGCATACATACCACAAGAACACTGCTGAATTCCAGAAATTCGTGCATCCGCCCATTCAATCATTCCTCATCTATACAGTCACTCCTGCAATCGGTGCATTAATGTGCTGTAATGTGCATTAAGGAACCTGTCATGAAGAATCACCACTCTTTGCCAAGTGCTGTTGTTGCATGGATTAGTCCTGCATCTCTCAGGCCAGTAGAGAGCAGGCATGAGCTAGACCAAAGTTAGTGCTTCTGTCATTAAAAAAAAAAAAAAAAAAAAAATGGAGTCATGACAATATAAATGTGATATCAGATATAATAAAACGAAGAAATATATTCATATAATGAGCTGATATAATATTCCTCTTATCAGTACTGCTTTCACTGGTGCTGGTACTGCAGGCTTTGCAGGTTGTATGAGAGTGACAAACACCCACTGTACTGTAACAGAATGATTTTGTTGTAAATGTAAGCTAATATATATATATATATATATATATATATATATATATATATATATATATATATATATATATATATATATATATATATATATATATATTATTGTATGTTTAAAAAAAATATCACGTTTTGAACGTGCTACTTGCCGTTTTTTCTAATTATCTGTGCATTTATTTCAGTACACTCCCAAAATTTCTGCATTCTATATTTTTAACTCTATTTTCTTGATCAGAAAATATTTTCTTGATCAGAAACTTTGATTATACATAAAATTAAATAGGTTTAATTTGAACAAATTCAATAATTAAAGACATAAAAAGTTATTTATACAATAATTGCTATAAATATACTAGTTATTAGTTTATGCAAATTAAATTATTTGTATTAGATTTATTTGTAATATTATTAGAATATATTTCAATGATATAATAAAATAAATATCGATATTATAAATTGGTATATCGATATTAACCCGTCAGCATCAAATATTTTTTTTATTAATTAAAATGCATTCTATTGTGTTTTTTATTATTATTTATTTTAATTTATTTATTTGTTTTTAAATAAATATGGGTCTATATAAATGTATTTTTGTTTCTGATCAAATTACAAGCGCGTCTAATGCTTTCCTCCCCTGTTGTCTTGCATAAAGCTGTAGACGTAGCAGCAGTTTCTTACAGTAGTATTATTCTGCTTTTTGGATGAGCCCACGGCTGATGCGCACATCACGTCTACCAATCAACGCGACGCGTTACGACTGCGCGCTGCACTCTCAGCCACTGAGAGCAGTCAATGAATATTTATGGCGAGGCTGCTCACTCTCCAGCGCTCAAAGTTAGTGGATTAGCAGTAGGAGGATGACTGCGTGATACGACATCAGCACCTCGTTTGGATTAAGATCCAGCGTTTGCGCCGATTGCCACTTGAAATCAGGACAGCGGTGTCAAAATTGTACTCCAGAAGCGGTATCGGGTGAAGACGTGCCCTGCACATCACTTCAGAGACTTTGCTATCTCTTTGCCCCTTTTCTTCTAAGATGCCCAGACTTCCATCAGCATCAACACCCTCAGTCTACAACCGAGAGGGCTGCTCGTTTGGAAGGACGCCCGACCGCAGCCGTTCTCATCTGCAAATTCAATCCGATCAGTTGTGACAAAGGCTGTCAGCGTCGGAATAAGAAATCGATACTCGAGACGTTCTTCTGGAATTTTAACGATCCGTTTTCCTCAAGCGAAGCGCGCGTGGAGAGCGCGGGATCCTCCTCGCACTTTCAGATGTTTGCGGTGTTGATGGTGACAGATTATTGTTGTTGAGTGTCCATGCGAGACTTGGGGTGGAAAGATGTCTGGCCACTTCTCTGAGAGGGTCGCTGCTATCAGAGATGGCATTTTGGTCCAGCACTTCGGTTTTTACTTCTAAAGTGCCCCGGAAGATCTTATTCATGTTCACCCTGTCCCTTTCTGTCACCTATCTGTTCTATAGCTTGATGAGCTGTTACAACTCCTTCCAGTTCCAGGAGAACTACGTCTATCAGGGGAGGCTCGTGACAGAGGAGACAACTTTTGTTACGCTGAGGGAAAAACTTTACTCGACCTCTTCGCAGGTCTACCTCGACGAGGAGTTCGTCGAGAGAACGGCGACAGAGCAAACCATCGCCGTCTCGAGCGTTAGAAATAGCGTGGGGATCGACGAGAGGACGGCGGGATGGGTGCGAGCTCAGGCGGCTACGACGCGCTCCGCCGCCGCTGCTGGAGAGCCCCCAGAATTCAGCACCACGGACAGCGAGCTTCGGAGAGCGGTGAACTGCACCTCGGATTACGGGGTTAAAAAATTGCCCCAAGCCATTATAATCGGAGTGAAGAAAGGGGGGACAAGGGCTCTGCTGGAAGCTTTGCGGGTTCATCCCGATGTGCGAGCCGTTGGGAATGAGCCTCACTTCTTTGACAGGAACTACGAGAAGGGGCTGGATTGGTACAGGTGCGCCCTTCACGTTTCTCTGTGATGTGATGTTTATGGGTCAATGGCAGATAAGGATGTCTGATCTCATGACAGCAATCTAGTTTAAAGTTCTTAGAAATGCCACTTCTTTCTTGACTTTACTTTAATATGCTTTTGAAGAAGTTTTATACCGATTTTTACAAAACATTTGATTTAATCTGAAGCAAAATGCTTTTCGTTATTATTATTATTTAATTTGCAAACATTTACACACACACACACACACACACACACACAAATACAGTATATAGGCCTCTGTAAAATAGTCATGAGAATGCAGGAGACCTCTCTGTTTTATGGTTTTCTTGTAACATGACAACAAAATGGCTTCCTTCATGACAGTGACTGATTTATATATATATGTATATATATGTATATATATATATATATATATATATATATATATATATATATATATATATATATATATATGTAATTATTATTTTATTAGTTTTATTATGTTATTATAATAAATAATACCCACATTTCATCAACAAACATCTTGTCATTGACCCATATGTCAGGGTTGAGTTCTCTTTCCTTCCTTTACTATAAAAAGTGCTTGCATTAAGAGATTGCAGACATAATTTACCATTATTGTATTTTTTCAAAATGGTCTAGTAATTCAGAAAAACATGCTTTTAGTACAGAATGTCTTGGTGATCAAAGCTTTTGTGATTCAAAATGATTGTACGAAGACAATTCTAAGATGATTGTACGGCTAAATGACAGATATATACATCCAAGTTTAGTACAGTGATAATATAAGAAATAGTATACATTTTTATTTGGCAAAAAATTATTTTGACCAGGCCTACGTATTGCATTTGGGTATGCCTACACTTAATGTAGACTTGGTCATCTGCTTTTGTTTCCCATTGTGCAGTTGAGAGACACTTTAGTCAGTCAATTAGTCAGTAGACTAATACATAATGTGATGATTCAAATGCAACCGAGCTCCAGGCTGCAGCGGATGCTTTTGTCCAGCTTTAACATAATTACTACAGCAGCATGACCGTTTCATTTCATGCCGAATTCATGTTCACAATCATTGCTCAGTAGAGCCAGGTGCAGTGGATGCTCCGTTGAGCGCTTTGACTCCCAGGTGTGCTCAAATCATGAAGTGCTTACTCAGGTGTATGTGCCCCTCAACATGCTTTGACTCATCAGCCTGCGATATTTTCTAGTTTACATTTCTCCACTCTATTTACAGTCTGAGCCAGAGCAGGTTATTACAGCCAGGCTGATTTTCTTTGGATTGCTATTCTACATAGACCTAACATCATTCAGCCAAGTGGTTGCCTATGGTGAGGAGACACTCTTACAAAGAGCATCTGAGGGGTAGAGAGTGAATGAGCATTAAGTCACGCTGTGGCGTGTGCTGGATCCACTTGGATCTGCTAGCCTTGGGCTGTGACTCAGAGCTTTGGGGCCAGGCAACATCTGCCGCAATTCACTTCAGAGCGAGTCAAACTCATAACATTCCTTCATTTGCCTGGGTGTTAATGCGAGTTGTTTCATTACGCTTGTTGCGTGGGGCTCATTAGACAGGGGGATGACAAGCTTAAATAAATAACTCCTAAGAGTGCTCGTGTGTTTTAGTTTCCCTGAGTCTGGAAAATCCCTTAAATTTGTTTTCACATTGGCTTGGAACATGACTTGTAGCTTGGAGGAATATCAAATATGTAATGGACTACCATACTCACAAGAAGGAAAAATTTTACATGTGCAATAACTGTCAGGCTAGATGTGCAATACGTCAAAATGAAGCTAAACAAAAATAACAAACTGCAAACAAACTGTATATTAAAAAAAAAAGTATATATATATATATATATATATATATATATATATATTATATTACATACATTAAAAGATGGACCTTGAATTTGATGACATCGCAATATACACTCAACATTTGTGTTTTAATATTGGCTTTTGAGTCCATAATTTCACCAGATGATTACAAACTGATTTGCATCCACAGAAGGGTGGCTCATTTCACACTTAGCTCTGGCTGTAAAGTTTAAACATGCGAAACGTGTAGTTCATTAACTTAAAGAATTTGCATAAGTTTATTATTTCATTTATTCACCCTCATGTCATTTACAAAACCGTATGACTTTATTCTGTGAAACACAAGAGAAGAAGAAGAGAATGCCTCAGAGTTTTGTTTTTGTTTATACACTTGGGAAAAATTTACTTTGAAAGAATTTTTACCTCAGTAAAAATAATATTTCACAAATAACTATATAGAAATGACAAGTAACAAATGTAACATTTTGTAGCTGAAATGCTGAAATATACTCTAACAATTTTATTTACTACTTCAGAAATTGTTAATTTATAATGTACATTAAAAATCAATGTGCTCAACCCATTAACTTTCATTGCAAGGACAAAGCAATTCTTCAAAATATCTTCTTTTATGTTCCACAGAAGAAAGAAAGTCATACAGGTTAGGAAAGGTTGATTTTTAGGTGGTTTATCCCCTTTAATATGCATATGAAGGCAACTCGGTTTACAAATATTCTGTATGCAAAGATGCATAGACAAGCCGGTTTTACATTTTAAAGCCATCATGAATAAATATCCAGCGCTAAAGGCTTTTTGGACTTCATTTGCTGGGCATATGTATCAGGAGAAGTTAGGTAGTCTTTTCAGTCTTGAAATATGATGGTGCTCCTCCTTTACAGCCTGACGCAATGTTTAAAAGGCTTGTCAGGGAGGACCGGATGCTCTGTTAAACTCCTGTCTGCTTTTAAAAGAAGCCTCACTTTTACTGAGTGGGTAATGCGTTCCCTCTGTCAAATAATAATAGCTCGGCATCATTAGACGAATCACACCACTGTTGGGGTCCACTTTTAGATTAAAGGAGTGCAGGAAGGTAAAAACGAGAGTGTTAAAGCTGAAGTGTGTAATTTTTGCAGTGTTAAAAGATTCATAGCTTAATATGCAGAGACAACTCTAAGTAAGCCATTTGTAGGGCAAAACATTGCTCTTTTTCAGCATCCCAACTCTTGAGTAGTGCTGGATGATAATAGTTTACATTTTACAATGATACGAACAATCAGACATAATATATTTTACAGTATATGGTTACTATGTGGTATTGCAAATAAATAAATAAATAAATAAATAAATAAAATCTAATAGGACATTTGCAGCATTATACAGGCTTCTCTGATCTGTTATTTATTCATTCTATTCAATAGTCCCCATCACAATATTCAGAGCTGGAGATCCTTCGGCTATTTGACCTCAAGAGAGTTTTTCCATCTTTGTGTCTGGTTGTGAGCCTGTAAAAAAGGTGGCCTTTCAAGAGATAGCAAAGAATCAGCATTGCCTACACCAAGGTCTCTTCCTTTTTGTTGGAGATAAAATACATTCTGATCAATGAGAGCTATACGCTGCTGAAGCCCACGCATTGTTCTTGCCCCGTACAAGGCTACACAATGAAGCGCTCTAATTCCACCACCTATTTATTCCCCGGTGCCCCTTGTTTCCTGCTGAAGAGTAGAACTTCAGAAATTCCCCATTCCTTACAACTTTCTGTAGTTTAAAGGAATATTGAGAGTTAAAGGCAAGTTAAGCTCTATCAGTAGCATCTTGCATGCTTGCCCCATAGACTTCCATTGTATGTGCATAGCTGTTCAAACTGAGAGATGGATAGAAATTATTTTCTGTGGTCATCACTAACATGCCAAAAGTTACTATTTGTAGATATTTTCTTATATTGAGTTATTCCTAAAAAGGGATAGTTCATCCAATAATGAAAACTCATAATTTGCTCACCCTCATAATGTTCCAAAACAATGTTATTTTGGTATTATCGAGATACCATTTTACTGTAGTTTTATTTATATTTTAAATTAGTTTTTATTTGTATATCATGTTTTTATTTAAATTTTACTTAAGTTTTTGTATTTTTGTTTTGTGTTCTTGTCATTTATATTAGTTATTAGTTATTATATTAGTTATTTAATACATATATAGTTGTTATAGTTGTTATTATTATTATTATTATTATTATTATTATCATTATTATTATTAATGTTATAGTTAATTAAGCTAAATTAAATGAAAATAAATTTATTTTAAAGAATGATAGCTCAATGTAAAAGTTTTTAAGTTATAAAACAATACTGTTCAGAATTAGTATTTGGTAAGTACTTAGGCACTTTCTGGTTCAGATGTTAGTAGATCATGTTCATATAATGTGATGAGCTGCACCTGTGGTTACTCTAATAGAACACCTGTGTGAATCTGTTGAGAACTGACTTCATACATCCGCTAAAAATCCCCTGACACTTTTAAAAATAGCTCCAAAAAAGTGAAGTTAGTTGTGAAAAGCTCCAGTGCCATTTGTTTGCAGATGCCACTTGCTTTGATATTTAATGCAATGAAATTTTTAAGTGTGGCTCAAGTGTCCTAATACTTCTAGGGCCACTGGGTGTAGCGAATCATCTGCGAGTTTCTGAGGAGTATGAACAGCATGCAGCGTTGATTCCTTCCCATCAGAAGCCGAGGCACGAGCCTCTGACAGGAGGAGCGAGTCGCAGAAGCAGATCCACTGCTGAGCGAAGCAGGACAGAACCCAAATCCTCCGTTTATCCCTTGTTTACCTTGCCTCAGCATGCCACGCTGCAGTTCAACCCGACTCTCGCCTCCTGACTGCTGGCTCGAAGCTGTGAGAGGAGGTGGGCCGCCTCCCAGCTCAAGCTGGAAGCCATCTCTCTCCATACAGCCTAGCCCCTGCACCTCCATGGGACGCCCCAATCTGCCTGCTCCTGATAAGCTTCCGCCAAGGCGTGCAAGGACGCACCTCTGGGTACTCGGATGCCAACGCGGCAGTCGTGGAATTAAACTTTTTAATTAGCAGCATGCCCCTGTGCCTGTTGAGAGCGAGTGGACCGCTGAAGTCAGGTCTGTCTCATCCGCCTATTTCCACTTAATTAAATTCACCAGCACAAGAGAGCCCAGTGACTACAGGAGCTTCTGTCCTGGCACTTCACATGTTTATCGTCCTTCCAGTCATCTTTTGGCTAGGTGCAAACATCGTGCCATTCCAACGCTGAGATACAATCGCTGACGGTTGAAAATCGTGAATGTACTCGCGCTATTACTTTGTTTTGACGTATTGATGATATGTAGGCATCTTCCGGGATCCAGCTTTCAGGGTTGCACGGATAGGCACGCGCATATTGTTTGGCCCTCCGGAAACAATCCCAGACAGCAGTCTTGACAGTTCAATTACATCTGGGATTTAAAGTCAAAGAGCATTAAGGCGTAAGTGTTCACACGGCACCACAGTCTATGAGAAAGGTTCTCCGTGGCCTAAAGAATCAAGGTGAAAAGTGAGCTCATATTGCGGAATTTACTCAGAGGTCGGCCTTCCGGGTTATTCGAGTCCATTTCTTTTGCAGCACCGGAGCTGTACATGGAATCGCAGTGTTTTATCTTTGAAGGTGGAGAGAGGAAAATCCACCCGCCGTCAAGATTCTGGAATAAATCTTTTCTTACTCACCCCTCAACTCCTCGCTCTTTCTGACAGACATCCTTGCTACCTGCTGGGCTGAATCCTGCTAGAAAGTTTCTGAAGTGATGATCTTCATTCAATTCCACAAGTTTAATTCACTTACGCTAAGAATCTAATTTGTCAATTTAATTTGCAGCCATTAAAATATTGGCATCGTCGCACAATCTGCCATTAAAGCACAGCTTCTGCTCGGCTTTGTGTCTGTGGATGAGAACCTGAGCCTTGTCCTTGTTGCAAAGCAAATATGGAGGCTGGTTAAGCTTTGTTACTTTTTTTTTTTTTTTTTTAGCCCCAGCCACTGCCTCAAGTATTAAATTATTTATTTTGAGCCAAAAATAAAGAGTAAACTTAAGTCATTTTGAGCTTAAACAAATTCTCTCAGGGATTATTTACTTTCCACGGATTTGCCATGATGTGTTTCCAGTCAGAAGGAACAATGATTTCATTCGACAAAGAGCTGGTTTACAGCCATCTTAAAATCTCTCTGAATAAGAATTCCCTGGGACAAATAGGCATGTCAATCATACTTGACAAGATTCCTATTTTCTCCCTGCGTTTCCTGCAGCACCCCCTCCCTTTTTGCGTATTGGGTAAGTGATACAGTCTCAAGACACAACCCAAAAACAAGCTAATGCAGTTCAGACAGGAACTTTGACACGCTGAAGACACGCAGAGAGGGCAAACATGCGGCTTCCAGCGTGTCTCACGGCTGCTCCTCTGACCTGACATTTATCGTAGCAGGGCTTTACTGTTCCTCAGAGGAGCTGTAGGGATGAAAAAAATCAGATTCCCTGCTAGGAATGTGACACATGGCTTCACCTGCATCTCTCTGTGACATCTAACACAATACGCAGAAATCCTAATACACCATATGGCTCTGACAGATAGAGGATTCTAGTTAAAGGAATAGTTCCCCCAAAAGTGAAATTTCTGTCATCGTTTACTCACCTTCATGTTGTTCTACACTTGTATGCTGTTACTTTCCTTCAGGAATTTTTGAAGAATTGTAATGCAGCTCTTGCCACACAAGAACAGTTGAAAAAAAAAAAAAAACTCTTATAACGTTGCAAACCTGTATGAGTTTTGTTCATCTTTGAAAGACAAAGAAGATATTTTTAATGAAACCTGAGCTATTTCTGTCCCTCCACTGAAAGTCCATTCACCCAAAAGTGAGATGTTTAAAAAAAGTTCATAAAGACATCATACAAGTAATCCATGAGAATCAAGCACTTGAATCCAAGTTTTGGGAAAAGATTTGATTTCTTTGTATGATGACCAGATTTCATTTAAGCTTTTATTCACATATAAACGTTGATCAGTGCACATAGAGCACATCAAATACAGTCAACAAAAGCTCAAACGTGCTTTTGTGTAACACGGAAGAACAAACCTCATCGGTTCTTGTGAGTGAATGAAGCACATTTGTGCTTCTGTTGACTATATTTGATAAGCTCTATATGTATGTGCGTTGATCAATGTTTAAATCTGAATAAAAGCATACATAAAATCTGTTCATCATATAAAGCGACAGTGTCTCTTCAAAAAAACCTGTATTAAACAGCTTGATATATATGGATTATTTTATGAACTTTTTGAACCATGAAAGTTTTGGTGGACGGGACAGAAATTTATCAGGATTCATTAAAAAATGTCTTCATTTATGATTCAAAAGCCCTATTCGGACGGGACTAGTTTTCTGAACTATGTTTAAGTTTCGATTCTTATCACCGGACATCACGGGACTAACATCTCTGTGTTGATTACAGAGGTGGGAGGGTCTGTTTTGGATATCTGGCCGTTGCAGAGATCACGCGCTCTGTATGCGTGCATTGTGTATAGTCATTTGGATTGATAGTATAACCAAAGTATTACTACAAATAGGCCTACCATGGTGAAGCTATATGGCTAGTATAGCAAAACCATGTTAATGTGTGGTTACTTTAGTTTAGCTATTTTAACTATATATATATATATTATTTGTAGTAAAAACAATTAAATTTTCATAAAGGTACATATGTAATTAAAACATTATGTAATTGAGTGCAGAAATTAAGGTGAGTAATGTTAATCTTACCTTTTACAGTAGCCAGTCTTAACAGTTTATGTGATCTGGCTCTTGATTTTATGATTGTTTTTTTAGTTTTTTTTTTTATTTCTTTGCCAAACATATTAAAAATGAGACCTTCTACGGTAGTTCACGTTGGCCAAAACACACAAGGAAACGCGTTGTGAAAAAAATACCGTGGGTAATCTCAGACATTCCCATTTGGACGGGATTGGTTTTCTCAGAGGATCACTGACTTGCCGAAAAACAGTAGTTAATTTGCTCTGTAAAAACACAGACGTGGCAGATTCGGATGGGATTAAAATTGCTAAGTGCGTCTGTGAAACACAAATTTCTCTAACGACTCCCTATAAAACTAGTACCGTCCAAATAGGGCTAAAGATGAAAACAATCTTATGGGTTTGGAATGGCATCAGAGTGAGTAAATGGTGACAGAATTTTCATTTTAGGGTGAGCTATCTCTTTTAAAAAATATATAAAAGCGGCATAAATGTGATACATACTGTATATTTCCAAATGTTCTGAAGTCTGTTCCTCAGAAAAACTTATTATTTGGCTTCAAAAGACTTGAAAAAAGTTACTCTTACAATCCTTTATGGTGCTTTTTGTATATTTTTTTGGTCTTGACATCACTGGTTTACTATGAACTTGCTCTGTGAGATTCTCTACAAAATTCTTCCTAAAAACTTTTTGTGTCCCATGGAAATGATAACACCGTTTGGACCAGCGAGAAGAAATAGTGTCAAAATGTTCATTTTTGGCTGAACTATTCTTTTTAACAGTTTGCCAGGGGAACGCTAAATTGCAAATGAAGGTTTTCTCCATTTTGTGAACAACCGAATGTGAACAAACAAACAAGAAAGGCAGCTTTTTAGCAGTGCTGCTTTGTGAATGATCTGTGACATAGCTCACACCACCCGCTTCTTCAATAATATACACAGCTTAGAAGATTGTGACAGGCTTAATTCAATTATGGTGGCGAGATGTGCTTACACTCCGTAGGTGTGAGCTAATTCCTCTGTTAACACCCCTGAGTCACTGTCACAAACAAAGACAAACACGTTCATTGGCTTCCAGAAGCTTGTTTGCTGTGATTGTCCCATCGCCTTTGAAGTTTCTCATTGCTTTCTGTTGTTTATTTATTCATGTGCTTTTCCTTGCCTGAAATCACCATGAGGTATACAGCTAGAATAATTTTAGCATAGTGTGAAACAATGTAGGAATGGTATTTTGGAAGTGTAAACCGACTTCAACAGTTTCAACATACTGAGTTCTGGTGGTTAGATTCTGTTCTTATGTGACTTTGAATATGTTTTTTAGGAACATTTCCTGTGCCATTGTCTTTTGAGGTTTCAAGTTGCCCGTCATCAATTATATGCATACGCCATTAATCAAACACCACATGAGAATGTCTCGCAATATCAGCTCAGCTCACAATAGTTTATATGCAGCAGCTGCCACATGTGCCAAGTGTCCTTTGAGATCTGGACTAAGCTGATGATATGAAAAGGATGTTTTTAAAGATTATGTTAATTGCTAATTGGTGTATCAGAAGTTGATTGTGTTGCTGGGGTAATTTGGATTATTGTCATTTGAGATGTTTGGGCCATGTTTTGTTGACATGCTTTGCTTGTTCTGTGCCTGCCTAGTAACAGGTATAGATGGCAAGTGTTGCTTTTTGTAATGCATTTAAACTGTATTTAATTTCTTGACAATGATTGTAAGTTAATATGAAAGGTTGGACGAGTACCCTCAGTGTTTGGAAGGGAGTGAATTGGAGTCACCCCCAATTGCATTTTGTGTCATTTTTTTTTAGTAAAATTAAAACTCTCTTTTATTTAAATACCACATGTGAACATAAACAACTGTAGTGAACTTTTCTGGCTTAAATGAACCTGAAAATGGTTGTTTTCATTCATTTTCTCAATGGGGAGAAAAGGCTTCCAGAACCAAGACTTGCTGTGCAACAACCATTTTCAGGTTCAAAAAAAAAAAAAAAAAAAAAGTATAATTAAAGAGTTCAAATCCATGAGTTAAATCAACCAGATCTGAGATGAAAATGTACCAACTAAGTGTGCTTAACCTGTTAATCCCACATTTTTCCCAGACATGAAAATATCCAAATGATGTGTCATTAGTAACCCTTTGAAATAATCGATAGTTATTTTTTGAATTTTGAAAAATTGTGTTTTATGTTTGGACACAATTGTGACCGGTGTGTACTGAATTAACATATTTTTGCTGTCATAAAAATTGTTATATATCTTAGCTCAGCTATTTTAAACTGTTTGATCACATTCCAGGGTTACTATTATGAATAAAAAAAACCTTATGCAACATTGGTAGGAACATTGAGATAAAAAACTAAAAAAAAATTCAACCATCAACGCATTTCAAAATTGTTACTTTTTTGTAAAATATAATATCAAATTTTTATATTAGTGCTACCAGCATTACAACATCAATATTGTACATTTTTTTGTAACATTTGAATTTTTAATTTAGTGCAGTATTTTGTCATTGCAACATTTTTGTGTAATTTTTACTAGCAACTGCAACTGGATTTATATTGTATACCTAAGTTCACTGTTATCCCACTGGTCACTATTGTGACCATCAACAGTTTTACTCATTCTGTGACCACAATCAACAAAACTGAAAATATGTGAATACATATATTAATACTAGACACCTTAAAGATAACGTGTACCAAAAATCTTTGTCATATCTTTATGTTGACATACTTTACTAGCCTTTTATTTTGGAGCTTTGATGCAGTTATCATATTCACAAGGTGCAAACAGAAAATAAACTGCTCTGGTCACGTGACAGTTTGCACTAATCACGTGAAACTGCACATATTTAATTGAGACCCTTTATTTTTTCAATATTTGCAGGAAGTGCACTAAAACATCAGTCAGTAAGGTTTTTAGAGTTTAAAAAATTGAAAACCTTTTTTTTTTTTTTTTTACGGTCACTATTGTGACCGGTGAGATTAAATGGGTTAATGTGTAAATACATTTTTATGAAAAATTAACAGCAAATCCTTGAAACATTGTGCATAACATATTTAAATCATAAATAAGATATATCTATCTATCTTTACATCTAAACAGCACAACTGTTTTCAACATTGATAATAATAAGAAATGATTTTTGAGCAGCAAGTCAGCATATTAGAATGATTTCTGGAGGATCATGTGACACTGAAAACCGGAGTAATTATATACTATCACAGGAATAAATTATTGCTGTAAAATATATTAAAATAGAAACAAGTTACTTTGAACTGTAGTCATATTTCACAATATTACTGTTTTTACTATATTTTTGATCAAATAAATGCAGTTGTGGTGAGCATAAAAGACTTTATATAGACCCGAAACTGTTGAACGGTATACAGCTATATGTATACGTCTACATCTACGTCTTTCCTGTAGCTCAATTAGTAGAGCATGGCGCTAGCAACGCCAAGATCATGGGTTCGATTCCCAGGGAAAGCAAGAGCTCATAAACTGTAACTTGAATGCAATGTAAGTCGCTTTGGATAAAAGCGTCTGCTAAATGCATAAATGTAAATGTATAGAAATAAATGTTATTTGTGTACAGAGGCTAATGTATAAAAGTGTTGTAGAATAGAAAATAGAGTGTATTTCTGTTAAATGTTACTTATTATGTCTTGTTAAGACTTTACACTCACTTCCTGTTATTATTATTATTATTATTTTTTATTTATTTATTTATTTTTTTTTTTTGGTTAATCAGCCAGTTATTGCAGTCATTGTTCCCCAGGTGTTCTTTGTTAGTGCTCTGTGTATTTATACCTCAGTGTTGCCCTTGGTCAGGGTCTGGTGTTGTCCCTTGTGGATGTTTCATGTGTGTTGTTCAGTTCTTGCCTGCCTTCCCCTGTGTTTGGATATAGGCTACTATATTTTTGCCCATGTCTCCCTTTGCCTGGATTTACTTTTGTTTAGTTTGTTAATAAATGTTTTATGTTGCAATTGGATCCTACTCTCCATCTTTCTGAATCAGCCCTTGTTTCAATATCAATCAATTACAACACTGACAGTGCTTCACAGAGTGGGTAGTTACTGCTGAGCTCTTGCATCCTGATTTGTTTGCTTTGATTCTGTAGCTGGTCGATTTTTCTTTCTTTACTATTTATGATTCCTCACCTGTTACTGTGCTATTAAATATTTACGTTTTTAAGTTCAAATTAAGCAGATTGACAGTTTGAGCAGAAACACGCAGTAGTTTAATGACCTCTGAGCTCATAGTAGCTCATAGTATGTACAGTACATCTTGAAAGGTTTCTATAGAATTGTTGAAATTTTCTCTGTGGAGACAAAGAATTTTACTTCCAGAACCCAACTGTTGCACTGTATTGCACACCCCTCTGTGATTATGCTATTTTTCAAGATTTCAAAGCGTCTTTGTCTAAAAGGAAACATTTTTGAATACCTGCAGTGTTCAAAATGAGGTATAAAAATGAGCTTTCCTGTTTTTATGAAGCAAACTGGGAAATTGAGGGAGAATTACTCCACTGGATGAGGTACTTTAAATGATCTTTGTTCACCGCTGATCTTCTTTTAAATTCTTTCCCAGCTTTAGTCACTTTAGTCCTTTTATCTCAAGTTAATACAAAACATTTTCATGATTTAAAACAACAGACGGAATGAAATAATGTGAAAGAAATAATAAAGTCTCTCTCCCCTCAGACGTGCAGTTCAGGCTGTCAGCATGTTGCCGAATTGGTGATCTCCACTCAGTTACTCATGCCACACTATTTAACGTGTTTCAGTGACACAGACTCGCTCTTCACAGCCATCCACCCCCATTTTTCCTCTCACCTGCCTCTACATATTCCTAAACTCTGATTTACTTTTGTAATACTTGTGCATTTTTAACCTGAAAAACACAGTCGGAAATGTCTTAACAAGCAAAGTTTTAATTGATCATCCCGGTGAACAATGAACCCGATTCTCTGTTCTGCTCATTCTAGGTCACTTTCCAATCACAGCTTCCATATACTCAGTCCTCCGGTTGCTTTAAAAGGCCAACAAACCATGAAAGCGCATCTGGGCAGAGGTGAGAAGGTAGCAGTGCTGTAACTAATGGGTTTATTTAATTTAATTTACTGCAGCAGCCCGGGATCACAAGAGCCATGCGGACCGGAGAGAGATTGAGGTTGCTGTGGGAAAGAAAGAAAGATTAACCCTCTTTTTAAAAGGGCAAAATTCGCTCTCATGTCATGCTGGATTTTCCTGCAGAGATATGGCACTGTATAACTTGGCAGAACTAAATGAATACAGGTTTGTGGAGGAATGGGGCTCTCCAGTTTATTTCTGACAAGCCTCCTAATCAACGTCACGCTGGGGGCACGCGCGCCGGGTCGAGAATCGTTCAGAAATGAAAGCTTTGTAAACACGTCCTCAGATGGATGGAAAGGAGCGTTTGCCGCAACGACTGCCACTCGATGCAAAACCCACACATGCCTGACCGTCATACGTGAAGGAAGCAGCCGGAGAAAAATGGCTGTGGTTACTGACTGACAGAATATCACGGTCATGGTCAAGCATGTGTTGTAGTCGTTAACGCTCACTAATTAGGGACTCACCTGTGATGCTGCTATTGTGCTTACATGTCAGTGCATATCTCTTTCGGTGCATGCTGTCCCCAATTAACAGGTAGAAAAAAGGAAAATCTCTCAGAATTCTTGATGCAATCTGTGGAATGTAAATGAAGCAATCCCAGCAGCCCTAGGGTTTGCATAGCCATAGTTCCTGCTGAATCGCTTGCACGGAGCTGCGTTTTGGAATAAACCGGCCGAACACATGCACGCTCCACCTTGGGTAAATACAATAAACGCTTCGGGGCTCAGAAAATGAATGTGGCATGATAATTAGTTAACCAACAGAGCGTTGCCAGATGAGGGAACGTTTTGCCTAGTGTTTAATAACAGATAGTTTAATTTGTGACGTTTGTAATGTGCCCATTTCTTCATAACGTGTTGGCACTTTTTTGACAGTTCCTTCTGTTCTTTACCTCCTCGCAAACGTATTTGATGTTCTCTTCTTGACGTTTTTGGTTTGAGGTGTCAAAGTGTTGTAAAACATTCTCAACGCTGATAGATGCCTAGGGCTGAGGCACATTGAGACAGTGAATTTCTGTTTGCTTAGTTCTCTTAGAATTCGCCTTTGGCTGACTGTGTCATGCTAAGATTATCATGCGGGGTGGATACACACAGGGTTTCTGGGATTTGACTATCATCACGTGCATTTGCGCTACCTTTGTAGCTATGGATGGTGATGGTTGACAGGATTATTTGACATCAAGTACCACTGGGCCACTGTGAAAGCTGAGGATGGGATTCATGCAGTCGGTTACGGCAAGTGGCATTTGAGCACAGACTACACACTGAGTTGCATTTTGATTTGAAACACAATCCTAAATGGGAAACTCAAGGTCAGTTTGCCATTTCTAGTTGAGAAATGGTCAATAGCATGAATAAAACAGCCAGACAGCAGCAGCGGCGTGCCAAATTATATCAACAACATTGTAAATAAACTTGAACAAATTCATGTGTTGGTGAAAATGTATCAGAAAACTCGGTAACACTTTATTTTAAGGACCAATTCTCACTATTAACTGGCTGCTTATTAGCATGCATATTACTAGCATATTGGCTGTTTATTAAAGCACATATTATTGCCTTATTCTGCATGGGCATATTTTAGATCCCTTAATCGTACCCCATACTTAAACTTAACAACTACCTTACTAACTATTAATAAGCAGAAAATTAGCATTTTTTAAATTTAAATTTGTGTATTGAGGGAAAACTCTTAATCAATAGTGAATATGTGTTCCCTGATCTAAAGTGTTTCTAAAACTCATAATCAATTTTTTACATAAACCATTATATAATGAATATCAGAGTTATAGTAGTTTCACCGAAATACTATTATTGTTTTGGTAACAGGTGTCATTTGCATTAGTTAATGCATTAACTAACATGAACAAACAATGAACAATGCATTTATTACGCTATTTATTAATCTTTGTTAATGTTAGTTAATGAAAATACAGTTGTTCATTGTTTGTTCATGTTAGTTCACAGTGCATTAACTAATGTTAACAAACACAACTTGTGATTTTAATAATGCATTAGTAAATGCTGAAATTAACATTAACTAAGATTAATCTGTCTAATCTCACCGGTCACAATAGTGACCGTAAAAAAAGGTTTCCACTTATAAAGCTCTAAAAACCTTACTGACTGATGTTTTAGTGCACTTCCTGCAAATATTGAAAAAATAAAGGGTCTCAATTAAATATGTGCAGTTTCACGTGATTAGTGCAAACTGTCACGTGACCAGAGCAGTTTATTTCCTGTTTGCACCTTGAGAAGATGATGGCTGCATCAAAGCTCCAAAACAAAAGGCTAGTAAAGTATGTCAGCATAAAGATATGAAAAAGATTTTTGGTACACATTATCTTTATGGTGTCTAGTATTAATCTATGCATTCACATATATTCATTTTTGTTGATTGTGGTCATAGAATGAGTAAACATGTTGACGGTCACAATAGTGACAGGTGGGATAACAGTGAACTTAGGTATACAATATAAATCCAATTGCAGTTGTTGCAATGACAAAATATCGCCCTAAATTAAAATTAAAATGTTACAAAAATTTACAATATTGATGTTGTAATACTGGTAGCACTAATATAAAAATTGTATGTTATATTTTACAAAAAAGTAACAATTTTGAAATGCGTTGATGGTTGTATTTTTTTTTTCTTTTATCTCAGTATTCCTATCAATGCTGTATAAGGTTTTTTTTGTTTTTTTTAGCATAATAGTAATCCTAGAATGTGATCAAATAGTTTAAAATAGCTGGGCTAAGATATATAACTATTTTTATGACTGCAGAAATATGTTAACTCAGTACACACATTATCCCAACGGTCACAATTGTGACCGACCATAAAACACAATTTTCACTTTTCCAAAAAAATTTCAAAAAATAATTATTGATTATTTCAAAGGGTTAATAATGGCACATCATTTGGATATTTTCATGTCTGGGAAAAAATTGGGATTAAGTGGGTTAATAAATGCTATAGAAGTATTGTTCATTCTTAGTTCATGTTTACTAATGTTGTTAACTAATGTTAACTAATGAACCTTATTGTAAAGTGTTACCATAGTTTTTATTAATATTTGGAATATTTTTAAAGTGTTGTAGAATAGATAGTAGAGTTTATATCTGTTACATGTCCCATATGTCTTGTTAAGACTTCTTCCTGTTCCGTGTGGCATTTTGTAGTCGGTTTGTAATTTTTTATTTATATATTTTTTGTTAATCTGTTCTGTTAATCAAACATTCATCATGAGTTTTGTATTTTATATTTTACTTACATCAAATTGAACTTAATGAAAATGAGAAATGTTGAAATGTGAACCGAAATAAAAAAGTTTATTTTTAATATTTTTATAAGTTATTATTTGTTTTATTTCATGTAACAACAATCCTGATTAATACAAATTTAAATAGCCATAAGGTGTGTGTGTGTGTGTGGTCTTCAGACTTTATATTTGATGTTAGAAAATTATGATATTTCAGTCTTTACAGTCATATGAGCAGTAGAGTCAATGGGGTAAAATGTCCCTGCCACCTATCATTTTTAATGTATTAGATGAATTGAAATAGTTTGTAGCATGCTTAACATTGAGTCTTGAAATGCTTAGGATTTAAAACCGTGTTATACATATTTGCTCCTGTAATCTTCCCAATAAATTGTTTAAATACACCTTCATCTATCGAATCAATACAGATCTGTGGTCATGGCACACAGTGCACAGAACTGGTTCACGCTGCATTGTTTTGTTTCAATATTTCTCTTACAATAACATGTATGATGCAAGAAATAGATACTGCAGAGGGAAAGTTGGTTCATCAATTCTCTACTTTTAATTCATGTACTGTATACTGCATTTGCCTGGATAACTTTAGTCTGGGGACAGAGGGAATAAAGTCACTGCAGAATAAATGCACGGAGATTAAAAGCATTTGTTGTTTAGGGCACTTAACATCCCACATGTGATGCTTCACATTAGTCTGATGTAACCAATGTATTATAAAGACTACGGAAGCATTACCTTTGATAGATTCACAATGAAGTTAGACAGTAGTTATAGAATAGGCTTAAAAAGAGAGGTCACATGAATATGGGTGCATAAAAATTGCTGAAGCGAACCTGAAAGTTTGGACAGCATTAAATTTATGTTAACTGAAGTATACACCAGAAAGTGACATGGGAATGAAACGACATGCCTAAAGCAAAAGAAGCCCCACGGTGCTTTACATGTCCCTTTCGCTTTTTAGCTCTCATTTCACCCTGTCCCTGACACTGTGCACTTTTCTTTTTGCCTTTTGCATTATTCTCAAATGAAAGACACAACAAAGTCCACCACATGTTCTGTCAATTATGGAAACACAGTGAAGCAGTCCTGTTGTGATAATGAATGTAATCAAGCCTCCCGTGGCACAAGCACAATAACAGAAATTTTCGTCAGTCCATGTGCTGCTTAGCATTGTAAGCTACACTAAAAGTGACCACAGCTCTGACACAGAGTCCTTATGGTAGACGCTTTTCAGACAAAGCCACTTTATTTTACACATTGATTCTGGCTTAGGAAATGCTCAAATTCTCAGCGCCAATCAGGCACGGTCCAGACAAGCTTTTATGATTTCCACCCACATGCTCTTACCCAATGTCTGTCAAAATGAAAACAGACATCTGTCACAAAATCACTGTGAATGCAAGGCTTCGTTGTTAGAGACACTTGCTGTGAAATCTGTGTAGATCTTTAATGGCTCTTGTCGTATTTTTATTTGATTTTTTTATTTTTATTTGCTTTATAGTTGAAAATATTATTGATGCTGCATTGTAGGTTCGGCAGATCAGCGTGTTGTTCTAGGTATCATCAGTTAACAGATTAATTCACCCAAACTGGAAAATCTGTCATCATTTACTCACCCTCATGTCGTTCCAAGCTGCATGCATATACAAACCTGTCACATCAAGTGATGCAAAATGGTAGTCACTTCTCTCGTAGCCAAACACAATGAATATGTGGAAGCATGAATGAGATTTGAGAGTAACATGAAAGGTGGAGGATTATCACTGCACTTGTGTGCTTTTTCCCCCTTTGGAGCATGACAATCTCTGATCACTGTATATTTTTGTTATGTGTGAATAATTAGTTTGGAAATTCTTTAATATTACTTATATTGCTTTCCACAGAGAAAACAAAGTCATATGGCTTTTGGAGTAAATAATTTTTGGTTGAACTACAAAGCCTTTATGAGTTCTTTTAAACACCATAGGATCATCATGCACTTAGTTTTTTTAATTCTTCTTCTTCTTCTTCTTCTTCTTCTTCTTATTATTATTTGTTTTGTTTTGTTTTGTTTAGGGCAAACTTAGTGTTAGGTCAAACTTAAGTAAGATAAAAATGACCAAAAAATACATAAATATATTTTATTTTGTTTTTGTTAACCAAAACTAAAACTGAAAATATATTTAACTATATTAAAAAAAAAAAGAAAAAAAAAGAAAAAAGAAGAAAAAAAATATTTTAGCTATTTACCAAGACAACATTTCTCATTTTCTCAACTAAATAATCTAAGACCAATAATAATAATAATAATAATAATAATAATAATAATAATAATAATAAATACTGTATTTAGTTTTGTTTTTAGGGTAAACTTATTATCCTAGGTAAGATAAAATTCACCAAAAGGGGGAAAATAAGTTAATTTTTTTTTTTATTGTTAACTAAAACTAAAACTGAAAGTATATAAAAAAATTACATAAAATACAAAGAAAAATGACAAACACAACAATATTCCTGAAACGTTAATATTAATGTTAATTCAGAAATATAAAATAAAATATAGTTCAAAATATTAACAAAAACTATAATAGTACATCAGTGATGCCAAAATAAGTCATATAGTGCCATTTTTGTTTAGCGCAAATTTGGACCACTATTCAAACCTGGAATTTTTAGTTGCTTTTATAATCCACTTGGCTAAAAATATGAGACCTCTGAAACATATATAGCTGGTTTTGTAATGAACAATGTAAATAAAAAGGTTCTGCAGTGGTGCCCTGCTGTAAAACCCATTTTGCCACTAATTAGAACCTTTATTTTTAAGAGCGACCACTTACTGTCACAGCATTAACCTCTGTGATCTGCGCTCAGGGCATTAACCTGGGTCTCAGTTTGATGGACATGCGCTTCGAATCAGCTCTGAGCAGAGCTCACCCAGAGGCTCTGCAGAGATCTTCTTCACATCTCAGTCAACCTCAGCAGGTCGCTGCCCTAATATGGCAGATTAAAACCTAATATTAATTCTCCTTCCTGTGCTGCTGGAAGCATGGGCCGTTTGCTTGTTGTGTCTGGGGTGTGTTTGTTTTGGCCGAGGTGCTCCGCCTCTGCTATCCTTTTTATTAACACAGGCCCTAATGCCTTGATTTAATGCACTCTCAGAGGTCAGATATTGCGCTGGCAGCCACAGAACACTTCCTTCCTCCCTGCCCCATTAATAACAGCAAACAAATCAGGGATGTGCCATAAATTTTCTCTCCGGTATATTAGAGCAACTTGGATTTGAGATGTGGACATGTTTATTATGAGAGTAGAGCATTACTCCCGTGCAGCTCCAGCAGAGGGTGCGACTGGGTATGTGTGTGTGTTTCTTTATCTCTCGCTCTCACATGTCATTTGTATATGCTCCGTTTCATCTGAAATTACATACAATATTCCCCTATGGCTAGAGCGAGTCCATCTTAAATTCATGCTGTGTTTTTTGCGAGGTACATCAATGATTTTATTAATGCACTGTAAGTGAACATGACTCTTTAGAATAAAGGATCCATTTAGATTCCAAAGGACCATAAGACAGCCTTGTTTAGATCTAGAAATAACCTTTATTCTCAAATTCTTTAGATAATAATTTTTGGAGCTGTGGTTAGAGTTGGCCATCCTGACTTTGAATCTAGTTTATATTTCATACCCCGGTTTCACAGACAAGGCTTAAGCCTAGTCCTAGACTAAAATGTAAGTCTTAGCTGTTTCAACTGAAATACACTTGCACTGACTGATCTTAAAATACAGTGGGTACGGAAAGTATTCAGACCCCCTTAAACTTTTCACTCTTTGTTATATTGCAGCCATTTGCTAAAATCATTTAAGTTCTTTTTTTTTTTCCTCATTAATGTACACACAGCACCCCATATTGACAGAAAAACAGAATTGTTGACATTTTTGCAGATTTATTAAAAAAGAAAAACTGAAATACCACATGGTCCTAAGTATTCAGACCCTTTGCTCAGTATTTAGTAGAAGCACCCTTTTGATCTAATACAGCCATGAGTCTTTTTGGGAAAGATGCAACAAGTTTTTCACACCTGGATTTGGGGATCCTCTGCCATTCCTCCTTGCAGATCCTCTCCAGTTCTGTCAGGTTGGATGGTAAACGTTGGTGGACAGCCATTTTTAGGTCTCTCCAGTGATGCTCAATTGGGTTTAAGTCAGGGCTCTGGCTGGGCCATTCAAGAACAGTCACAGAGTTGTTGTGAAGCCACTCCTTCATTATTTTAGCTGTGTGCTTAGGGTCATTGTCTTGTTGGAAGGTAAACCTTCGGCCCAGTCTGAGGTCCTGAGCACTCTGGAGAAGGTTTTCGTCCAGGATATCCCTGTACTTGGATGCATTCATCTTTCCTTCGATTGCAACCAGTTGTCCTGTCCCTGCAGCTGAAAAACACCCCCACAGCATGATGCTGCCACCACCATGCTTCACTGTTGGGACTGTATTGGACAGGTGATGAGCAGTGCCTGGTTTTCTCCACACATACCGCTTAGAATTAAGGTCAAAAAGTTCTATCTTGGTCTCATCAGACCAGAGAATCTTATTTCTCACCATCTTGGAGTCCTTCAGGTGTTTTTTTAGCAAACTCCATGCGGGCTTTCATGTGTCTTGCACTGAGGAGAGGCTTCCGTCGGGCCACTCTGCCATAAAGCCCCGACTGGTGGAGGGCTGCAGTGATGGTTGACTTTCTACAACTTTCTCCCATCTCCCGACTGCATCTCTGGAGCTCAGCCACAGTGATCTTTGGGTTCTTCTTTACCTCTCTCACCAAGGCTCTTCTCCCCTGATAGCTCAGTTTGGCCAGACGGCCCGCTCTAGGAAGGGTTCTGGTCGTCCCAAACGTCTTCCATTTAAGGATTATGGAGGCCACTGTGCTCTTAGGAACCTTAAGTGCAGCAGAAATTTTTTGTAACCTTGGCCAGATCTGTGCCTTGCCACAATTCTGTCTCTGAGCTCTTCAGGCAGTTCCTTTGACCTCATGATTCTCATTTGCTCTGACATGCACTGTGAGCTGTAAGGTCTTATATAGACAGGTGTGTGGCTTTCCTAATCAAGTCCAATCAGTATAATCAAACACAGCTGGACTCAAATGAAGGTGTAGAATCATCTCAAGGATGATCAGAAGAAATGGACAGCGCCTGAGTTAAATATATGAGTGTCACAGCAAAGGGTCTGAATACTTAGGACCATGTGATATTTCAGTTTTTCTTTATTAATAAATCTGCAAAAATGTCAACAATTGTGTGTTTTTCTGTCAATATGGGGTGCTGTGTGTACATTAATGAGGAAAAAAATGAACTTAAATGATTTTAGCAAATGGCTGCAATATAACAAAGAGTGAAAAATTTAAGGGGGTCTGAATACTTTCCGTACCCACTGTATATCGGTGCCTTTGTTTTGTCTCAAGATGCACACCAGTAATGTATTTTTTTTTGTTCTTTTTTTTTTTTTTCTAAGCATGTTTATAAAAATGACTTAAATGTCCTAATTGAACTATGTCCTAATCCTGGCTTAGTCTAAGCCTTGTCTGTGAAACCAGGCCATAATGTTCAACCTATGTTTCTCACACATATTCAAAGACCCACATAGCCACTCAGAAGTCCTTTACTGCACAAAATGGTTGACGATAAGAGGTTTCTTTGCTGAACCTAAAGTGCTGCAAAGAACTGTTGAAGAAACTCTATTTTAAGAGTGAAAAGTAGCGTCTCAGGTCATTCTAGAAAACGGCTAGTGTCTATGAATTCTATAGCTCAACTGGTTGGACCTGGCGCTAGCAAGAGCAAAGCGCTGGGTCAGATTTCCAGGAAACACACATTCTGTTAAGTTGTATATGCCTTAAATATACATTGTCGCTTTAGATAACAGTGTCTGGCAAATGTGATGTAAATATTATGATGAAACAGTGACCCTCAACTTAGTTCCATAGGCATTTTTCTTATTCATTGTCTCAACAGGGATTCACTGAAATTCTTCAGTAAAGATGTCTAAGACATAAACTAAACCAAGTAGCTCTAAGATGAATCACAATATTATATACATTGATTTGAAGCACAATTTCAAAACCACAAACAAGACAAAGCTACGAGACTGAGCATATACCATTCAAAAGTTTAATGGCTGTAAGATTTTTTAAAAGTTTTTGAAAAAAAAAAAAACAACAACAAAAAAAGAAGCCTCTTATGCTCACCATGGCTGAATTTATTTTATTAAAATACAGTTATTTAAAATAACTGGTTTCATTTGAATATCTTTTATTCCTGTGATGGCAAAGCTGCATTTTCAGCATCATTACTCCAGTCTTCAGTGTCACATGATCCTTCAGAAATCATTCTGATATGCTGATTTGCTGCTCAAGAAACATTTATTATTACCAATGTTAAAAACATTTTACTGTTTGGAAACTGTGATACTTCCCACATTTGTAACATTATAAATGTCTTTACTGTAGTTTTCAAACAATTTACTGCTTCAGTGAATAAAAGTATTAAATATTAATATAATATAATATAATATAATATAATATAATATAATATAATATAATATAATATAATATAATATAATATAATATAATATAATATAATCTAATCCTTGTCGGAACTTGTTTTTGCTCCCCATGAGGAAACAAGCTTATAAATCATACAGAATGAAAGTTTCCTGTGAGATTTAGGGATACAAAATACCATTTGTACAGTATAAGAACCATATGTTTATATCATCATATCATTATGTCTATATGAAAAGTCCCCATAAAATATGGAAACTGTGTGTGTGTATGCACATGCATGTGTACATATATCTCTGTTCAGGATAGAGGAGAATATTCTCAAGCATGTCTATTAAACATTTTTGTTTAATAATGAAGCTGAAATCACATTTACTTGTGGCTTTTTAAGGAAGTACATCATTGTCCATGGTTGAAAAGTTTATACATTATCATAAAAAATCAATTTCTTTGTGGAGAATATGAATCATACAGTTGTGCTCAAGTTCACATTCATATAATCAATATAATTACCATACTACCAACTCAATAGCAATTAGCTAATATATAAAAAATAATGGTGGCATTGTAGAGGTGGAGGGATGCGAATGTTGTCACAGCAGTGAGGAAAGTAGCCACATATGTATCATTCACTAAATGAAATGATCAAGCTACTTTTGTGTTAAATTCTAAGGTTACTATTACTAACGGTTTAAGAACTCATGGGATTGAAAGGAACACTGATAGGGAAAAGGATGTTAGTATCTGCACATCACTGGTTTCCAGCTGGTTTCTTAGTGTTACAGCTGAAGGCAGGTACCTTTGCATCTACAGTATAAAGAACTGCTCTCATCTCTTTCAAACTCCCATAATACCTGGAGACATTTTTCCCTCTCTCACGTCTTCCTGTTTGAGTAACAGCTGCAGTATTAGAGATTAATGATTAATTAGTGCTTTCAGTTTTGCATTTACAATGAACTAAAGCGAATCAAATGTATGTGATTCATTTGCAGCTGCAGTTCATGGTCATTCCGTGCATTCAGCTGTAATATTGAAGTTATTAAGCATTCACAAGGTGCGGCTGAATTCATTAATGTCCAACTGAACTAAAGCTAATTAGATATAGCAATGTCCAATTCCACTGAAATCCACAAAGATGGTCATATTTACACACTATATAAAAAAATAAAGTGTGAAAAAAGGTAATTCTTAAGGAGTTCATTAGTTCATAATTTCCAGCATTAGAGACTATCTTAGCGTTTCCATGACTACAGGACTGCTTGATAGAATAGTCTGTAATGAATCACCATCTCATTGTATTCATTTGGCTCAAGGTCTGTGTATTTCTGGCACACAATGTTTCTGTCAGTCTATTAATGAATAAATGATCTCAGTCATTCATCTCCAGACGCTGTAATGACTTGTGTGTTTAGAAGAATCTGAATCCGTGGCGGATCATCTCAGCACGTCTGACAGGACGCGTAAAGGTGAATTACGTATCCCCAAAAGACTCGCCACTCGACCGGCACATCCAAAGCTTATCCCTGATCTCTCAAATATGATTCAGATTCACCGGGGTGTGACTTTCATCCTAAATAAATGCCTCAGCTTTATATTACTTCTGAGTGGATTTTTATGGGAAGTGGAGAGATAATGCTGTGCCACTATTGCCGGGAATGTACTGGGACTTGTAGGAATGTACCAGCAATATTACAAATGTCGGAAAATCTTTGAGCTTTTCAAGTCTCCAGTCAACAAAAGGTAATTTAAATTATTTACAGTTTATTTCTGAGACATTAATGGACACTATATAGTGTCTGAATAAAAGTATTTTATGTATTGCTATGTACTTTTATTCAGCAAGGATGCATTAAATTGATCAAAAGTGACATTAAAGTATTTTATTGTGCTGCAGAAAAATTCTGTTACAAAAATATATGCTGTTGAACTTTGTTCATCAAAGAATCCTGAAAAAGATGTAGCATGGTTTCCACAAAAATATGAAGTAGCACAACTGCTTACCACATAATAATATGATAATAATAAATGTTTCTTGAGGAGCAAATCATTATACTGTATTTGAATGATTTTTGAAGGATTGTGTGACACTGAAAACTGGAGTAATGATGCTGAAAATTCAGCTTTTCCATTATAGAAATAAATAACATTATTAAATATTTAAAAAAATATATATATATATACCAATATTACTGTTTTTACTGCACTTTTGATCAAATAAATCCAGCCTTGGTGCATAATAGAACAAAAACAAACAAATATGTATGTATGTATTTATGTATGTATGTATGTAAAATCTCCTGAAAATACAAACTGAATTTTAGTAATAATATATATGCCATTCAAGAAACATCTGTGATGAATGCTGAGATTTCAGCTTCATGTGAAAAATTCACATTACCTGAAGAACTACATTACCCACAATCCTGTTACCCACAGTTACCATGGAACCATGAGAGCAAAATGCACGAAGAGTGCTGATCACTCACTGGACTGGATTTTTCATTCTTTCACAAATATTTCTCATTCATTTTCTCCAAGAGCAAGCTGACTTTTTTTTCAATATAGACACAATGCTTTCAATCAAGTTAGCAGCTATGCTTTTATACAGTGTTGGGGACTAGTTGCATAATTTAATTACAAAATAAATGCAACTGTAATCCATTACAGTTACTGAGAAAAAATGTGTAATTTAATTACAGTTACTTATGAAAATGGTAACGATTACAAACGATTTTTGGTTACACTTTATTTTAAGGTGTCCTTGTTACAATGTAATTATACATTTAAGTACTGATTAATATTAATTAACTACATGCACTTACTATATGGTTAGGGTTAGGGTTTGGCTCAGGGTTACTTGCATGTAATTTTGCATAATTTATTGTTATTATAATAGTAAGTACATGTAACATGTGTAACTAATGTGTAACCTTAAAATAAAGTGTTACCCAATTTTCTTCAAAAAGCTAGGATATGTTGAATAATATTAATTTGTTGCTTTGCCTGTTTTTGATGTGCACAATACCTCCTGTCATTTAAAGGCTGACAGCAATGCTATTCTGATTCTTTTGTTTGGTTATCTTGTTTGAATTTGTAATGGTGTTGAGTACTGAAACACTGCCTGGTTTAAATGTTTGAAAATGATTAACAGTTAAAAACATTCATTAGAAATTTAGAAAATTAATCAAACATAATCAGTTGCATTACTTTAATAAAGTAATTTAAATAGTTACACTACTCATTACATTTTTAATAGGGTAGCTTGTAATCTGTAACCTATTACATTTTCAAAGTAACCTTCCCAACACTGCTTTTACATTTATCATTTGGTAGACAATTTTATCCAAAGCAACACTGCATTCAAGGTACACATTATCAATTTGTCTACTGTTTGAGCTACAGGCAAGCTTTTATCACCAGAATATAATATTTGCGGCACTGCTGATGACATGAAGCACACATGACTCGAGTCTTTTGCTTATCCTGGTCTCCATATTGTTTATACACCATTAGTCTCGCAATGCCTCTTCCCTGCACTTCACCTATGAAAGCAGAAAATGCCGTGGGCTGCTCTCATGCAGCAAACAATGCATCACGCTGTCCATAGAAGAGCGAGCCAGAAAAACATTCACTTTAGCCACAGGACACCATCACTGATTTCGCATTTAAAAAAGAAAAGCGCGGCTGTCGTGAAGCTGAAAGTGATTTAGATGCATTCAGTGAAATGAGAAGCAAAAAGAGATCAGATTACGGCATGAATATTCACTTGAGTTTACAGTTATGGATGTTCTTCCTCTTTTAAGACTGAAGTGAGAACAAAGAGAGAACATTAATTACACACATCAAGTAAGAAATCTTTTTAATGGCTATCAACATCAAAGCTAATGGAGGACTCAAAAGGGATCCTCAGAGAATAATCAATTGTGTGAGTGTGTGTGTGTGTGTGTGTGTGTGTGTGTGTGTAAGTGTACACATCCTGGTCTTTCTTTGTGTCTGAGAGCTCAAGAATTGGCAGAATATATTCAGCTCAATCTGTTATTCTCGAAAGAGTCACGGTTTGCCCAAGGAAAAAAAGCAACATGTTGGTCTGCCCCGCTGAATAATCAACATCGTTAGTAATTCTGTTTCCCCCCAATATTAAAAATGAACAGCATGTGCGAGTAGCGTAGCTCTACAGCGAGGGCTTGCCTTGATTTTCAGGGACCAATCAAAACGATTCGTGGAGCCAGGCATTCTCTCAGATGTTAAGATGTATAAATTATGCATAAACCAGCTGTTCCAATATTTATTAAGATGTATAAATATGCTTTAATGGATATAAAAACCTGTAATCACTGTATATCATACATGTCTCCAAAAAGAACAGAAATAAATGGGTACCTGCTTATATATTTATTTGTTTGTTTGTTTATTTTTTATGCATGTATGGATGTATGTTTCAACAGCAAGATTTTTAGGTTTACATCTTTGTAGATGTATAAGAGAAAATGTATGTCTTACAATGCAAAATAATAATAAGAATAATAATAATAATAATTTCCTGCAGAATTTTACATTTCTGTTTCTGTTTTGAAGTTTAAACCAAAAATGGCCCAGTGATTTTTAAAGACCTCATTGGGCCTTTTTCCTGTTTTGGTCAAAAACTTAAACAGTCACGATTCAATGACTTTGTGTGTTCTAATTTTATTAATTTATTAATTTATTTCAATGTAAAATTGTTGAATACTCCCAAAAATATAATATAAAGACAACATGTTGTTTGCAAAATTATTTGATTAACTGTTTAATTGTTCTGTAGCCAAAATGAATTTGAGAAATTAACCTGGGAAATATTTACTTTGTATCAGTATCTAGATAATGACTTTCTTTCTTTCTTTCTTTCTTTCTTTCTTTCTTTCTTTCTTTCTTTCTTTCTTTCTTTCTTTCTTTCTTTCTTTCTTTCGTCCAATCAGTGGCATTATTTTTAGGTTAAACCTTTTGTAAATGTATAAAAGAAAGTTCATATCTTACATCAGAGGTTTTCCAACTTTTGATGCCATTTATTCTTCCTAAAATATAAAAAATTGGCTGTTCAATTGTACTGAAGCCAAAATAAATTTATTTATATACAAACCTGAAATATTTATTTTGCATGTGTATCTCCGTGATTCTTTCTTTCTTTCTTTCTTTCTTTCTTTCTTTCTTTCTTTCTTTCTTTCTTTCTTTCTTTCTTTCTTTCTTCATTTATTTTATAAGTGGAAAGATTTTAGGCTAAGATTTTGGTAAATGTATTTTTTTTTGTACCAATATAATAGAAATTCTAATAAATATGTATTTTTACAATATATATAATTTCTCCACACCTTTAGAGAACATACTGTCATAAAACTAGTGACTAGCACTTTTTTTCTAGTTCATTTTAAATTATCCTGTGGAATGACAAATTACTTATAAATAAATATCTCATATATCCACCTTTTTCTTCACGCGGAAGAAAGCCTATGGATGAGACTTCAGGTTCATTAGCCGCTATAGGTAAATAACGAGGAGAATAACAACATGCAGTAAACGGTAAAACTGTTTGCACTACAAACCAGTGTGATCATAATTGAGATAATACATTGAAATAATATGGTAAGACACACCAATTTTCAATATCAAGCAGCAAAATGAACTGTTTTGTACAGCTAAAAATAGCTGGACCCGGATGAGACCGGAAACTAGACCCATAGAATTTACAAATGGCCCATTTTTACGGCAAGAATAAGGTGGATAGTCTGAGGAAATAAAAATTGCATGCATATTTTTTTTTCTTTAAAAACCAGGGTGCTGATTCTAATAGTTTTTTTTTTTTTTTAGAATATATCTTGTCACACATCTCCCATATCTGAATATTAGAGGTGCACATCTGGAAATGTTTTGCATGTAGCTTGAGGTATACTCTCTGATACAACAATATGTTGAATTATACAAACTCAGCCGGCAGAACTGCGTCGTTCTACTAGAGCACCTGTTTAAAATGGTTCGTTTGCTATGCGGCGGAAGCTGAATTTTGCAGCCTCATTTTGTGCTGTTTTGTCGCTTACACGCCTCAACTAAATTATGCGTCTGCAAATTGTTGATGCGTCAAACTAGGCCGCTTTCCAAAATCCCACTCTAAAAGAAGCTCAGCCTTAATTGGCAACGGCTACACGGAGATCCAGCAAACCGGCACCCTTCTCTTCTCAATCCAAGATGCGAAAAAACGTACGGGATCGGCCGAGCCAGCTTTCTTTCAACTTTCATCCCTGCGATTCTAATGCCAAATTCAGTTGAGCTGTGCAGTGTTTAACCTCTCCACCCCTAGATCCCCAAGGCTCAGGCTGGAATCTCCTCACAGAAATGAAAGCAGTGGTGGGTGTCGCTAGGGGAGTTGAATGAGGAATGCTGAATGACGGTGAGATAATTGGGGCCTGTTGGAGCGCTCTCTCTCTCTCTCTCTCTCTCTCTCTCTCTCTCTCTCTCTCTCCCTCTTTCTGTGTTCAGATCAAGGGGACAGGAATAGAGGAGGGGAGAACGCTTACTCAGCACAGCGGAGCACCTTTAAGAGCACATAGACACACGCTCATGCACACTGTGAGAAAGCAAGACAGCTGTGCAAACTCATAATGTGCTTTAATTATGTTGACTTTGTGTTTACACGTACAGTAAAAGGCTGATAACTAACAAAATTCAACTCATTATAAAACCCTGAAAATGCAAAAAAAAAAAAAAAAAAAAAAAAAAAAACTTTTTCCTGTTTTGTCATCAAAATTAGACAGACGTGCACACTTAATAAGCATCCAGAAGACATGTAAAGTCATTAATTTTTCTGTAGTGCTGTACACTACCTTTCAAAATTTTGGGGTCAATAAGATATATATTTTTAATTTACCTTTTCCCAACTCTCTTATGCTCACCAATGCTGCATTCATTCAATTAAAAATACAGTAGAACAGTAATATTGTAAAATATTATTAAACTTATTATTAAACTTACAGTGATTTGCTGCTCAAAAAACATTTCTTATTATTATCAATGTTGAAAACAGTTGTGCTGCTCAATGTAAGCACAAAAAAGTATATATATATTTATATATATATATATATATATATATATATATATATATATATATATATATATATATATTTTTTTTTTTTTTTTTTTTTAATTCTAAACACATTTTCCAAAGCATTTACAAGAGTCTGACATCACAGATTCAAGAAGTTAAGATACAAACTGTTTTCATTTATAATTGTTGATGTACCTGAGCTACTATATTTTTCTCTGTTTTCTTGGTGTTGAACAGCCACATTCATAATAATCTAGGCAGATAGAAAGATTTTTATTATTTATTTATTTATTTTTGCAACATTAAGTAGTAAGTGCTACAAATAAATCTAGTAAGGAATTCAGTGAAGTTAACAACATTTACAACTTTAAAGAAATTTGAAACTATAGATTTCTATGACTTTTATGTGATCTTTCCCATTTATATTTATTTATTTATTTTTTTAATAATTTCATAATTTCACTTGGCTCACAAATTCAACTTTTAGCCCAGTTTAAAGCAGAACTGAAAAAAAAGTTTTGTCAATATTCATGACATGTCTATGCAAATATTTCTATGTATTTTTTTAATTCTATGGATCTATGAATTTAAGTTGATTTTTAAATAATAAATGACCATATACTACTATGGGATTTGAACACAGGACAAGTTGTATCCAAAGGATACTGAGCAGGAAGTTATAATTTGAATCAATTTTACTTTAGAAGCCACATCGCAGCAAAAGTGATTTGTTTATTTGATTTTGTATGTGTATTAAAAAAATCCCCAGTAGGGGACACTTACCTACGTCGCATGTTGCTTCTGAGAGTGTTGTCCTTGGCGTGTATCACGTAAAAAGCGTCGCTAAGTGCTGGACCTTGAGCCGGTGGCATGTTTACCCATGAGACCTCCAGCTGGTGACACATGCTTTTACTTTGACTAATAAACCATTGACAGCCTGATGTGCATCGATGGGAATGCTGTGTCAGTTTTGATACTTGATTAGCATTTCTGTCACTTTGCTTTACACTTAACATAACTCCAGCTGTGCGGCTCAATCGGAGCTGTTCAACGGCATGACAATGATGAGCCATTCCTCAAACTGACAGCCTGTCATGACAACATGTCCACTAGAGGGGAAGAGCATCTGAAAGCTCTGTACTCGCTGAAAGGGCCCTTGCAGTCGAGTAATAGCCGGACGGCTGAGTGTATCAAACATCAGGGTTATTGATTCTAAAAACAGCAGGCTCACTCAATGCTTTTGGCCATTTTCGAAAGCTGTATTGAATGATTGTGTGTGGTATTAAATGAGCTGTTTAACAACTGCTCGGAAAACGTGCGCTGGCGACCGAGTTTATGCTTCATTGGCACCTTGTAGCTGTTGAGTTGCAAATGGCAGCTCCCACTTTTAACATGCTAATGAGAAGGTGTTGTGAATCAGCTCTTCATATTTTCACTCCCCTACATGATCTCCAGGGCAGTCAGCCTGAGTCAGAGCTGCTAGCTGTGAAACGCTCTCTTAACAGAGAAGCCAAGGACAATCGCTAAGATTTTACGGCCTGTTCCAGCTACTCGCTGTGTCTTAAACACATTTGCGCCGCTGTGAGGCAGAGCTATTATCGGATACTGAACTAAACCTAATTCCGCTTGGTTTTGCGTCAGCTTCGGTTCTGTGTTTGAGATGCCGCATGAGAGTCATCTTAAAGTTTGCCGTTGTCATGACTGTCGGTGCGTGTCTTGTCTTCTGTCGGCTCTGCGCAGGAATAAACAAGTGGCAGACGCGTTGCTTACTGCGACTGTGATTCCTGTCTAAATGCAGGCGAATCTTCTTGTAAATCTAAATCTGGCAATGTTCTGTTGCTTCCTTGGGTAGATTGCTGAAATGTCTAGGCCTATAAAATAAAAAGTAGACTTTAACCGTCAAAACCTGAAATTAACTATGAACTATTAATTTTATGTAGTTATACATACATATCTAATGTATCTTTTAAATGATATCATCTAATTGTATAAACTGATCATGCTGGATAAATTGTTGTTGTTGTTGTAACACCTTACAATACGGTTTCATGGTAACACTTTATTTTAAGGTGTCCTTGTTACACACGTTACATGTACTTACTATTATAATAACAATACATTATGCATAATTGCATGCAAGTAACCCTAAGACAAACCCTAATCCTAACCCTAACCCTAACCTTATAGTAAGTACATGTAGTTAATTAATGTTACTCAATACTTAAATGTGTAATTACAAGAACACCTTAAAATAAAGTGTAACTGGTTGCATCTGTTGGCATAATTACATCAGTTAGCAAGAACTTACATTGAAAAATACTTTATGTTTTTAATAATCTTATGTAATGATAATTTCAAATTTACTAATACATTAATAAAATAAAAATTAATAGATTATTTAATAGATCTGATCCAAGATGAACTAACAATGACCAGTTGTAATTAACAAAGATTAATAAATACTGTAAAAAATGTTTTGCTGTTGAATAAGGTAATTCATTAACTAACAATAACTAATGTGAATGTTACCATTATTATTATATAAACCATAAATGTATTATTAGTATGTACTGTACCAATATGTAACATATAATAATTTTAATTAAAAAATAAATAAATAAATAAACTAAAAACAACATGGATCTGTATGGAAATGTCATATTGTCGTTTTCATAGTATTTATGTACTGTTATGATATTTATTAATATTTTAAATTAGCTTTAGTTTTGTGCTTTTGTTATTTTTATGAGCCCCCCCCCCCAAATATATCTATTTAGCTTAAATTTATATTTATTTCAGTTTTAGTCTTAGTAATTTTGGTACTTCAAATTAAACTTCTTTTATCTAAAAATGTATATAAGGTGAGGGAGATCCACTTCAGTTGCACTTCAGCACTTCAGTTCATTAATTAATTCACTTAATTGGATTAATTGCAAATGCCATATATTTTTATATAATATATTTTAACTGACTGACAAAGCTATTATGAATATTCATTGTATTATTATTAAATTGATTATTATAAATTGATATTTCAGCTTTATTGTTATTGATATTTCAGATAATTCAGATATTGTTATTTCAGTTTTAGTTTTTCATTTTAGTACTTCAACTTTTTTATTTCAGTTTGCCATGGAAACATTTCTAATTTGTTGGTAAAGATATACACTTTATCTTATATGTGTATTCATGTAAATTTTTATTCATGGACAGATTATGTATCAACTACCACAAGTAAAATGGCTCACGTTATACTGTTATTTATCTTGAACTTCTGCCATAACTGTGAAATTCTCCTCCATACACTACGATGATTTAATTATGGAGAGTATACATTGCTCATTATATGTGTGGTGTTCTGTTTCTCTCTCTTCCCCTCCAGTGCATTTTTTTTCACACTACATTAAACACACAAAGCTGGTCCTAAGGGTCTGGTGCGGCTCTCTGATTTGTTTCAGAGCTGGCCATACAATACGCTCTGGTGCCTGACCCTTGCCCGGGGCCAGCTGACCTACATTGTACTGAATATAGAAGATCCTCTTCATGTCTTTTCCACAGAGAGGTTGTGAAAATGCATAAAGTTCCTTCATGAGGAATGTTTTGTGGGGAAATGCACTTCTGAGAAAGCTGGCAAATTTATCACTGCAACTTACAAATTATTACACCAACTTTTTGACAGACATAAACAAATAAATTTATTTTTTTTTTTTCTAGCCCCAGATGTTTTTCCCGCAAACCTACTGTTAATTAACCTTTGGCGGTAACTTATTCTGAGGTAGATTTTAATTAAAAGACAATGTTTCAGTATAATTGAATGCATTCATATATCTCACACCGTCTGCATGTTCTTACTCAGAACTGAGGCTCAGATGAGGTCACATCACAAAATAAAGTGCAGCTCCAGAAGCTTATTTGACCTGAATAACCTGCATAGTGACTTTGACTAATTGGATGTCAGGGACTGTGCTGAACTGCCTCAGAAAGCAAAAGCATTAATTAATATTCCTCCATGTTCTGCTTAACAAGAAAATTGAGTGATAATGGGGCCTAACTGCCCTGCATCTGCTAGAGTCGCTTGCTAGTGCTGATTAAATGTGTTGTGGCCTAAAGGTTGTGATGTGACATTGATATTGTTATAACTTCATTATGAGAAATCAGATTTCTTGCATCCAGCTGCCTCTTTGTAATGACCTCTTTGTACTGCTAAAATTAATTGTCCCGTTTTGTGAAGTGTACAGATGCTATTCGTATGTGTTTGGGTTTTACAGTGGCACCAGTAATGGTCTTTTAGTGTCAGCACCTGTACAGTTACAAGCAGGATAGTTGAACAACTGCATTAGTTGAATGTGTACAGGGCTCTGTGTGGCCGCACAGCTCTCTCTCCATCTCACCCTTGGATGCGTTGCGCATCAGGCTGTCTCAGCACGGTTAGTCATGCTCCTCTGATCTCCAGTGGTACGGTCAACTGCGCCGGCCTCTTCACAACTATAACACTTGTATCAGTAACTTCATTTAAAGTTCAGCACAGTCTCAGGGCGTTTAGCTGTTCTGTTCTGAAGTTTTATTCTGACAGTTCCAACCACATATGTGACCCTGGACCACAAAACCAGTCATAAGGGTCAAATTTTTGAAACTGAGATTTATACATAATCTGAAAGGTGAATAATAAGCTTTCCATTCATGTATGGTTTGTTAGGATAGGTCAATATTTGAAAATTATTTGAAAACTATTTGAAAATCTGGAGTTTGAGGGTGCAAAAAAAAAAAAATAAAAATCAAAATATTAAGAAAATCGCCTTTAAAGTTGTCCAAATGAAGTTCTTAGCAATGCATATTACTAATCAAAAATTAAGTTTTGATATATTTACGGTAGGAAATTTACAAAATATCTTCATGGAACATGATCTTTAATTAATATCCTTATGATTTTTGGCATAAAAGAAATAATTATAATTTTGACCCATACAATGTATTGTTGGCTATTTCTACAAATATACCTGTGCTACTTATGACTGCTTTTGTGCTCCAGGGTCACATATCACTGAGGAGTTTTTAAGTGTGTGAGTTATTGTTAGTAGATTGGGCTGTTAATTTAATGTGTTGATTGTGCACTAACACAAAAACACATCAACAGTCAAAACTTTAGGGTCGGTAAAATTTTATAAGTCTTTTATGTTCATCAAGGCTGCATTTATTTGATCAGATATACAGTAAAAACAGTAATTATGAAAAATTATTACATTTTAAAATTACTGTTTTATATTTTAATATATATTTTATGTACTTTATTCCTATGATGTTAAAGCTGAATTTTCAGCATTATTACTCCAGTCTTCAGTGTCACATGATTCTTCAGAAATCATTCTAATATGCTGATTTGCTTTATATTTTTGTGGAAATCATGATACACTTTCTTTCTTTCTTTCTTTCTTTCTTTCTTTCTTTCTTTCTCATTTGAAACCTTTTGAAAACTGTAAATGTCTTTACTGCCACTTTTGTTCAGTTTAATGCAATTTCTTGCTCAATAAAAGCATTTTTTATTTAAAAAAAAACAACAACAACAACCCCAAACCTTTGAACAGTAGCATATGCACTTAAGTTCATTAATTAATTCACTTCTTTTGATTAATTGCATATGCATATTACTTGACTGATAGACCTATTATGAATATTCATGTTATTATTGTAAATAGCCGCACATTAATTAATTAATTGTTACTGTCATTTATTTTATTGCTATGACATTGACATGACTCGTTTATAATAATTGTATGCTAATTTATTCAGATCTTACAAATAACGATTTACAAAGAGAGGAATGTTTTGTTTTTCTCTGCACTTGTTTTGTGGAAATAAACATGTAAAAGTGCAAAGAAAATTTCCGCTCCTGCTCACACAGATTTTCAGATTTCACAGGTTCTGAAGTTCTTTGTAAGTGTTGCTCAGCAGTGGTCCTCTGTACTCCTTAGTATTCAATAACAAGATTGGTTTCGTTTAATGGCTTTCACACCTGCCATCATAATGGAAGGTCAAATATTAGAAATAAGTGCTTTTCAAATCCTCTGTAATTGAATATTTCAATGGCCAATTAAAATCCCTGTTGGAGGTTTAGATAAGGGGAATTAGCTTTTCTTTATTCACCTCCCTTGAAAAGCTTTCCTCCCATTCACCATTATTCCCTGGAATTCTGTCATTCTGATTTTCCTTACACTTTTACCTCCACTGTTGGACATGCTGGTTTAATAATAATAGTGCGGAAGAAACTTTGCTGTATTTTGCCGATGAAATGGCCTGGAGACTGTACAGTTTCTGTGGGTGAGGCACAGCTTTCACACCCGCCCATTGGGGAAAAAAAAAAAAAAAATTGATTTAGTACTTCTCACATATTCCAAGAAAGATTTCTGTTGCTGGGGTCCACTCCTGAGCTAATATTGTCTTCTTCCTGCCTCCTTTGCATTTTCTGCTGTTTGTTAGGAGCATCGTACCTCCTTAGATTTGTAAGCCAAGTGGCTTTTAATGCAACTTCCAAAAAAATTAAAAATAAAATAGTTTCTCCCTCATGTTAATTGTTAATTTGATTCCAGGTGTCTCTCCTTAGTTCCTTGATAGTCCTGTCTTTAAAAGCCCCAGTCCATTCAGTTAGTGTTTGTCGGTCCTTGAATGTCTTCCCTGCCTGTGCTCCATGTAACACCTGTTGGATATTAAAGACTCTAGTTTTGTGAATTCTCCGTGTCTCCTCGTTCCGTGTTCCTGACTCCCTGAGAAACGTGACAGACAGAGAGAGATAATATTTGTATCTTTGATAATTAGGTTGCATAACTCTAACAAACAAAGATGTTTGTCTTCACCCATTCACACGGCTAAGTTTGGTTGATCAGTCGTGTCGCACCTTCCGCTGATAAATTTGCTTTAAATGGAATATTCCATTGTCATCATCTACCCACTCTTGTGTCACTCGAAACTAATGTGACTCTTTCCCATGGAACACAAAAGAAGTTATTTAGCTTCTCCTTCCCACTTAAGGTCAGTAGCAATTTTGCTTGGTAAAATAAAATGATAAAAAAAACAAGTAGGTCATGACATATCTGGTCCTTACCTCTTTACAAGAGGAAATCCAATAAATAGCAGCAGTTTTTGTGTTGGATTATTTTTAGTTCACTTAACACATGTTCTGTGTGATGAGTGTGTTGGGGGAGGAGCGCTTCTGTGCATCTATATTGAGTTTTATTTCCCTTGCGGTTAGCTACTGAGAAACAGACACAAACTTGTAAAAATGGCAATTCTCTGTGAAACTAAGACTTTGTCAGCTTGTGCATCACGAGGGGTCTCTGTCAAAACAGTCAGATGCTTGTTCCAACAGTGGTCCTTAATTTTGTAGCCTATGTTTCTGTGATAAATATCATCTGAAAAATATTTGGCAGAAGGCATGTTGTTCTTCCAATGTTAATGATCTAACCCCCCCATCAGGACAAATCACAATGTTAGAATATAATGTAGGTCATTGCATGCACCTTTCTATTATGTGCAAGACACAGGTTTTGCTATTCTTCAAACACTTTTTATTTCAGTATGATAACACATTTATGAGGAGAGTCTAAAAAGGTGTATCAGAAATGAAGTTGAAATATTCAGGCAGCCTACTCTTTTATTTTCAAGCTGATGAGCTAATACCTTCATAACATTTAGAAGCACGCTGTGTCACATTGTTATAAATGTTGTAATGTATGCACACAGTAACATGCGGGTCAGAAAACACAGTCCAGCTCATAAGGGCTGATTTATAGATTTTTTTTGTTTGTTTGTTTTTTTTTGTGTTCTGTTGGTTGGTTGGTTGTTGGAAAGTTTTCTACTGCAGTAATGAAAGTTTTTGACTATTGACTTTTTTTTTTTTTTTTTTACGTTACAGATTGTTCTGCCAAAAATACAGTTTTTTTTTGTTTGTTTGATTGTTTGTTTTTTTCTTCAGATTTTTTTGTTGTTGTCTGATTTGCTAATAGTAAATTCACAGGACTGCAGCTAAATGAGATGATTAGGTTGTAAGACTTAGAGTTACTATATTCTACTTTTTTTATAATAATAGTCCTATTAATACATGTTATAATAACATAAATGGGCATATTCTTATGAACATTTTTCATTACAGACTCTTAAGGAGAATTTACAAGCAAATATATAAACACCTGTGAGAGAGAGAGAGAGAGAGAGAGAGAGAGAGAGTGAACATTTTTATGCAAAGTCAGAATTACAAAAGAGTGAATTTATGAGTAGCAGTATTACTTTTATATTTTATTTAAAAATCCTGTTAGTGACTACTGTCTTGCACCATCAAAATGTTACTCTTGTATAAATTTCAGGCAAAATTCAAGTTCAGCATGTTTCTGAAGACTGCATGACAGAACTTAAAAAAACTCATTTTTTGAAAGAAAATAATACTTTTATTCAGCAATGACAAATTAAACTGATCAAAAGTGACACCAAAGACATTTACAATTTTACAAAATATTTATATTTCAAATAAACGCTAAAACAAATCCTGAAAAAAAAAAAAAAAAAAAAAAAATATATATATATATATATATATATATATCACGGTTTTGACAAAGACATTAAACACCACAATAATAATAATACAAATTCCTTGAGCAGCAAATCAGCATATTAGAATGATTTCTGAATCATGTGACACTGACTGGAGAAATGCTAAAAAAAAAAAAAAAAAAAAAAAATCTTCACAGGAATAAATGTTGTACATTTAAAAAAAAAAAAATCAAATTCCAAAGAGTTACTTTAAATTGTAACATTTTTTTTTACATCATTGTTGATCAGATAAATCCAACTTTGTTGAGCACAAGAGACTTCTTTCAAACACATTAAAAAATCCTACCAAACACAAACTTTTGAAGTATATTTTACCATATCATACAATTTTTTTTGTATAATAAAAATACTAAAACACAAATATTTTGCACCCATGTCCATATTTTTCTCTATTCAAATATGATAACATTGTAACTTTCCTGTGGAATTGATGGGCTCTTCTGACCTGTTGTTAGAATATCACAGCAATTGATCAGAGAAAATTCACTACAGCAGTTTTTCCGTCGGTATGAGTTTCTGTTGTGTCTTTTCTTTGAACACTTCTTGTCTCCATGTGTGAATGATTCTATCAGCATTAATAGTGTGACAACTAACAGCGCACACTAACACACTGTCACTCGCAGCTGCACTGTTTTCTGCTTCCCTTGGGTGTAAAACTGCAGCTGATTCTCTCTCATTTTAGAGCACTTATCACACAGGACCCATAATGCCTTGAGTGCTCACATGAACCACATGTCAACCGAGGCTTTTCAGATGCCTCGCTCTCCATCCATGTCATCCTGCCTCTAACAAGTGGTGGAGGGAGGACAAAAATAAGAGGAAAATGGACTGGGGGGAGGAGGAGGAGATGGTGGGATGCTGTCCCGCCGCAGCTCTCATCCAGTGAGCGAGTGCTGGCCTCGGGCGGGATAACATGAGAGAGCTCTCGGTGCTCGCTAATCTCCCCACCCATCAGCGCTGACCTGTGCGCTTTGACTGCAGGAGAGACCCAGCCCTCCATCAGTGTCACAGTCAGAACTAATGAGAGCCAGAGGCCGCAGGGTCAATGACTAAGCTGATTTGCCTACTGATAAGTGATGACGGAGCCTTGGAGAGGGGTTGTACCGCTGTCTGGGATTAGATTAGCTCCACTGTGCTGGAGTGTACAATTTATGAGCTCACAGAGTTGAAACTTGGTTGCAACCTTGGCGAGGATGGGTGGCCTTAACGTGCATTGCTGTAACAAGTTTAGGTATTAACCCTAGAATGTGTAAACAGGTCAAACTGACCACACTCTAAAAATAAATACCTATTACTACAACTTAAATAAATGCATGGTTGCAAGTTAAAAATTCAATCCTCTTAAGTTGCAAATATTATTTTAATATAATAATGTTTGAGGTCTGTTAACATAATAATACTAATCATATGTGTGTGTACTGTGTATATTTATTATGTATATATAAATGCACACACATGCATGTATACATTTCAGAAAAATATGTTATGTTCATATATTAAATATATTTATATATAATATAAATGATATGAATATAAATATAGACATGTAAACACATGTAAGTATTTTCAAAATATATTCTCTGTGTGTGTGTATTTATATATACATAATAAATATACACTACCCACACATACATATGTAAACAAAAACTTTTATTTTGGATGCGATTAATCACGAGCACTAGTTCTGAGTAATTTAAACTACTTTTTTTTTTTTTTTGCATTGATTGATTTATTTATTTATTTCTTGCAGAGTTGTTGATTCCTGCATGCTTTGCATAGAACTGATAAAGCGAAAAAAGGTGACCTGTGCTGGCAAAATGAGTCACAATGAGCAAATTTTCAAAAAATTAAAATTTATTTTCACATTCTCCATTAAAAGACTTTCAAAATGATATATGATTTGTTGGAATCGGATAAGAAAAATAACTGAGCTACACCTTTTTGAAGTCGACAAAGTTGAAGTTTTCTGAAGGTTCCAAAGCAAAATCACCTAGCAACATTGCGTTGTTTCCTCCACTTCCTTTCTTAATATTAATTAATTGCTATATTAATAATCACAATATACAGTAGCCATTTTTTATTTTATCTTTGTTTTTAAAAATAAGAACAGATGCAAAAACAACAACAACAACAGTATCAAATAAGAAAGAAACAAATAGGCCTAGTGCATTACTTTTTTCATTTTACATCTAAACAAAAGCATTCAAGTAAGAAAACAAATAAATGTAAAAATCACTTCAGTGTGTTCATTACAAATAAACTGATTATTTAAACTACAAAAGCAGCTCAATCAAGAACAGTGATCTTTTCTTTTATTGTTAGATTAACATTAATGAGACAAACGGCCTATCTACAGTAGTTCTACTGCAATGCACGGATCTAATAAAATGTGACACATCAGATGTTTTTCCCCAACAGTTCCCCAAACGTTAACTTAAGACATAACAGATTATGTTTGCGTGAGTAGCCTACTTAAATACAGTAATTCTGTGTATACAGTAATGCGTATATTTATTGGGATCGCACGCATTCTGAAGCGCCGTAATGTGCATGATTCATATGTCGGTCAGTGGCAGAGCAAGGAGCGAACAGAGAAAAAGTACTCCTCTCAGAAAACGTACAAATAAAGATAATTTTAGATGCTTAATTGCTATTTGGAGCATTGGAATTGCTAGACGAGGACTTACTGAAGCAATGTTTGTGAAAACCTGAAATTCGACATTTTTCACTTTTTTTTTTTTTGTCTGTAGCTCAAAATTAGCCCATGCGCATTCCGAATCATTTTGCCAGCACAGGTCACAAATGTTGAAATTTAGTGATATTTCATGTGTTTTAGTAAAAGGAAAGACCTGTTAGTGTTTAATGCTGTTATGTTTGGCATTTAAAAGAGATTCTGTTATAGTTTTTGTGATAGCATTGTGCTGAACAGTAGCGCTCGTGGTTAGTTTTGGGCGGCTCTAGAATATGGTCATCTAGAATGAGGCATTAATAAGTGCTTTATAAGTATTAATAAACAGCCAATATAATATGCATGCTAATAAGCAACTAGTTAATACCGTTATGAATTATTTGACCCAAGGAGTGCAGATAAGGTGCTCTCTCGCTTTCTCTCTCTCTCTCTCTTTCTCTCTCTCTCTAAAATCATTTAGTTTCTTAATATTCCTCATAAATTTGGAATGTGAGCCTCCACAATGTAATTTACATATTTGCTGGGAATAGGTTCAGAAAAATAAGTTTTATCATAAATTTGTTTTATTACCCAAAGTAAATAGGGCTCAAAATTATTTGAGTAACACTTTATTTTAAGGTGTCCCTGTTACTCGTTACATGTACTTACTATTATAATTACTATCAATTATGCATAATTACATGCAAGTAACCCTAAGCCAAACCCTAATCCTAACCCTAAACATATAGTAAGTGCATGTAGTTCATTAATAATACTCAGTACTTAAATGTATAATTACATTGTAACAAGGACACCCATTTGTTAGTATTATTTTCTATCAAAAAAGTGATTTCATAACTTAATAGGCCACTAATACAGCACCACTCAAAAGTTTACAACAACTGAATGAAAAATTTTAATGATTTAAAAGAAGGCTTGTCCAAACTTTTGACTAGTAGTGGTCTCATTAAATAAATTCTGTCCAAATGCCCATCTTCAAGGATCCTAGTTAAATAATCTACATGAAGTTTTTATTGTATTTATTTATAGACCAATATGGGTCTTTTTGACCCTCTGAATGCATTGTGTTTTAAGGTTAATTTTGTGGGACAGCTTGACCACATGTATAACCGTCACAAGCAAGTAAGAAAGGAGATGCAGAAGATGTACCTTCTTCATTCTCAGTAATCAGTTTACTGCAATACAAATCATTTATTCATTGCTTGTTAAAGAGATTAAATGTGCTGTACATAGTTTTCGGTGCAATAATGATTTTTCCCATTTCCTATTTCTCCCCGCTCTTTTGCGATTTCTGACAGAAGAATAAGTGGCGTTAGACAGATATTGCTCCCAGATGATTTCACAATGCCATTCAAGTAGGTACCCGATTACAGGCTCCTGGGTAATTTGCATGTGATTATGCCACTGGTTTTGTACAGGGAAAGAGCATGGCTGTAATTGTCTAACTTTTATCGTGTAATTACACTGCTGTTTGCACTCTGTAAGTTTAATTTCTATGGTAGGAGTTATTTGGCAGAATTAATCACAGTGGCATGTGTGCCGGCTGGGATGTATTTCTTTTTATTCTGAGTTTTTCAGTTTCATGTTGCCTCGTGAATGACGCCACAAAGGATTTGACTCACGTTTGTCTTTTACATATCAGCTGGATGTTTCCTTTGTGTGAGAGACATTAGTGAGTGACCTCTAACTCTCGTCCTGTGATGTACAGTGTCATTTGCCTCGACTACACTGTCTCAGATGACAAAAAACGCCGCAGGAGACAAAATAGTGATGAATAATTACCCCGAACCTGAGAACAGTTCTACGTTCCCACTTCCACAGATAACATCTTATCACCTGGTCAGTCTAGAGGCTTATCGCTGCCTTTTTAGCTCACCTGAAAGCATATTCAAGACTTTAATCTCTAGCAGAAATGAAGTGTATATTTAAGCAAGCGCTAGGAGCCCGCGGCATATGGGTTTCAGGCAACCGAGGTTTGTTCTGTACCAGGTAAACGGCAAGGCTTCCATCTGTTTGCCTCTCAGGGGTGTGGGAACGAGGAACGCAGCATCTTTTTCATTCAAGATGCACTCTTGATGCCTTTATTTTGGCTGGGCCCTCCTTGTCGGGAGGCTGATAGCAGTATTGGCAGCTCTCAGGAAGACTGGCAGCAGGTGTAATCAATACGACCATCCCGCGTCAGTGGGAGACAGCCGAGCCCAGAGACGGGCCATCCATCAGCGCTCCAGCAGGCCTCGGGTCTACCTGGATCATACTGCATTGCACACACTGCAGAGGATGTGCATAAATAAAAAGGTTGTTTTAATTAGTTGTTCCTCCTCTGAAGTTTATTCAATTCTTTTTCCTCCCTAAGTGCCATTAAGAGATACTTAAATAATGCATCGTCTGCTCAATCAAAGGCAGACTCCGTTATCGTCTATCTGAAGAATTCAAAACATAGCTAGCATCTCTGAAATATTAAAACAGCACCCAGCTGCTAGCAATGAGTACCACAATTTTTTTTTTTCAAAATTTTTTTTTTTTTCAATTTTTTTCAATTTTTTTTTTTTTTTTTTTTTGTGGCAGTGCACAAGAGACAATTTTTTTTTTTAAATGATTCAGGTAGGGCCTAATGAATATTAATTGCATGACACTGCATAATTATAATTCATGAGCGAAGATTATACTATTCAGAGTCTACATTTTAGGAGTTTGTAAAAAAAATGTTTAGCATTTAATTGCATCTAAATTGTGTTTTTTAAACAGTTTTTGCAAAATGTTTTGTGCAGCATGCTTAAAGTCTTTTTATCTTTACAGATTTTGAAGGTGAATCAGTATTAACATTTAATTCGTTTTTCCAAAGCAAGTACAGGTGCATTTCAATAAATTAGAAAGTCGTGGAAAAGTCCATTTATTTCAGTAATTCAACTCAAATTGTGAAACTCTTGTATTAAATAAATTCAATGCACACAGACTGAAGTAGTTTAAGTCTTTGGTTCTTTTAATTGTGATGATTTTGGCTCACATTTAACAAAAACCCACCAATTCACTATCTCAACAAATTAGAATATGGTGACATGCCAATCAGCTAATCAACTCAAAACACCTGCAAAGGTTTCCTGAGCCTTCAGAATGGTCTCTCAGTTTGGTTCACTAGGCTACACAATCATGGGGAAGACTGCTGATCTGACAGTTGTCCGGAAGACAATCATTGACACCCTTCACAAGGAGGGTAAGCCACAAACATTCATTGCCAAAGAAGCTGGCTGTTCACAGAGTGCTGTATCCAAGCATGTTAACAGAAAGTTGAGTGGAAGGAAAAAGTGTGGAAGAAAAAGATGCACAACCAACCAAGAGAACCGCAGCCTTATGAGGATTGTCAAGCAAAATCGATTCAAGAATTTGGGTGAATTTCACAAGGAATGGACTGAGGCTGGGGTCAAGGCATCAAACTGATCACCTCCATGCCACGCCGAATTGAGGCAGTAATTAAAGCAAAAGGAGCCCCTACCAAGTATTGAGTACATATACAGTAAATGAACATACTTTCCAGAAGGCCAACAATTCACTAAACATGTTTTTTTTTTATTGGTCTTATGAAGTATTCTAATTTGTTGAGATAGTGAATTGGTGGGTTTTTGTTAAATGTGAGCCAAAATCATCACAATTAAAAGAACCAAAGACTTAAACTACTTCAGTCTGTGTGCATTGAATTTATTTAATACATGAGTTTCACAATTTGAGTTGAATTACTGAAATGAACTTTTCCACGACATTCTAATTTATTGAGATGCACCTGTATATTCAAAATTTTACATTTTATCAGTACTGTTTGTGTGTTCACTGCCCTTGTGAAAAAGTGCACTTCATTGTATTGAATGTGCACTTTAAATCATTTAATATCATAGTTATAAAAGTATATTTTATTATGGGGGAAAAAGCTGTTACTGAAGATAATGTAACTAAAAGGCCACTAAAGAGAGTATACGATTTCATGGCAATGTTTCTTAACACAATTACACTTTCAAAAAAAAATAAATAAATTAAAAAAAATAAATAAATAAAATAAAATAAAATAAAATAAAATAAAAACCCTTTGTAATAATGTCTAATTAAATGTCATACAGTACATAATAATCTTTTGTTTTGCTTTGAAAAGCTACACTTATGATGTGTTGACTAAGCACATACTAAATGTAAAGTATGTACTTGATTATAATTTTAGAGTGATATTTGATATTACTATGATATACTAGTGATATATGATATTACTAGTGATATATGATATTATTATTATTTAAAGTTTATATATTTTAAATGTGCAAAAGTGCAACTCCATCATTAGAAATATTTTTAAATGCATGATATTAAAGTTTGACAATGATATAAAAGTATATTTTAGTTCACCATAACTAAATGTCAGAACATTTGCCAATACTTTTTAGCCATATTTCAAAGACAAGTCATTATGAAATTACAGCTAAAGAAGTACTTAAGTTCTACTTAAGAGGGGCAAAAACTATTCTAACGTTCAGCAAGCTGCATTTAATAGAAATTTAAACTATAGTTTCATCTAATTGCAAATAACATGCACTTGAATACACTAAACACTAAAGTGTACTTTTTTGCAAGGGTTGGAATCAAACCCGTAACCTTAAGGTTGCTAGCACTATGTCAGCTGAGTTACAGGAACACTGTCACACTGCTTTTCAGAGCGGCCTTTTAACAGGCCCACTGTTCTTTCGGCTAAAGAATGACTCTGTAAAGAGTTTTGCACCCTTTCTTTCCTCTTGTGCCTGCTTATAATTAGATGGCCACTGTTGCCTGGCAAAAATATGTTTTTGAGCTGGATTTAAGAGATTGAGTCAGCACAACATTCTAATGAACTGAATATAACTTGATTAGTTAAGTGGCAAAAGTTACATAATGATTAATGAAGCCCATTTTTCCTATTTTGGGAACTATTTTCACATGTAATGTGGTGTCAGCGCTTATTTTTCTGAGCATTAATTTTTTTTACAGGCGATTGTTTGTGTGGGAGATGCTATTCAGAGGACAGGTTGTTCACATACCCACTGAGTTTAAGAAAGCAAGAATCGCTAAGCATCTAGGCCGGGAGCAGCTGGAGATAGTCACAGTATGTGTCGGGAGATAAGCAGAGCGTGAAGAAAAAGAGAGTTTGCAGAAGGTGAGTTCTGAAATGTTAAAGAGGCCCAGCATTAGTCACCCTGTGCTGATTCTCCATGTAGGGCCACTGCCGGCGCATGTAGAGATAACTGAGTCACGCCTCTCTTCAAGAACCGTCAGGAGAAAGCACGGTTGCGGTGTGAAGCATGGCACAGAACAGTCTCTCTTGACGTGCCGGAGAGAGGGCAGAGTGCCAGGCAGCGCACTGAGGTGACTTTTGTAGTAAGCATTCCCAAACAGCAGCACAGCACCATTACTAGCAGCAGATCGGCTTTCATATGAGTCAGTCGCGCTCCCTCACTGACTCCCCCTGTTGCTAATGACCGGCACAACCTCACACTTGCACCAGGAGCACTTTCCACCTACCTGACCATACAGTGCTCATTCCCGTGACATGTGGAAGCGGGATCATCATCGCACTGTGAGTTCGTTGTTTTGAAACAAGCTCCTCAGCAGATGTTCAGTAAAGCAGAGAGAAGTGCCGGATAATAGTAATTTTAGCACAACATGAAGCTGATTGCCTAAAAACCCAACCTGGGTTAAAAATCATTCACTGACTTTGTAAAATGGTGGCAAGAGCAATGTAATGCAACATACCTGATGAACAGAGGTGGGTAGTAACGAGTTACATTTACTTCCTCACATTTACTTGAGTAAATTTTTTGGGTAACTAATACTTTTAGAGTATATTTAACCCTCTGGGGTCTGAGGGTGTTTTGGGGGCCTGGAGAAGTTTCGACATGCCCTGACATTTGTGCTTTTTTCAGTTGCTTATAAAAATATAAATGGCTAAAGTCTAATAACACTGTAAACAGCACAAACTGGGCTACAATAATATGTTAGCAGCATTTATGTACATGATTGTGTTTTTGAGAAAGCAACGTTTATGCGTGGTTAGTGAAAAACTAAAATTTTGAAGTCACTGAAATAAGGCCATAAAACACATACAGAACATTTGTTCACAAGACTTTTGAGAACTGGATCTTGTAGTTTTTGCTTCAAAATAATATGAAAATCATCTTGTTTACGTGCTCACAGAAAACAATATATTGATTTAAATTTTCTAAGACACTTTTTGAGTAGAAACGGTCTATGCGAGAAGGCATCAACCTTCACATTCACACCTGAGAAGACAAAGGCCTGCATAATGAGCTGCATAATGAGCTTCATAATGAGCCATCCAGTCAGGTATGTGACTGAGAGGGAAGAGTAACAAGAAAGAATGTGAGGACAAAATAAATTTATATATTTTTTGTTTGTAGTTTATTAAGAATATATTTAGCTATCACACAAAATAACTTGAGATTCACTTGCGGGTGCAGTTAAACAGTTTATTAGGAACAATCAAAGCTGACTTTCAAAGCTGAATTTTTAGCATCATTACTCCAGTCACATGATACTTCAGAAATCATTCTAATATGCTGATTTACTGCTCAAAAAAAAAACAAAAAAACATTTATTATTATTATTATTATTATTATTATTATTATTATTATTATTATTATCATCATTATCTGAGCACTGAGAATTAAACAGTAACACACCTTTGTGCCAAACATTCATTCATAGTGTTAACACTCACACTAACGTTACTTTTATATCTTGTGGTTTTATATATTATAAAATATTAAACAAACATCCTGGCATTGTGAGACATTTAGACAATGAAATGACACATATTTCAAAATGTTTCACTTGATTTCATTCATGTAGTCAGGAATTATAGTTTGGGAAAAGTCTAACTAGTAAAATGTGTACACGTTATGTCACTATAACACAATAACAACAGATGCAAGTAATCTTAGGCTGCTCATCAGAGTGATATTCTTCACTGGAGCCAGCTGCGCGACACATCGCATTGTGAGGTAAATTCTGAGTTATTTCTCTCAGCGCGTATTTCCTCCAGAAACAAAAGTAATGTTAACCGGGATGAACTTGTTTGTTCACGCGGAGGCGATGTGGGTGTTTTCATGCGCGCGCGCCTCACGTGGATATTTGAATCTGAAAAGCGCGATCTGCGCGTGGGCGTGACCGCATTAGCTATAATGAGTTGAGACGGGAAAACTGGACATTGCGTTGGTTTCATACGGATTACTTTATCACAGAATATTTGTTTTGGATGTGACTTACTTCATTTAAAAGTAGACATTTCAAGCTTTCTATACATATATTTCTCATGTATTTGAGGCGGGTATTCGCGTAGATTCATGTTGTTTTATTTACGTGTCTGTGAAGAGAGGTGACAGAGAGAGAGCCGGCAGAGAACGCACCCTGTTTGTTTTCTTTATTTTAGAAAAGCACATTGTTTCGTTGTTATTATGAATATACAAAAATAAAAGTAGACCCTTTGCAGTTTCAAACGATACCTTATTCTTATCTGTACGATTAAAGCTGACAGAGTATGTTTAGTTCTTTTCACGCTCATAAAGAAAATACGAGACAGCCCGTGCGGGCTTCGACCCCAGGGGGTTAAAGATGGGTACTTTTACTCAAGTACATTTTTAGTGAAAAAACGGCACTTTTACTTCGTTACTGTGGGCGACGCTGCTCTCGTTACTTTATCTTAATGCAATACACGTTAAAAATGCTTCAGTTTATTCAAACGCGCCATCTACTTTTCTCTGGGCAATGAGCGATGCCCATTCGCGAATGATTCATTCTTTTGAGTCAATTCTGTTCTGATCAAACCAGTTGGCAAACTAGTGAATTGGTTCGCGAATCAGTTTGAATGATTCGTTCAGTTCTGCCGCACGCGCTGAATCGTCTGAAGCGGTTCTCACTCAGAGTTGTAACAGAAAGTTTAAGAACATCAAGAGCGTTGAAGACGTGGCTTTGGATCTACAGTCAATTGAAAGCAAATCTCCAAAGGCTATTGTTTGCTAACTATGAAGATCTTTATTAGATGAACACCGCGTGTGCTGTCTACGGTTCCACAGGTATAGGTAGGCTAAATTCGATTACAGTACACGATACGATACCACTATGACAATTATTATAATTTATACATTAAATAAGCTGTCACAGAGTATGAAATGAACACCCGCCAAACCCACGCTATCTCTGCGCAACGGCGCGCAACCTGTTCCAGGAGGAATGCTTTTGCCTAGCCACAATTAATATTGATATTTTCACAATATTTACGCTTGCAGAAATATACATTTGTTTACATTTTGCAGAACAGATGGAAGAAGATCCGTCAATGTGCATTTGTTTCATTATGTTCGGTAGCGTTCATGTGAGGAGTTTTCACTCTTCTCCGTGTCAGAGGTTATATAGGCCTAAATATATATATATATATATATATATATATATATATATATATATATATATATATATAATACATAATTACTATAGTTTAAAATATAACTTAATTCAGTGATGCAAATCAGAATTTTCATCAGCTGTTACTCCAGTTTTCAGAGTCATATGATCCTTCAGAAATCATTCCAATATATTGGATTTGCATCATTGAAATAAATTACATAAAAAAAAATAAATAAAAAAAAACATTAAAAATCTTTTGAACAGATGTGTGTGTGTGTGTGTATAAATATATATATATATATATATATACACACACACACACACACACACACACACACACATTACATAAATGTTTTCTATATGTCTAAATAAAAATAGACTATACAGTATATGATCCAAAGTAACTAGTAACTAACTACTTGAGCAGTTTTTTAGCCGATACTTTTTTACTCTTACTCAAGTAATTATTCTGACTATTACTTTTAGTTTTACTTGAGTAAATATTTCTATAAGTACTCTTACTTTTACTTGAGTACAGTTTTTGGGTACACTACCCACCTCTGCTGATGAAGGTCATGGGACCGAAACATTTTGAGTGAATAAATTTATATTTTGATACATCTACAAGAGCAGATAGTGTGCGGGATTTATTCTTTTTTGTTTTCTGTTTTGTTGTTGTCGATTACCTATAGGTGTGCGAAGGTAATTGTTGATTAAAGGAATAGTTCACCAAAAAATGAAAATTCTGTCATTAATTACTCACCCTCATGTTGTTCTAAACCTGTAAGACCTTTGTTCATCTTCGGAACAAAAATTAAGATATTTTTGATGAATTCTGAGAGCTCTCTGACCCTCCCATAGACAGCAAGGATCCTAACACCATCAAGGCACAGAAACGTAACAAGGACATCGTTAAAATAATACGAAGCAATGAGAATACTTTCTATGTGCAAAGGAAACAATCCGTCACAATCCGTCTCCTCCGCGGCACCCTATAGCGCCATTTTAGAGAGTATCACATATGTAAACAGCGTATGCAACGTATGTACACAGATATGTTGTTTATGTTCAGATCAACGTGTAAACAACATAAACAATGTATCCACGTACATACAATTTGATTATTATTACTATTATTATTATTATTATATTTTATTGTGTTATTATTTGTTTATGAAATGAAATGAAATAAATCTTTTACACTCACCAAAGATGCATTTATTTGATAAAAAATACAACTAAATATAATTACAATTTAAAATAAGTGTTTTCTACCTTCATATATTGTAAAATATAATTTATTTCTGTGATGCAAATCTGAATTTTTCGCATCATTATTCCAATCTTCAGTGTCACATGATCCTTTAAAAATCTTGCTGCTACAGAACCATTTCTTATTATTATCAATGTTGAAATCAAGTGATGCTGCTTAATATTTTTTGGGAAACCAGGAAGATATTTTTTCCTGGATTCTTAGATGAATTCAAAGTTAAAAAGAGCACAATTTATATGATATAAAAACTATATCAAATATAAACTTTTTATATAAAAATATAAACTTTTGTAACTATATACATGTTTTTACTGTGACTTTTGATCAATTTAATGCATACTTGAATAAAAGTATTAATTTCTTTATAAAAAAGTATAGAGTGTATCACAGATAATAGAAATTTAAAACGAAAACTTTTGAAACTTGAAATTTGAAACTTCTACTTTTGTTGTATTTACAATATCACACGTAATATTTTCCCTAATAATAAAATGATGTATTTTTAATAATAATAATCTTTTTTTTTTTTTTTTGTATAGGACTTTGCACAAGACAAACACTAATAATGTGGTTTCAAATAATACTCAAAAGTTCACAAAAACACAAACACATAAACAAACAATGGCAATACAATTTCTCATAATATCAATATAGATTAATACTCGTAAGCAACTTGAAACAGATATTACTTAAATATTTCTTCATATTTATAGATGTTCTCTTGGTAGGGAATCACCATATTTAGGGTTTTTTGGCCTTATCTATCTATAGGCTGTTTACAGTTGCTGAACAGTCTGGCTACTTGCTACATTCATATAGAATGTGCAGCCACAGGTGTGCATTCAGTTCTATTTTACAACAGCTTCAAAAACAGCCCATTCTATCAAAAGTTGAAACCGTTTGTTTTATCACAGGGACATTTTTAACAGCAGAAAGTTGAAAGGAACCGCACCGGCACGCCAACCAAAACCTGCTACCTTCCGCCAAACCAGTGACCATTAATTCTCTCTAGACGAGGCTTGGAGTGACATCACTAATGCGCCAGTGGCATGCACGTGTCATAATAGTGAATTAATGTGACGCTCCATAAAGTGCGCGCTCCGCAGGCCGCCTGCTGCGACTGCAGTAATCAGTGTTTGTGAGTATGCAGAAAGCAGTTATTAGCTTGAGTAAACAGTGAGCAAGCTGTCCTGATCCCCACTGTGCTCGTAGTGCCGCCGCCGCTGCCATGAGGAGGGCTGATGGCAGCCTATTCACAAGCTCATCTCAACCCCTTTCCACTCAATAGCGGCATCTCCGCGCCAGTCCCTTCCCCTCCGTTCAGTTTCATCGACAACATGAAGTAGATATAAGCCTCTCAGATTCTCCTAGGAGAATTCGGTTACAGATGTGTCATCAGACACCACAGTTTTCTCCGTTGCTAATAGATGACTTGCTTCGAATATTCTGTCAGCTTTTCACCAAGCCGCAAAAGGTCACTGTTTTCCAATCTCCACTTGTGCCCGTCTCCATTTACCATAATCACTCTGAATATGAGAAATATGAAAGCGGTCTGGCCAGAGACACGAGACAGTTCTTTATTCAGCATGCAAGGTGAAGATTTCCTCTCTGTTCAGTCAGATTAAAAAAAAGCACGGTTTGGAGTGCCCTGGAATACTAATTAGCTCCTGTTTATTTTACCTTTCTTCGGACAATCAATAATTGCACAAAAAGGCTCAAATCGCTTCGATAACCGTTCAAATTAAATTGGATGGAGTTCATTACAGTTTCCCGAGGCGTCATGCATAATATTCAATATTGGAGACTTTTTATTTCATCTCTTTGTCTTTTGTTCTGAGTTCCTGTGTGGAAGCCAGACAAGTCAAGAGTTCTAAGACAATTAATTAAGTCTCTGACAATAGGGCATTTCATATATTTCCTCATAGCATCACAAGACGATTTGCTGAATTTGATTCGCTCGCTTCCTCTCTGTAGACGTTTTCAAGCATTCGCGCTCGCTTCCATCGCAGCTTGTGCCCAGTGTCTTTATGTGCTAATCAAGAAAAATCCTTGTACTCACCCGTTTGCCAGCATTCAGGCTTAAATCCCATGACTACAGTGGCACAGGCTGTAATTTTGGAGGTGGTGGTTGCCAGAGACTTGGGCTGTTTGCAGTGCAGCTTTATGATTCTTTTTTCCTGTCATTGTTTAGATTTTTTCTTTTTTTTCTTTTCTGTTCATTGTTTTTCATAATCACTAAGGATTGTTGTTGCTGACAGAAAATGACCTGTTAAGAATTAAACTGGCTGGGTGTAATCACAGCAAAAAATGTACAGTTATTATTTGCAAAGATGGTGTCTGAACCATAGGTCAGCCTTGTTTCCAAAAGAGAAGCTCATGGGATACAGCATTGATGTTAATTGTGAAGTCAAATAGTTTGGAGCTCACACTTTCTCTTAGTTTGAGACTCAAATTCTCTCCAGTGTTAATTAAGATCAGTGACAGATGGTCAGTCACGTTGGAATAATTGACTCTTACATAGGTAAAAAGGAGACTGGTGCTACCTGACACACTTTTACAACGGTAAATATTTTGTGTATAAGCACAGACCTTAAAGTCGCAATGAATGAAATGAAAATGACTTTGAAACGTCTCGGGTTACTTGACTGTAACCCTGTTCCCTGAAAAAGCGGGAACGAGATGCTGCGTTTCAATAATACTGATGAGAACATTCTTTGTTTGACCGGTTGTGAAGCACGTGTGTCAAACACGCCAAGAATTGGCTTAAATAACCTCGGTGGGTGACGTCATTGATCACGTACACCTGCAGGTTATAAATAGATGTGAGACGTACACATCTTCAGGTTAAACCTTTGTCTGAAGAGACGTCCAGGCACGCCTACAGTGCGGCATTGAGACGCAGCATCTCGTTCCCGCGTTTTCAGGGAACAAGGTTACAGTCAAGTAACCCGAGACGTTCCCTATCAAAAGCTACTCTCGATGCTGCGTTTCAATAACGCTGATTGGAACGAGAATACCAACGCCGCCGCACTGGAAGTGTCTGGACCCCCCAAGGTTGTGTAGTGTGTGCACACAAACATTGTAGAGGTCTCAGACATGACTCTAGAATGTTGACTCAAGGACATGTGAGCCCGGAGTAGCATGGACATCCAAACTATCGAGTCTGACAAATGTGTGTGGAGAGGACCAGCCTGCCGCACCACACACTTGATGCAAGGGGACGCCTCTTTCCGGAGTCTTAGCATAGGATGCAACCCACCTGGTTGAATGGGCCCTAACTCCTAGAGGTGAAGCTTGACCGCGCACCTCGTAGGCTAGGTCAATAGCATCCCTCACCCGATGTGACATTGTTTGTCTAGTGGCAGCCATAGCACATGAAAAGCTGCTCTGATTTAAGCCACTGGCTAATGCGGTGGATGTAAATCTGAAGAGCAAGTACTGGACACAGTAAATGAAGTCCTTCTTGCTCCGGTGTCATGAACGGCGGAGGTCAGAAAGCTTCAAGAATGACTAGAAAATTATAGGGTGAGGATGCAAAATAGCTTGACCAGCGCAAGGGCAAAGTCTAAGCAGGATGACGAGACTGACAGAGCCTGCAAATCCCCAATTCTCCTCAGAGAAATAATAGCTATGAGAAAAACCATCTTTAGAGTCAGAAACCTGACAGACGCTGACTCTAGTGGTTCAAAATGGGATCCCAACCAGACCCTTTGGGCACGAAGGCCAAGTCCGATGGGCGGCCTCAACCGCTGAGCTCCATGAATGAAGCGGGCAACTAGAGGGTGCTTTCCCACAGAAACACCATCAATCAGAACATGGCAAGCCGAAATGGCGGCCACATAGACTGCAAAAGTACCAGGACGTGTGCCTGAGGACAATTTCTCTTGCAGAAACTCCAGCACTGAAACAACCTGGCAGTGAACTGGGTCTGCATGGTGTGTCATACATCAACTTTCGAAAAAGCACCATCTGAGGGCATAACTTCTAGTGGAAAGAGTCCTAACAATCAGAATAGTCTGTAGTACATCTACTGGAAACCCACCATCTCTTGCGGTCCCCCTCAGGGGCCAGAGATGAAAGATTCCAGAACTCAGGCCGGGGATGAAAAACTGTCCCCTGTGCCTGAGAAAGAAGAACTCTCCTTACCGGAATCGCCCACAGCGAGCCATCAAGGAGGGATATTAGATCTGAGAGCCACACTCTGGTCGTTCAACGGGGCGCTGTCAGTCAGAGGTGAGACTCCTGGGAGCAGAGCGATCGGGAAGAATGTAAGAGAGAGGGGTGGTTCACACGCCCCTCGTCTCTCAGCCAGCTCGACATGCGAGCCTCACAATCGCAACGAGGATGCAGAGGATCGTCTCTTCCTGAAAGAAAGCGAGCCTCGAGTGGAGCACTCTGATCGAAGTGATTACAATGCTTGCACTCAGCGTCCTCGATGGCAGCAACAGCATGCTCCAAAATTCGGACAGTGAATCTGCTCCCACATTCATATGCCCTAGAATGTAATTCGCCTTGATGGACTAGAACTTGTCCCACATACAAAGCAGAACCCGGTGTGCTAGCCTGTTCCGGCGGCAAGGATGCAGTCTACCCTGGTGACCTATCTAAGTGACTAACACAGTCTTGTTCCCCACACTAGGACATGGTAGCCCCTGCTGGAGGATGTATTTCAGGGCCCAAAATACAGCTATCATTCCGAGGCAATTGATGTGCCAATTGAGAAGATGACCTCTCCAGATCCCTTGGGCTGGATTGTCACCCAAGACCGCACCCCAGCCCGTGAGGGAAGCGTCTGTCGTTAGCATCTTGCGACGACAACACGTGCCTAGAGTGGGACCCAAAGTCAAAAACCGGGGTCTGAACCACATAGAAAGGGTACGAGGCCCTAGCGCGTAACCCTTATATGCCTCTGGGGATTGGCCCTTAGATTAAATCCCCTGGCTCTGAGCCACAACTGTAATGGTCTCATGTGCAAGACGTCCAAAGGTTTCACGTGGATGCAGTCACCATGAGACCTAGAACTTTCTGAAAGTAACTTTCTGGCCTAGCCTGAAAACCCTAAACCCCTAAAATACATTGTCCCCTGGGCAAGAGAGAAAATGCTTTCCTTGGCGTTGAGTCTCAATCCCAGGTAGTTAAAATGAGTGAGGACGACATCCCGATGTCGAAACGCATGCTCTTAAGACTGGGCCAAATCATCCAATCGCCGATGCTAAAGCTGCATCGATGCATTTTGCATATGTGCGGAGTGATAAGGCTAGGCTAAATGGAAGAACCCGATACTGGTAAGTTTTACCCCCAAAAGCAAACCTCAGGAACTTCCTGCATTGTGGCAAAATTTCTAAATGAAAGAATGCGTCCTTGAGATCAATGTTGATAATCAATCCCCTGATTGGATCTGAGAAAACAATCATAGACTGTCAGCACTTTGAACTTGTACGTTCTTAGAAAGTGGTTCAGCCCGCAAAGATCTAGACTGGACGCAACCCCCCATCATTTCTGGGAACCAGAAAATATTGGCTATAGCAGCTCAACTCTCTGTCTAGGAGGGAAGATGTTCTATGACCTCCTTGTCCAGCAGAGCTTGCATTTCCTGTGTCAGCGAATACGCTTGTTCTGGTTTCACGGTAGTGGAGACCACACCATTGAAACACAAAGGATGATACGCAAACTGTATCCTGTAGCCCTCTTATGGAGTCCTTACGACCCGAGGAGAGATTATTTGGCAGTAGCTTCCATGTTGCCAAATTCTCTGAAAGGGGTGACACTTTGTTTTGCTGGGGGGAATGTTAAATATTTAGTGTCCTGAAACACGGCAGGAAACAACCAAACATGTAACATATCACTGGAGATTGCTGACCCCCGAAACACCAGTGGTGGCGGAAGTTGTACAGCGATCCCCTAAGGGTGCCAGGAAGGAGCGCTTACTCTCCTCATTGGAGTTTTCCGTGGCCCTCCCTGAGGGGACACACCCATTGTCCTGGGCACAGCCTCAGGACTTCCTTCTTGTTGTAAAGACCGTTTTTCGGTCCGGCTCCCTCTTGGCTGTTGAGTGCTATGAGGTTTTCCCCAATCTTTATGAGGGGGCGCATGGCTCGCGCACTCTCTTTTGGGCTTCTCGCCTCAGAGGAGCTGGGCCGTGTTTGGACTGGGTGGCTGACAGCCCCGACACTAGAGGACGGTGGAGGAGAAACTTATTGAAAGCTTTCACGAGCTTCCTTGCCTCCCTGCGCTCAGATCTTTATGAACGTCAGTCTGATATGCCTGCAGAACCGCCGTGGTGTGCAGGGCAGCACCAGCATGACCTGCTGCATGAAACGCCCTCCCTACAAATGTAGATGTTGCTCTACATAGCTTGGTAGGGAGTGTTGACATTTCGAATGATGATGCACCCCCAGGGGAGAGATAGCACGCTAGCGTCTCTTCCAGCTGGGGTGTCATCATGTAGCCCTGTGCCTTTGAATCCACAATAATCGAAAAATTCAAGTTTGAATAATGAATAAGTTCTCTCATCATGGACATCACCAAAGAAGGGGAGAGACCATGGCTGAGGTCCCTCCCCCAGACCACCTGACAGAAAACTGTCATCTAGTTTGGAGCGTCTAGGGGTCTACTGCTCTTGTGACCAATCCAGCTTTAATCTGTTCACACTGCACGAGTCATCACCTCGAGTAACTCCTCATTCGTTACAATCGTGGGAGGAGCGCTCGTGAGGCGGCGCTCTCAATTTCCATGACTACAGAATCAAATCTGCAGCATTTGCTGCCCTATCCGAAGAAATGCCGGGGCACGCTTTGGAAGTGGGCGCAAAAAACCCCCCGATCTGGCGAGAGCACGAGAGAAAGGGAAGGACCCGCCTCTCGAGCCTCAGTCAGATCAAAGTGTGATCTTAACGAGGGCGCAGCAGCTCGTTATTTGTAAAAAAAAGGTTAGCCGAACACAAAGCACGCGGATAGGAAATGAATCGCAGTGCTCACAGTCGCCGCCCTCGAACGCAAGAGCAGCATGCTATTACCTCAAACACTCAAAACAAAACTCATGCGAGTCATCTTCAGAGATGAGCCGTAATAAGGAGGCACGCATCTCTTGCGGATTGACTCAACAAGCTTTAACTTTCACTTTCACTTTACAATGATACTGCTTTCAGTGTGACACACACACGCACAATGCGGTCTCTGAAGACAAAGAAAACCTGAAGATGTGTACGTCTCACGTCTATTTATAACCTGCAGGTGTACGTGATCAATGACGTCACCCACTGAGGTTATTTAAGCCAATTCTTGGCGTGTTTGACACATGTGCTTCACAACCGGTCGAACAAAGAATGTTCTCATCAGCGTTATTGAAACGCAGCATCGAGAGTAGCTTTTGATAGGGAACTAAACCATCCACAGAAACATTAGACTTTTGTCTGGTGACGTATACTGAACAATGTGTTACTTGATGTTTCTATATAACTGTGAAATTTCCTTGCAATTTCTGAGTGATTAAGTGAAATTGTTTCTACACTTTTTGTTTTCAGTGTACGTTTACTTTATTTGATTTTTTTCAATACTACACTAGACTCGGATGTACATCACAATACAGAAGAAAAGACCTGTCGCTACTTCATGTAACAGATATTGACACACCAAAGAAAAATAGTCTTTTATAGGCTTTCCAGGTAAATTTATTTATTTATTTATACAACTGTTCTTTCTGGTCCTCAAATCTGATTGGCTGAGAGGAGTGTGATATTCTAGTGACAACAGAACTCCAACCGTTTCAGCGTTTGTATAACTCTGATTACAGTATTTTGCACGGCAATTCTCTTGGCGGATGCCCAAATCCACTATAATTTTATAAATTATACTGTTTCTCTTTCACGGAATGTAGTTTTAAGAGTTTTTTAGGCGATAATGTACTTGTTTAGACTTATATAACTTATATAACCACAAATATGTGGTTTGTTAATAAAGATAACATATATTTGAAAATTTGCCTCAACGTTTTTGGAGATGTGATATATATACAGGTGCATCTCAATAAATTAGAATGTCGTGGAAAAGTTCATTTATTTCAGTAATTCAACTCAAATTGTGAAACTCGTGTATTAAATAAATTCAATGCACACAGACTGAAGTAGTTTGAGTCTTTGGTTCTTTTAATTGTGATGGTTTTGGCTCACATTTAACAAAAACCCACCAATTCACTATCTCAACAAATTAGAATATGGTGACATGCCAATCAGCTAATCAACTCAAAACACCTGCAAAAGTTTCCTGAGCCTTCAAAATGGTCTCTCAGTTTGGTTCACTAGGCTACACAATCATGGGGAAGACTGCTGATCTGACAGTTGTCCAGAAGACAATCATTGACACCCTTCACAAGGAGGGTAAGCCACAAACATTCATTGCCAAAGAAGCTGGCTGTTCACAGAGTGCTGTACCCAAGCATGTTAACAGAAAGTTGAGCGGAAGGAAAAAGTGTGGAAGAAAAAGATGCACAACCAACCGAGAGAACCGCAGCCTTATGAGGATTGTCAAGCAAAATCGATTCAAGAATTTGGGTGAACTTCACAAGGAATGGACTGAGGCTGGGGTCAAGGCATCAAGAGCCACCACACACAGACGTGTCAAGGAATTTGACTACAGTTGTCATATTCCTCTTGTTCAGCCACTCCTGAACCACAGACAACGTCAGAGGCGTCTTACCTGGGCTAAGGAGAAGAAGAACTGGACTGTTGCCCAGTGGTCCAAAGTCCTCTTTTCAGATGAGAGCAAGTTTTGTATTTCATTTGGAAACCAAGGTCCTAGAGTCTGGAGGAAGGGTGGAGAAGCTCAAAGCCCAACTTGCTTGAAGTCCAGTGTTAAGTTTCCACAGTCTGTGATGATTTGGGGTGCAATGTCATCTGCTGGTGTTGGTCCATTGTGTTTTTTGAAAACCAAAGTCACTGCACCCGTTTACCAAGAAATTTTGAAGCACTTCATGCTTCCTTCTGCTGACCAGCTTTTTAAAGATGCTGATTTCATTTTCCGGCAGGATTTGCCACCTGCCCACACTGCCAAAAGCACCAAAAGTTGTTTAAATGACCATGGTGTTGGTGTGCTTGACTGGTCAGCAAACTCACCAGACCTGAACCCCATAGAGAATCTATGGGGTATTGTCAAGAGGAAAATGAGAAACAAGAGTCCAAAAAATGCAGATGAGCTGAAGGCCACTGTCAAAGAAACCTGGGCTTCCATACCACCTCAGCAGTGCCACAAACTGATCACCTCCATGCCACGCCGAATTGAGGCAGTAATTAAAGCAAAAGGAGCCCCTACCAAGTATTGAGTACATATACAGTAAATGAACATACTTTCCAGAAGGCCAACAATTCACTAAAAATGTTTTTTTTTTATTGGTCTTATGAAGTATTCTAATTTGTTGAGATAGTGAATTGGTGAGTTTTTGTTAAATGTGAGCCAAAATCATCACAATTAAAAGAACCAAAGACTTAAACTACTTCAGTCTGTGTGCATTGAAATTATTTAATACACGAGTTTCACAATTTGAGTTGAATTACTGAAATAAATGAACATTTCCACGACATTCTAATTTATTGAGATGCACGTGTACATATATATCCTGAGAAATAGAGCTTCCATGTGTGAAAACTAGCCCTGGTCTCTGCTACACCAACAGAATATAACAGAAAAATTGGATTATATGAATTTCAAATTCTGTCTCCTTATCCTTGCATTTTTGTTTCATTATACCTTGCTTTTTGTTCCAGCACTCTGCATGTTTTATAGCACAACATGCGAATAACCGTAATTTGCCATGACTGGTATTTTGCATACGCTGAATATGTATAATGAATGTTAATACAGTTAAAATCCTGTCAGAAGATGTTACCAATTACGGTAATTATATGCACATGGCACTCATTAAATAATGTGAAGCATAAGGCATAACTGAAGCACAAATTAGAAGTGCTCACAATACCTTTAGATTTGGCCCATAAAAATGTCTTTTTATGTGCGATTCAGTAATTTTCATAATTATGTTGCAGCACTTTCAGCAAGCCTGCATGTATAAATATTGTGTCTAACTCTCTCAGCCTCTTAATCTTTTCATCTCATGCGGCACATGCAAAGAGCAGATGTTTGTGATTTATTGAATAGTCGAATGATCGTTTAGAGTCAGATACCGGCAGCCAGAGATTTAATCGTTTAATAAAGTGTATTCTGTCACCGTGTCAATCATTCGGGCCTCGGAATGGCACTAGCAACAAAAATGAATGCGTTTGCGCTGACACAGGAAGCATGCACCATATTTATAGCTTGATTTATGCTTAAATATGTCAGTGCTTATGACATGGACATTTCAAATTCAATTCTAAATTCGTCACACGGGCCCAAACTCTCACTCGACTTAAAAAACACCAGCGCCTCTATTATTCACAGAGTGTCCGGAGACCATTCTTACAAGGTTTGGCACAAGTACATCACCTGTCAGGCTACATTGATTTAGCCGGTGACTCAGCTGAAATATAAAAAACAGAGACATTGGTAGGTTTAAGTACTGTTACCCTCTTCATAGTGCTCCTACTAACTCCTCCAGTGCTCTAAATGTGGCAAAGCCATTTGCTCAGCTTATAAAATGCTTGGCTGCCTCTATCCTCCTCCCTTTTACTTTAGCGAACATATTGGAATCCACAGTGCGTGTAAACCGTTAAATGCAGGGAACTTGGAGCATGTCTGAGCATGTCAGGAACCAGAAGGGCAAACTTAATTTTATTGCAAGAAAGCTTTCTTTTTTCCCCTCTCGTACAATGTACAGTATATGTTTCCACAACAGTCTATGTTTCTATTATAGCTGTCAAAGATTTATGGTATGTTACCTTGAGCTGACTCGAGTCCTTTATTTTATCCATGACAGCTTGCAGTCAGGGCACTAAAATTGATTCGTGCTCTTACAAGAACAGGTATTGGATAGGCCCTCGCCAGAAATGTTTAATATAACGCTTGATAACATTTGAGTAAATTAAGGATGTGGTCAGTAATTTGTAAGCAAACTACCGGCAGCTCGAGTATTCCTTAAAAATGCATAAATAATACAACATTTGGAGCACAAACCATCTGTGACAACTTATTACAAGAATTAATCATCACATTATAGCTGTCAAGTGTTTGGCTTTTACATGTACTCGAATCCTCCGAGTCAAGAGACTGTTTTATGCCGGCTGTAACAGATGTTGTCAATAGTCATGAGAGGTAATAACAATTTGTGATGGTAATAATAGTGCTGTCATACAGCTGACCTTTGATTAATGTTATGTGAGATGTCATAACACAGCCTGACATCACATCAGTCAAACCCATCGTTATGTGGGCCGTCCGGCTGCCTCTGTAAATGTCCATCTTTGGTCCATTTTCATGGTTATATTTAATGCATGTGTAAAAGCATGTATTTGTGTTTGTATTATCATGGAATATTGTTAATATGATTTACTCTTTCATTTTAGGTCATTTCATTTAGCGCAGTTAGTCATGAGTGCACTTCAAGACCTTGCATATAGAACACCTACTTTATATATTGGCAAAAGATACTATTATTATCAAAATTTTTGTGCATTTTGTAATGTGGTTCTGGTTAATTCTATAAACTAAACAACAATTTAAATCAACATGTCACTGTTTTCTAGCACCCTTCACATTTTGCCTACCTCATTATTTTCCCGCAGACTAGTTTTTGCTTTGACTGTGTTCGACACATTGGTTTAACAGCTTTATTGATATTTGAGAACATTTGCTTCTGAATGCTGGATGTTTAGGAGGAAAAAGGGGAAATCTAATCAAGGAAAATCTGATAATGCTCCCTGTAAAACAAGTTTTCAGAATTAAATCCCACTGTTTTGATTCCAAAAAAAAGATATTTTACTTTAAAGGTGTGGGTGTTAAACTCTTTGTAGATAGCCAAAATGTATTTAAGTGAAATATTAATTTTCACATTAAAGTGTACCTAGGTAAAAGAAGAAAAGTAAACTTTCAAAAGTCACTTAAGTAATGAAGATATACTAACTAGTTACAATTATATATGATGTTACAAAAATGCATCCTGTTTTATAGTCACAGGTAATTTGTTAAGATTTTTTTAAAGTAAAAAAGTATTCAGTTTTAATAGTACTGATATAAAATCTCCTCAAAATAATACTTACAGTAATAATACTTTTTCTTCTAATTGTCGATAGCACTTTATTTTTATAATTGTATCATATGTACTTACTTGTTGCATTCGACTAACCCTGAACCAAATCCTCATCCTAACTCTAAACATGTACATAATTAATATTACAGTACTTAACTGTCACAAGGACACTGTAAAATACAGTGTAACTTTGCTGTCTTTTGACAAATATGTCCTTTAAATTTAAAATTAAAAAAATAAAAATGCATGTTAAACTGTAACAGATAAAATTATTTAAACAAATTGAAATACAGTATATATTTTAAAATGTGTTAATTTCAACATAAACAAATTTGACAACATAATAAAAAAATTCCACCTACTTAAAACTTATATTGCTGACTTCAATTTTGAAGTATAATCAATTTGAATCTTAAAAAAAAAATTAAGCTGAAATTGAATTAAAGTAATAGTAAAAAACATAAATAAATAAAACACAACAACATATGTTACCATGACATTCTGATCATATTATTTTACATTTTACAGTGTACAACATGTAAAAACCATCATTTTCCAAAATAAACAAACAAATATCTAACATATGATTATAAAATAGTTCTGTCTGTGGGGAAAACATGTTTGATGGACATTTTTGTCTGTACTTTCATTGACAAGATTAACACGTTATAACACTGTTAACAATATTATAGTAATGAAGTACAGTTCCTCAAGTACTTACACCCCCGGTTGTCTCATATATCCCTGCGTCTCAGTCCTTTTTGTCCTTTTGGCCTCTAAAGAGGTTTATCTGCGACTGCTCTCGCTGTAGCTCCTGTCAATGTCAGATTTTTTACAGTGTGCCGGGGGAAGCCCTGCCTCACTCTGGTAAACGTATGTCTTTCAAGTCTTTCCTCTGCACCACTGTGCTCTAAATCAAATGAGCTCTGTTTTCTTTCGTCTGCACATCTCCTGAGAGACATTTTGTTTCAAGGTTCAGAGCAATCGCACAGTTTAGTCAGGGTTTGAGGGCATTGTTTACTGCCTTCACAGCAGTCCTCAGAAATACTTCTGATAACTTATGGTACAATAGGCTTTTTCTGTTGTTGGTGTTGTTTACTTTCTTGATTTTTCTCGCTGCAGCTGTGCTTTACTTTGCCACATCTTGTCTTTTCGTCAAGCATGGTTCCTTGTCACATTCTTTTTTATTCTCGGCCGGTTGTATCCTTAAGGTGTTGTCTTTGATACTGATCTTTGAAGGCCAGCGATAACCTTTCAACACACTTCTCCATGTGTGCTTGTGTGCTTGATGAAAAGCGGAGAGCGGCCATAGAGTGGAAAGGGATGAAAGTGCTCCTCATGCCCTTCCAGTGACATTATCTCAAGTGAGACACAATGAGAGTGGACGAGTGTGGGGTGCGCAATGAACATCTCAGAAAAACTGCAGATAACATTGATCAAGGAGACAATATGGACCCTGCAAGTGAGCTATTCATCATTAGCACTCAACAATAGTGAGGCCTTGTGTTAGTACAGACCAAGAGCTACTTAATGGCTGTGGGCTGCATTTGTGGCATGTGGGAAATAATGTCGGCTCATCCTTTCGACTGAGTTTTTAATGTATTTTTATCATTTAAAACTTAAAAAAACTATTTTTTTTATGAGAAGTTGTACATGGGCTACCATTCTTTTAAATAAATGCCAGTTGGTTTGATATTTTGTTATCTAATTCAACAGTCATGCATTTTTAAATGTCACTTAGTAGCCACTTACATACATACAGTGAAAACCACAAATCAAGTGAGGCTGGAGGACTTAAAAGCAGAATTATAAGGCTTATATTTTGCTTTGATATAATTCTTTAGCAAAATAAATGAATGTATATTTTTATTTAACTTTTAGTTTAAATATGTTCTATGTATTTATTTTGCACTGACACCAAAATTAACCAGTTAGGCTATTTTTAGTCTTGTCATGACATGAATTGAAAGTTTGCACAGACAGGTTTGGAAAGTGATTCTGTCACATCAGTCCCAGGATAACGTGTAAGTGTTATGGTTATGATTTCAAAACAGTGTGACATTTAAATGTTTATATTTATTACGCTGTCTCTTCCAGTGTTTATTACTTTAAATGTTTCCAGTTCATTTATACACATTGAGAGCAAGGAAAATACCACAGATGCTATTCATATGTATTAAATTGTAAACAACCTGGAGTATTCATTAAACACATACAATGTACAGTTTTTTTTTCTTTTTTTTTTTCTTTTTTTTTCTGTTGAATCTGGAAAGAAACAGCCAATTTTATGATTTTGAAACATCTGCAACAAAGTCATGGTGTAAACTGAATAAGCATTTTTTTTTTTTTTTAAATATGTAAATAAACAGTAAGTTTAAGGATTTTGAAATACATACAACAACTAAAAGGAATATGAAAAAAACATATGTTCATTTCTGTAAGTAAGCAGCAAGTTAAAGGATTTTGAAACATTTATACCAAAACGGAGTCATGTTGTTAATTTTATTGGAATTTCAGTTTTCATTTTTTAGTTAAATTTGGTGGGAAAAAAAACAGCAAGTTCAAGGATTTTTAAACATTTACAACAAAGAAAAGTCATGATAAATTGAATAATTTAAATAAATGGAATAAATGAATAAATAAATAAATAAATAAATAAATAAAATAAACAGGTAGTTATCTAAATTCCACAGAAATAATTCTGCTTATATAATTTGTATTAAATAAGAAAATATAAAAGCAGCATATTCACAATTTGTTCTCAGACTTTTGAACCATACTGTATAAATATGTGTGTGTGTGTGTTGATCAGGTACCATATGTTATGAGGACACAAAGATGGCAATATCCAAAATCCTTGTGGGGACACTTTTGGTCCTAATGAGGAAACAAGCTTATAAATCATACAAAATGATCTTTTAAAAAAAAAAAAAGATTTTTATTTTTATAAAGATTATGAAAAGATTTTTTTTTTTTATAAAGATTATGAAAAATTTAGAGGTACGTTTAGGGGTAGAGTTACTGTAAGGGGATTGAAAATATAGTTTGTATAAAAACCATTAATTTTATGGAATGTCCCCATAGAACATGGAAACCCAATGTGTGTGTGTGTGTGTGTGTGTGTGTGTGTGTGTGTGTGTGTGTGTGTGTGTGTGTATGACATAATCCTGGTTCCCTTGACAAATCCTTAAAACGTACACCTCGGATTGCCATGTTTCCATTCCATTACATCTGTTCTTGGACAGACATTAGCTTTGTGTAGGAGCTCTCCTCTTTAGTGCCTTCTCACCCGGGGCGTATTGCTTACATGATGGAACACAATGTGTCCATAAAGACGCAGCTGGGTTCATTCACGGATGTGTTCAGTTATCTCAGGATGCCCTCTATGTAGATGGTCCATGTCCTTTACCAGCTGAAACAGCTTAATGAATAAGTAAAAAGCTCCATGCATGGTTTACCTTTGCTCTGCACAGAAATTATAAGTGGAAGTGCTGGGTGAGGTCTAGCGTAAATTTATGTCTTGTCTCTGAGAGAGATGTTTGCTTTGAGACACTCCTGAAGTCCTTGCAGTAATGGCTTGTTAAGATCCTGGCACACTTTATCCAGCAGCTTCGCTATTCCCTCATGGTTTATTAATTCATATGGCAGTTTAGAAAAGGGTTAACTGTCACTCTAGAAAATAGTTTTCAATCAATTAAGAATTTGAATCAGAATAATTGCATGATATGCCAATTATTTATCAAACTGATTGCACACAGTACATAAACTTTTATTGAGACAATTTAAAGACAATATTGTGGTAGATCACTAATTTATTGAATAAACATTACAATAAGTGGTTATATTGTTTATTTGTTTTTATGTATCACACCATCTGCATTTGTTTTTGTTTTTTTGTGTGTGTGTGTGTGTGTGTGTTTTATATAGTGCTATTTGTTTTGTTTTGTTTTGTTTTGTTTTGTTTAGTTTTGTTTCATGGATTACTTTTTAATTTGTCTCAGGGCCTCTCAGATCAAGCTTGAATAACTCAGCTGGCAGGAAAAACACATATTAAAAAATTAATGCATAGGTCTGGGTGCATGACTAGTTGTTAATTTTATCACATTGTTATTGTTATTATTATTTTATAATTAACCCCAGTAAATTAACACCATTAAAATGGCAGTACTGTAAAACATGAGAGAGAAGAGGAGAAAAAAGGCATCACAAAGCCATGTGAATACTGTGTGGCTTGCAGTTTCCTCAAATAATTATGGTGTGATGTAGAGGACACCCTTGACATCTGTAAGATTTCATTATCAGCTTTTCTGAGATGAAAATGGAATTACTCCTCACCTCTAAAACTGTTCACCTGTGTTTGTAATTTGATGAGTTTCGCTAGAGTTGCATTTCCAACCGGAGGCTCTGTTATGTGAAGGAGAGTTTGTGCTCCGTCAAAACTGCATCAGTCTTAAAGGTGCATTCAGCATTTCTTCCCTTGTTAAATAAGTTTTACTTACAAATAAATGTGTTCACTTACGAAAGTACAATACCACTATAATAAGAAATGTTTTTTGAGCAGCAAATCTGCATATTAGAATGATTTCTGAAGCATCATTTGACACTGAAGAATAAATTCAGCTTTGAATCACATGAATAAATTACATTTTAAAATATATGGTTATTTTAAAATGTGATAATATTTTACAATATTAGTGTTTGATCAAATAAATGCAGTCTTGATAAGAGACTTCTTTCAAATCTTAATTTTTCCAATCTTTTGACCTGTAGTATGTAAAACTAAGCTGGTTTCGGACACAGCTGCACTTTTCTTTATATCGGACACGTTCTTGCATTCAGAAACGGGTAGATAGAGTGCATTACATTTAAACACCACACTACTTTTAACTTGAATCTGCATTCTAAACACAGCTCTTGTGTGTTAAACACAACACTGGCAGGATGATTAAAAAAACTCAACTCAGCAGCCAAAAGCATCTGTCTGAATTTGCAAGGCTGTAGCGGCAGGGCTTGAAAGGGGATTCATTTAAGGATGTACCTTTTCCCGAGAGGTTTTTACTGTGCAACTGTCTAATAATGAAAGCAGAGCAAGCTGTCCGCACACTAATTAAAGTTTAAAAAATAAATAAAATTGTCAACCTCATAACCATCGTCCATCAGTACATCCCTAGAAAGGCCATAGAGTTTTATGATGCAAATTTGTCACATAGAGTCACATATCTCTGGTTGAGTTGACATAAAGCTGATCATTAGAGTGTGAGTGCTCAGATAATGATGAGACCAGGTTTGATGAGACGCCGTCGCTCCAATAGCAACGTCTAGGCAGGCTATACACACATACATACAGTCTGTCATATTCCTACCTGCATCTGCTGCAAATACAAAAATAGACACACAGGTTCTCCACGTTTCTGCAAATGTTTTAGGAAAGATTTTTGGCGACAGTCGACAGACGCTTTCGGAACTTGTTCATGAGCATTTGGAAAATGTTCTATGACACCTGTGTGTTATTGTGCTGTGATTTTGTGTTGCACTACCCAGCTAAACAGTTGCCACGCTCTGTTCATTCTCCGGTGGTGCTCAGCTGGATTGCAGAGCACTTTGTGATTTGCACAAGTGTCTGCAGTAATGGGTGTCCCTCCCAGCCAGCTCCCAGCAGATGGCTGTGATTGGCATGACAAACACAACAGAGCTCTGGCTCTCAGTTACAGCTTAAACCCAGCCTCTCTGTGAGACTAGCACATCCATGAACTTCTGTGTCACACTGGTATGGACTGAGTGTTAAAACGTTTGATTAAAGCAAATATATTAATTACATGAAAAAAAGTGAAAAAAAATATGTAATTTGACAAATATATATATATATATATATATATATATATATATATATATATATATATATATATATATATGCAGGCATTGTACGTAACTGACCAATCATGTATGCGAGAAGATGGGATCTTCAGAAAATGGTCAAAGCAATGCAAATACCCATATGTGGAGAGCATATCAATATAGAGGGAAAAAAAGCCAAAACCCTGACATTTCAAGCAATTTAGAAATCCTGGCCAGCACATGTCTGGGAAAAAGTGACCATATGGTCACCCAAATTAATATAAATTAATGTTAACACATTTACACAAAGTCAGTGATCAGAAACCTGTCTAGTCACATGAGGCAACATTCTGTAAACAAAATGTTCCTGTAGTTCAAAGAGTAGAGCATAGGGCTGTAAATGCTAAGGTCATGGGTTTAATTCCTCAAAGGTAGATAATATTAGTCCAAAACACCAGAGGAACTAACAAGTCTAAGTCAGAGTAAAATATGGCTAAATTCCTGGTTGTGTGTAGCACCTACAGCTCTGAGTGCTGCACTGCTGAATGTTAGAAGCAAGTGTCTAACATTTATTTCTGACAAGATCTCTGATCGCATCAGTCTGATCTGAACGGTTTCTATGGATCATTTTGTGAATTTGTCACAGTGTCATTCAGACCTGTTACAGAAGGATGGAGCAGTTCCATATTACACTGGACTCCACAGAAGCCCTGCTGCATGTTAGTAAGTTCAGCAAAGCCCTTCCACATCTCATTTCACATGCAAAGAGAGTGTTTACATCAAAGTCTTAAAGGCACATCAGAAAAAATAAAAAAATAAAACAGCCGTTTCATTTGTAAGGGTCAGAGACGGGGTGGAAAGAGTATGGAAAAACATTATAAGTGGACCTTAGGGGAAAATAAATAAAAAATTGATCTGAGAACTTTAATGTAACCAGATTTGCTATGCATTGAAGCTGGAGGTGACTAATGCAACACATCTAAGTGTTTGGATATCATGCGTATCTGTTTTATCCGGAATCGTTTTGTGTATTTCAATGTGTTGAGGGTCTCTGAGGACAGACCTTTGGAGGTTTAATTGGCATTCAGAGGACTCTGCATTTCCATTAATATTTAAAGCCGTCGTCATACTCTGCTTTTAACGGCAGAGGGGACGTTGCATGCTGATTTTGTTAGATTTCTCAGCATAAAGTGTGGCGAAACATGTGACCTACTTTAAAGCTCGAAAAGCAGATGGGCGAAGGGATGGACTCCGTTTGACCACCTTCTCTGTCTGAATTCCACTTTCTCACCATCTCTCTCCTGCGATGTCAAAAAATCACCATCCACCTGTCTCTCTCTCTCTCTCTGCCATGCCGCCTACAAACCGGGCGGGTTTTAAACATTGATGGACCCCACCGTGAAGCCCAAGTGGTGGGAGCGTCAGTGACCTCGGGTGATGTAGAGCATCGACATGATACATGAGACGTGTTCGAGAGTCTGCTGTGCTTTTACAAACAACAAAATGACGGTCTTTTTTCCTCCTTTCTTTATCATACGATGTTGATTTCTATCTCCTGGTGCCAGTTCCAGATGTGTCTTTGATCACCGTGTCTATTTTTGCTTTCTTTTGTTGCCATGAAAGAGAGAGCACAGCGAAGGCGGTTTTGCTACATCTGAGCTCTCGGGTGCAGAGATTCGTCCCTCATTTCTCAAGAAATTCAGATGGCGAGGAGCTTTGAACGACTTACAAATGGGTTCTTATTTGCCCGTTAGTCTTGATTGATCCCGTGTGATTTGGCATTGACTTGCTGAAATCAAACATCAGCCTTTATTTGCGGTGATGAAGAGGATGAGCTTGTGAAACACTCACCTCATTTAGGGTATCCATTTTAGTCACAGCATGTCAAAGCATCATAGATTTTCTTTTGGCACCTCCTTTTTACTGATTAGTGTGTTTATGTAACTGGCACGCTGCAGCGCGGCCCTGCATCCTCCAGAAATGTACCGCACAACATCATGGTTTTTATCTTCTGAGGTTCGGCAAATGGCGCATTTATATATCCAAGGAGACGTTTAGTCATACCTCATTTAGACTGAAGATACTCATCACGCTCAGTTAGGTACTCTGTGTTTTTCTTGTCATACCTTTTAATAATAATTATAGAGTTTTATGCTCAAATCAAATAATTATTGCAGAATGTGTGTGTTTTCTGTAAAGACATCTGCTTTCGTTCTGTTGACGGCAGGGCTGTTGATTTGGTTTGATTGTTGGTAGTCTTTACAGATACACGGGCAGACATGCATAATTGCAGTCTATGCATTCAAGGTTTTCTTGGTCAGCATATACGTGGGTTGTAACTGTATCTAACGGCTGAGAACTGCAGTGTAGAAGTATCTGAATTTTGCTGAAAACTTAGTAGCCCCTATTGAGTAACCGTGCACTTCTAATGAGCTGTTTTGATTTGCTGATTTGATTCTTCTTGTGCAGCTCTTGTTTATTTTGTACAGAATACAATGGATTTTCTAACATGTTTGATTGCAAATTATTTTATAATTAACTGTAAAATAAATATACTAAAATATATTTGAAATACATTTATTTCATTCTAAGTAAATACATTTACATATTTATGTTCTTAATCAAAAATACCCTGCAATTGTATTTTTAGTATACTAAACAGGTATACTTAAAAACTGCTAAATTTGAACAGCTAATTTTGTGCTTTGTGCACTTTATTCGTGTGGAAGTAGTGCTGAAGTACAACTAAAGGTATACTGAAGTATATTTGATTTTGCTAAAGTGGAACTATTGGAAGTTTACTTCAGGTACACTTTAAATATCTTGTATTTAAAGACTGGTACTTTTCAAAGATCATACATATAGATATTCATCAGTAGTGACATTAAAACACATTTTAGGCTTAATATTAAGAAATGTGCATTGTGCACACGTAGTACTCCAAGTAAAGTTTCATTATAATTTTTATATCAGTAAGTCTTGAGGGATATGTCAGTAAATATGTTAATAGATAATACTTAGTATGAAAGAAAAGTATTTTAAATGTATTACTTTTTTTTTTTAACATATTTAAGAATTGTTGAGATTTTTTTTTTCATGAAATGCAAAACGTCATATTCAGCCAATAGAATTATATAAATTTATATATAAATGTAAATATATTTAATTCATACTCCAATTAAATAAATAATAGCACTCAAAATAAACACCTTAACACTCTCAAACACCTTAAAATATCAACATTGATCATATGAAACTGTTCAGACAGCTTTGTGTTTGAACAGTTGGAACAATATTTGAGGGAATTTTTGTTTTCTAACATTTTTATTTGAATACATAATTGCCATGTTACAATATTTTGAAAACAGTAATCCACATACTCCAATATTTCTGTCTTCAAAATTTCACTTCAATTTTTTTTTTTTTTTTTTTTTTTGGAGTCTGAACCACATACCATCTGGGGCTGTTCGCTCCAGAATAATAATAATAATAATAATAATAATAAAAAAATACTTATTACAAGCAAACACTTGTGTGCTACACAATGTCTCTTAGAAATGATTTTATTTATGAAGAGAAATAGTTTCTTTCAACAAAAGAAAACATGACACGCTATTAAATTTACAACTGCGATTGCAACAAATATTGCTAGGGATTATTTTATAGTCTCTTAAATTTAATAGGAACATGTCCCTACCATCCAAAACCAAATCTCTTGAACAGGCATGCAAAGACGGTTGCAATCCTTTGTTGGTCATAACACCCTGTTATAGCTGTACAAATGCGCTCTAAAATATCAAAGTGCTTCTGAAACTCCATTATTCTCCCAAATACCCAGAATTTGGGGGAATTTGAAGGGATTAATGGGACATGTAGAACTCTGTAGAGGCCTGCCAACTCCAGATGTTGCTGCTGCTGTGATTGATGTGTACTGCCTCCTTGTCGGTGGGTGGTTTTTATTTTTATTTTCGCTTTATCTGTGAGGAAGATCTATCACGGCAAGCTGAATGCTATTTGACAGCTATCGTTTTTCCTGTATATCATTGACATAACCACTAAAGTTGTGTGATTCTTTTGTTTTTTTGCTTTGCAATTAGAGCGAAGTGCTCCAATAGAAAGTGCAGTGCAGGCAGATCTACACAGCGCTATGTGAGCTGAATTCAATTCCTTCAGTGACATGGGAGCAGTCAGTGTAGACATGATAGCAACCCAATGAGAGGAGCTTTTCAAATCCAGCTGAAAAAATCCTGACCGGACCACGATTCTCATGACAGGAGAGTGTTCTATTATTTAATATGGCTGCCAAACGATCATGGATCCACGGTTTAAACCTCACAAACATGGTTTCTAAAGAGGATTACAGCCGTTCCAGTTGGATTCTGTAGCAAAAATACCAGCAATAACCAGCTTTACTGAATGTCGAACTTGCTATAATCCTTGACCACAATGCTGATAAAAGATTACCCATAAGTAATCCTTGCATTTCAGTTTGCCATAATCAAAGGAAGAAATAAACATAGAGGTCCTACTGTTAAGACACAAGATGAAAAGAAGAAATGGCCATTTGACCCATACACATCAAATTACTTTTCTATTTTAGTAAATTACTTTCTTCTTACCCATTCTTTGTTTCTCTTTGATAGTCATTATTGAGGCTAAATCTCAGCTTCCTAAGAAGACCAATTCGGGAATTCCAGGAATCGCAGGGCACTGTAAAAAATGATGCTTAGCTCAAGTAAATAATTTTTTATTTTTCTTTGGTTTACTCTTAAGTTTCAGGAGCACAATAAAAACATCTCAGTGCAGCTTTTCTTACACAATATAGGGTAAGATAAGGGATGATGTCCCCTTTAAGAACAATGTGCATTTACTTTTAAATTGTAACATATTTAGATGTATGTTTAGCATGTGCGGGATGATGAGGCATCAGTGTGTTATCAATGGAAATAAATGAGAACATTTGCTAATTTTATACAGAATTTTTAAAAATTATTCTTGCCTGACCCCCACTAAACTTTTTATATCATTATTGGTAACATTTATATATATTTTTTTTAATCCATTAATATAAAATACTAAACAATCTATTCTATTTAAAACTGTGTTTTGACAAATATTTTGAATAAATTGAAAAACTGATGTCAGACAACGCAGAATCCAAGTAAAAGAGATTTATATAAAGATAAATGTAATGATTTATATACAGGTATATGAATATATAAATATTTAATCACCCATATTTTAACTGAATATGTTGCAACACTGCGTATTGAATTGAAGTTGAATGATTTCTCTCAGTTAGCCTGGGTTTTAATTAATGTATACAGTATATCAAAGATTTCTGAAATCCAGCTCATGTAATTATTGAATAATAACCCAATGAATTACAATAAGTATTAAACAACAACATGCCACTTGGGGCCTTCTGTGCCAATTCTCATGAACACACAGACACAAAACTTTAATTTTCAACATAATGAAATGTCACAGATCATTATTTTCCAGAGACACAAAATTAGATCAGTTAACCTCAAAACTGACAGACTAAAGATCACAAGAGTTTATATTCCGATGAAATGACAAAGCCTTGATTAAGGTTACCGTGACTGTTTGCTCGTTTAATTTTCATTTTCATTGTTCACTTCTATTGAAGTATTTGAGGCTTTGAAGGTTTGAGTGTGGAAATATGTCTGTCCATCTTGAACCCACTGCGAAATCTGCCTTTACCTGACATTCTAGATTGCGTGGATTCAAATGCCTGGATTTTGCCCTTAAAATTTTGCCAGACAACTATAAATGTGGCTATACCTTCAATGATGGCCTCCCAGCCTGACAAGCTAAAAAGTGCCTGAAAGCCACCTCCAGAACTCTTCTTGATTTTACTTTATTTAACTAGATATTTGTTAAAAAGATGGCAGATTTTGTTATGGCAACTTAAGTCAAGACATTTAGTGGAGTAAAATGATTTGAATAACTCAAAAACAAACACACAAACCTCATCCTTCATTTTCCTTTCTACGAACACCTCGTTTATTTTTGACAGCGAGTCTTCACAAGAGAGAACGCAAACAATCCAGAAGCTGTTGACATCTCTTTCCTGTTGTTGTTGTGAACGTGCAGTACAATGAGAAAAATGGGAACCACAAATAATCAGTTATCTCTCAGCCAGCATCAGCTTGGCAAAACAAGCAAAACAAACCCATATTACATGCTGGGCTAATTAGGCCCCAACTTGCGTTATTTATTTACAAAGCTCAGACAGACATTACACTCCCCTGCTGCCATCCCTTTGTGGCCAATCGGAGCAGAGCCGATGGGGACAGCGTCTTCAACACGCCCTCTGCTCCTAGCCTGCTATCAGCCATGTGTGAAAACAGAGGAGCGCTTGTCAAAAAAAGTGCTCCTCAATTCCTGTAAGCGTTTCGCCTTTTGACACATTAGTCATTTGGTTTGTGTAGCCCAGATAAAGCATCCAAACGAGGCAGAGGAGATAAGTAATCTCATTTACATTTGTTGCTCTCCTTAAAGCATAAACAGCCAGAGGCTCTATTTATGAGACGGCAACAATTAGCAAGTAGAAATTCACATATAAAATCCCATTAATATTCAAGGCCGAGAGATGCGTTTGAAAAACAACAATGTGGACGTAGCTTGCGCCACAGTTTATCATAATAATATTACGGTGAAATTCATTCACCTCCATTCTTTCCGAACAGGTGAAGGCATCTGAAATCTGCAGCTGTTTTGTGTGCAGTGTGTGTCGATGTTTGCGGTATCTGTTTTGTTGTTGCTGTTGTAGTTTTATAGCAGAGACAGAATCTGTTTTGGCCCCAGGCAATTTGATTTGCCCGGTTTGGGTTTTGGTGATTTTTGATTCGGTTAGAAGCCCAGAGAATTCACTTTCTCCCATCCCCGTCTGCGTCAAAGGTCTCTAATGAGAAGCTTTTGTCAGCATTCATTGCTACAGCCTCTAAACTGCCACGTTGAAATTGGAGAACATACCACTGTAATCAGTCGTACTCGGGATACGTATGCAGAAATTAAGTCACCTGATTGACACCTGGTGTGCTTGACAATGCTTGCTTTGACAAATTGTGACTATTGATCGTCTGAAGACTTCATTGTGTTTTCGCATGGATTTCCTGGTCATGTGTCACTCCCCTTTATTAAGTTACTCCAATATAGCAGCCTTGATTTGTGCCAGTGCCGAGGATCCTCTGATATCTGCCTCCCTCATCGTTACCGTGGAAACCGCTGCGAGCCGATGAAAGTTTGCTGCAAACATGTCTCCCACATAGGTCTGTCGTTTGGGTTCAAAATGAGACACGGAATTAAAAAATAACATGCCTGTATTGTGCTTTTCAGATATTTGTTGATGCCGGCCTGCACTTGTCAGAGGAAGTGTCATTGTGCCGCTTCGCTTTTCATCACTTGCCGTGCCACTATCATGAAGCACATTTTTCATTTTACCATGCCGTTTCATTCCTATTCCCGCAGATTAAGTGATAAGAGTTTAAATGTGGTTTTGACATGAAGATGATGGCTGCGAGAAGTAAATAAGTGCCACGGCTCTGCGTACTTCAGACGGCGTCTGAAAGCAGGATTGCGGTGGGGTGGAAGCTCCTTCCGGAGATGAAAAGAACGAGACTGGATTCCACCTGGGAGTTATTGTGTGATGTCATATGAAAATATGCCGTGTTAGTTGGGAAATTAGTGGGTGAGAATGATAGAAACATGTTGTTTACTATAGAGAGAATGGGAGACGATATCACACTTCCCAAAAACGGATTTAAAAGGGGGGAAAAAATGGAACGAAAGTTTGATTTGGAAGATTGTTTTGATCCATCAGTGGTGTAGAACTCCATATTTCTCAATCCTGCTCTCGGGAGCCTCCTAGCACTGTGCTATAGGGATGTGTCCCTCATCTAAACACCTGATTCAACTCATCGGCTCATTAGTAGAAGCTCCAAGACCCAAATTGGGTGTCAGATTAGCGAGACACCTAAAATGTGCAGAGCTGGAGGGCTCCCAGGAGCAGGATTGAGAAACACTGATCTAAGTCGATTTATTTTCTATAGCGTTGTATAATTGGAGCAGGTCCAGGCCGAGTTTAAACTGCAGCACGGTGTCTATAAACACTCCATTTCAGCAACTAAAATTGAAGAGTTGGCATTGCCAAGGCTGGTAGTGTGAGAAGTGGCACGGCTGTTTGGGCATTATGCAGAGTGAATCAAATTTTAAGCAACTGTAATTGATTAACCGTTCATGCATTTACTTGCGCAAAGCAGGAAAATTGAATTTCCGACCTCTATAATGTGGCTTTTCAAATAACCGAGCTAATATAAGAGTGTTTGAATCTACTGAATATGTGGTTTGTTGGAGTGAGGGGGTTTGGGGTACGTGGTGTGCTCAGAATGCAGTGTTTAAGGTTTAGATTTTGCCTTTTTTTATTTTTGCAATTTATATTAATTATTTATTTATTTACTTAGTCATTTAGCAGACACTTTTATCCAAAGCGACTAACAAATGAGGATAACAGAAGCAATAAATTGTAGTATTAAAACAATTGAAACAGATCCAAAACTAAAAGCTAATGCATACAACAAAATTTCAAAACTTAACATTTAAATGAAAACAAAAAAAGAAAGCTAAAAACAATTCAAAATATTAAAGAACAAAAGGTAGAAGAGTATAATAATGATACATACAACATACAACTACATATGTGTATGTGCAACCACACACACATACATATATATACATATATACACATTTATAAATTCAATATATATATATATATATATATATATATATATATATATATATATATATTATTTCATTTCCATTTAGTTTATTGAAGTACTAAAATAGCTCAAATTAAATCAAACTAAAACTTAATAAAAAACCTATACAGACATAATAAAAAAAACTAATAAAATGACAAACATTATTCCAACTTTAACTAAGATTAAAATAGATAACAAATACAAATCAAACTACATTAGTTTATCAGTACTCCTAAAAAAACAACACTGAGCCAAACACACATGCAAGTAGTAGGAAAGGGGAGAAATAAAAAGTGATACTTATGTCATTATTATATTATATTATATTATATTATATTATATTATATTATATTATATGATATGATATGATATGATATGATATGATATGATATATTATATTATATTATATTATATTATATTATATTATATTATATTATATTATATTATTCATATATGTATCCAGAATGGCCATTGAAGGAAACACATGCCATCAGAATTTAAACACAAGTAATCAAACTTCCAATGCACTAGCATTCAAAAGTTAGATTTTTCTTTCAACAAAGCAAAATGTTCAACAAAGATTTCTATTTTAAATGAATGCTGTCCTTTTGAACTTTCTATTCAGCAAAAATTCTAAAAAAAAAAAAACAGGTATCAGTTTCTGCAAAAAATGTTAAGTATATTTTCAGCATTAACCATATGAAATGTTTGTTGACCAGCAAATCAGCATAGAATGATTTCTGAATGATGAACGTGACTGAAGACTGGAGTAATTGATTCTGAAAATTGAGATGTGCAGTCACAGGAATAAATTACATTTTAAAACAAATTCAAATATAAAACTGTCATGTTAAATTGCAATTATATTTCAAAATAGAACTGTTTTACTGTATTTATCAAATAAAAGCAGCCTTGGTGAGCATTAGATATGTCTTTAAAAAACATTAAAATATCTTTCCAACTCCAGTGTTTTAAATTGTAATGTTTCTATATGAATAATTTTTACATCTCATAAATGTTTACATTTCTTTATTTATTAGTCATCTTAAGTACATGATTAATGTAAGAAAATACATGTTTTCTGTGACAGAAATCAGCCATTAACATGTCTAAATGTGATCATGACATTCAAAACTTAAAAAGGGTTAGCATACAGAATCATGTTATTATTATTTACGTCAAAGCTGCTTTTTCCATACAACAAAAATGCATGCAGATCACTGGCTGTCAAGTGCAAGTGCAATTTTGCGTGATTTATTCAAAATAATTATATATTAGATTGAGATTTAGAGCTTGAATCCCAATGCTAAACGAAAACTTTGCAATTAGCCCAACACTTCCCTAGTGAAAAATAAATATACTTAATTGTATTTAAAATATATTTATTTTATGATAAGCATACTAAAAATAGATTGACATGTCTATACTAACTGAAAATACACTCTAAATGTAGTTATTTCATGCTTTCATCAAGCACAAACTTAGTGCACTACAAATTCATTTGTAAAATACTGTACTTTTTACAAATGCATTTGGGGAAGGATGAAATATATATATTCATTGTTAAGAAAGTACACTGGCTAGGTTCTTAATTCCATCTACAACATGTTTGAAACTTGTTAAAAGTGATTTTCACACATACACACTCATATAAACTAACTGGACGGAACCTTTGAAAGAGGACACCACTTCATAACCCCAATGACATGTCCATGCTTACTCAGCCCAATAATTAGTGTGGATAAGGGATGAATGAAGCAACTCATCTATGATCCTGTAGCTGTATGAAGGCCATATAATGTATGTCTGTGGGGATTGTTTGTATTGTATGTTGTCATATCATTAAAGTAAACAAGGCCGCTGTATGAGTTCTCACCTGAGACTATGGCACAAGAGACAATATCACATTCTGTGTATTGATATTTGTTTGTTCCTTCACCCCTTAAAAGTGTTTTAAGTATTTTAATAATGTGATTTTAACATCGGCCTAAATATAGGCTACAGTATGCTCAGTGAAGGTGGCTTGATAAGTCAGTCTCTCTTCACCTTATACTTTCATGAGCTCTGAAATTCACCAACAATGTGTTTTGCTGTACTTTTGCTAAACATCTGAACTCGGTAGAGTGCACACTATTGGGAATCTGTGTTGCAGGTTTGGCACATTTTTCAGAAGAAACCTTTAGAGTCTAGAAACTCATTGCAGCTAAATACACAAGTCTCACCGTTTATTTCAAATATGAGAATAATGAAATTATTTGTGATGCTGTGTAATTTTTTTTTTGTTTGTTTTTTCTCTCTCTTAAGATGAGACTTTCTTTTTGGGCAAACCAAAGTAAAAATGAAAGAAAATGTGAGTTATGAACTAAAACATCCAGTATGTTTCTGCTGATAGGTGCTGTAAGGGCAGAGTTTCCAAACACAAATTTTGCCTACAGCACAAATGTAACAATGGGGGATTTGCAAATAAAACAATTTAATTTGTTAAATATTGAAGTAATACTTCAGTAATTTATTTTAGTTGAATCCTCTGTTGACCTGTTATGATTAAATGTACAATACAATACACTGTATTTAAGTTCTACTTGTTGCGTATAAAAATAGTATAGATAAAAAGAAATGTTTTGAGTTGCAAATAATTATAATAATAATTCATAATGATGCAGTACTTTGTATAGTTATGAACTTTACCTTTTCAATAATTTAACCACACTTCAAATAGTGCTTTTCACAATTTTGCATGGTTGCAAAGCAGCTTTACATGTGACCCTGGACCAAAAAAACTGTCGGGTATATTTGCAATATCCAAAAATAAATTGTATGGGTCAAAATTATCGATTTTTCTTTTATGCCAAAAATCATTAGGATATTAAGTAAAGATTATGTTCCATGAAGATATTTAGTAAATTTCCTTCCGTGAAAATTAATTTTGATTAGTAATATGCACTGCTAAGGACTTCATTTGGACAACTTTAAAGGTGATTTTCTCAATATTTAGATTTTTTTGCACCCTCAGATTCCAGATTTTCAAATAGTTGTATCTCAGCCAAATATTGTCTTATCCTAACTTATCCTAATTTTAAAAAAATTGACCCTTATGACTGGTTTTGTGGCCCATGGTCATATTAAGAAAGTAGTTACAAAAGTAAAGATATGTAAACAACATATAGTCATGGATTTGAAATGGTGAAAGAAATTCACAAACTTGATAAGAAGGTTTATTACTTTAGTATATTCCCAATACACTCCAATGCACCTGTACCAACACACTTTTTCCATTAATGGTTCTTTAATGTCCCATACGGACAATGACAACTTTGCACTTGGAAATGTGGACTGCAGCACTTTGGGCTGTCAAATGATTATGAATTATTAAACAAATTATTAAAATGATCCTGACCAGCCCTCAAACCTACACAAAAACTTAAAATGTCAAATAAATTCAGAGACGTTAACTGCATGAAAAGTAACAAAATATATTAAAATAATTTGAATTGATACGTCACATAAATCCGTAGCGTACTGCGAGACCGTCAAACCGCCAAAACATTTCATTGCATTTTACATTAACATTTGTGCAGTGCATTGAGAGTTGAAGCGTGCAGAGACAAGGGCAGAGATGTTAGGGATGGTTTTATTCCTTCCGCATGCACTGAAACATAAGCAGTACTTTCACATTTTTCCACCAACTAACGGAACTGTCTGTGTTTTAGTGCATGCACAAGAATAAAACTAATGTTATGCCGGTTTATCCAATTGTTTTCTGCAGCGTTAATGACAGATCATGTCAGGTAAAAAGAAAACAAAACATTCTGCAGATGATATTTAATGTTGTGTCTGCTGACTTTAACAGCTTCAGGTTTAATGCACTTTCGAGTTCTATACAGGCTGTTTCACGTTTATTTCCACACACTGCTTACTGCACCTATATTAAAACTTTTCGGCGATTCATAGTCTTTAAGTCCATATAATTTGTGCTATCATTGATGGAAAAAAAAAAAAACAGTTTACTTATAGTAGTATTTGTAACAGTACAGAAAGACAACATAGTAACCGCAGTTTATCACAGTGCATGTCTGCTTTGGTGGCATATCTGGTAAAGCGAGTGCACGTGTGTGGCAGCGACCCGGGTTCGAATCCATTCCGCAGTGTTTCCTACATTCAGTGTTCAAATGTCTGTGTCCAATGTTCCACTAATGTTTTCTGGATAATTGAGTTGGCTGGTATGCTGGCGGTGTTAGTAAAAGGCAATTTCTTAAAGGGATACTCCACCCCAAAATGAAAATTTTGGCATTAATCACTTACCCCTATGTCATTCCAAACCCGTAAAAGCTTCGTTCGCCTTCGGAACACAAATTAAGATATTTTGGATGAAAACCGGGAAGCTTGTGACTGTCCCATTGACTGCCAAGTAAATTACACTGTCAAGGCATAAAAAAGTATGAAAAACATCGTCAGAATACTCCATCTGCCATCAGTGGTTCAACCATAACGTTATGAAGCAATGAGAATACTTTTTGTACGTAAATAAAACAAAAATAACGACTTTATTCAACAATTTGGCACCGTAACGTCACCGTAGCGTCTCCATAGTGCCATTTTGGAGATTATTGCTGCACGCAAAATGCTTACACTCTTCCGTGTCAGCCGCGACAAAGGGATTCGCTATTTGCATTCAAATCAAAGCGTAAATCCACATAGAAAACATATCCTTGTGTCACGGCTGACACAGAAGAGCGTACGCATTTTGCGTGCAGCGATACTCTCCAAAATGGAGCTACGGTGATGTTACGGTGCCGAATGGAATATTCTGACGATGTTTTTCATACTTTTCTGGACCTTGACCGTGTAAATAAATAAAATACTACCCTTTTATTTTATGTCTTCTATATTATTATTTCTAATGTAGCCAGGGATGGGCAGTATTTCAAATACATGTATTTGAAATACAAAATACTATTTTGTTTTTAAATACCTTTTTGCATTTAAATGCATTTAAACTTAGTATTTTTGTATTTTCAAAATACAAAAATACTAAGATTAAATGTATTTAAATACAAAATACATTGGACTTTTTCCAAAGGTATTTAAATAAAAAAATACAAAATAGTATTTCAAATACATGTATTTGAAATACTGCCCATCCCTGCAGGAAATCAGCAGTCTAATAAGGAGGTTGATTGGCAAAGTACCTTATGTATTTTGAAAATACAAAAATACTAAGATTAAATGTATTTAAATGCAAAAAGGTATTTAAAAACAAAATAGAATTTTGTATTTCAAATACATGTATTTGAAATACTGCCCATCCCTGAATGCAGCTTTCTCATTCAGCGCACTGTTGGAAGTAGCTGCAGGATGGTGAATCTGTGTGCAGTAATATTCAGTTGACAGTAGCTTTGGACCTTTGCGGGTTATATATGACTCTCTTTATTGAATTGTTTTTAAATGCATATTCTAAGAGTCTCACTGGATTACAATAAAAAAGCAACCATTTACATGGTCAAATGCGCCATTTTGGGAGGGAAAGACAATCATCCATATTTGATGATATTGTTTGTTTGTCTCATCCTTTGTTCTCCTGAGTCCCATCCCCACTCAACCATCATTGAACTGGCATCACTTCCAACGTTAAGTGAATTTTTCATGGGGCAATCTGTGAGATTCTCTTCATGGAAGCGAATCCTGCCTTCTACCGCTGCTCCTTCTGGATGCACCTTTTGTTACAAAACAATCATGCTGGAATTTTATGAATGCGAGAGAAAGGAATACTGATCAACAGAATCTACGGGTCAATTTCTCCACCAAGGCTTCAGAGAGGTCACCCGTGGCGTTGAGTTATGTCTGCAAATTCAGAAAGACCATGTGTCACAGGGCATGAACCTTGGACGAGAGCATGGCGGGTTGTGACGGGCATCTGGCCCAGAAGGTCAGCGGTTCATCCCCCTGTCCGTGACTCATGTTCACTGTAATTCTATCAAGTACTCGGGCGGAAAAACCCAACGATCTTTTAGGCTGCAAAGGTCAAGTGCATTGATTCCAGCAAAATGATGTTGTGTTTCTCGTCTCTAGTCTTCTCTCACTCCTCTGTGGTCGTGAGGCTGCCTCGTCGGCCCGGACGCTAATTGCTCCAAAATGAAAGTGCCCTGATAACCCGATGCTTCCCCTATCAATCTTTGTCGTATTTATCTTTAATTGGTCTTGCAAAGGTTTTTATAACTTTGATCTGTCCCATTTTTCCAGATGACATTTGCTGGCTCGATTGGCATTTTATTCACTTTCTTCGCACACAAATTCCACTCGTTCGCCGTATCAACATGCCCATCAGAACTCGTCCGCCTATGTAGGTAATAGCCTTCTTTCTGACGTCCCCCTTTCCTGTGCAACCTTTTGAAATGCCTGCACTTTTGATTGAATGACGGTCATTTTCAACAGACACTGGGCAAAGATAACACGGTACTAAAATGATAAAAGCAAACCAATACGTTTCTTTTCAAACCAGGATGTCATCTGTAGTCGGAGCCACAATGTCTGCTCTTGTGATTCAAGCGATGTCTCGATGAAGCAGAGTTTGTCTAAAAGGAAAGAACACGTTTTCTTCACTTCCACTGTTGAGTCGTCATTTAATGTCCCTCCATAATTACCACTGATAGACACAGATCGGTCGCGCTCGGCGTAATTGCCCTCTGCACATTTGACCTTTACGTCGTATCTGGCGAAATAACAGTTCATAATGACATCCAGCACATTTCGAAGACCTCCGAGGCCTGTTGTTGTCCTGACGCCGGAGAACTATCTATCCGAAAACAGCAAAACATGTTTTGAGTTGGATAATGAAAACAGCCAGTGCTTCTGAAAAGTATCAGAATTTTTTGTCAGCACGCCTGTTAATTACCCCGTTTCCCCAGGGTTCTTGCTCATGGTTTGATATAAAAAGGCTCATTAACGCCGTGCTCTTCTCATTGGGCTGATTTTGTCAGTCGAATCCCGGTGCCCTCCTCTTCCTGCCAACTGGTAGTGATCATATTATCTTCAGCCTCTGCAGTCCTTCAATCATGCCTTCAGACACTAGGCCACACACACTAGAAGTCTCTGTGTTGGTACGCTGGTGTGGTGCAAGTGCCAATAGTTGAGATTATAGCTCATATCAGTCTGTTACTGCGCTTCAGGCAATTTTTCAGCTAACAAGGACTGGAATGACACTTGAAGGGATTGTTCACCCAAATATTAAATTTCTGTCATCATTTTCTCACCCTCGTGTCATTCCAAACCTGTATGATTTTTTTTTGTTAGAATATCCTGGACACTTTTTTTTTTCTATACAATGAAAATGAGAGTGGAGTCTTTCAAACTCCACAAATGATAAAAACTCCATAAAAGCACCATTTTGCACTATATTCTATCCTAAAGCCATATGATAGTTTTGTGTGAGGAACGGGATGATATTTAAACCATACTTCATTGAAAGATTTGATTTTTAGATGCACAGATTTTCAGTCTATTCATCACATTTAAAAGTTTGGGGTCAGTAAGATTTTTAATTGTTTTTAAAAGTAGTGTCTTATGCTCACCAAGACAGCATTTATTTTATCAAAAACAGTCATATTGTAATATTGCTGTTTTGTATTTGAATATATTGTAAAATGTAATTTATTCCTGTGATGCAAAGCTGAATTTTCAGCATCATTATTCCAGTCTCAAGTGTCACATGATCCTTCAGAAATCATTCTAATATGCTGATTTGCTTCTAAAGAAACATTATTATTATTATTATTATTATTATTATTATTAGTATTAGTATTAGTATTAGTATTAGTATTAGTATTATCAGAGTTGAAAACAGTTATCCTGTGGAAACTGTGAAACATGTATTATCAGGATTCATTGATAATTGAAAAATACAAAGAACAGGGTTTGTTTTAAATATTTTGTAACATTATGTTTTCTAACATTAGAAGTCTTTACGGTCACTTTTGATCAGTCAACGTATCATTGCTGGAAATGAATGAATGAATGGAATGAATGAGCAAGCGAATGAACGAACGAATGAACGAATGAATGAACGAACGAACAAACGAATGAACAAACAAACGAACAAACTAACGAATGAACAAACGAATGAATGGTAACACTTCAGTATAGGGACCAATTCTCACTATTAGTTGCTTATTAGCATGCCTATTATTAACATATTGGCTGTTTATTAGTACTTATAAAGCACATATTCTGCATTACTATATTCTACATCCCTAATTCTAAATCTAAACTTAACAACTATCTTACTAATAAGCATCAAATTAGGAGTTTGAGGCAAACGTCGCAGTTAGCGAGAATTGGACCTTAAAATAAAGTGTGTGTGACCAAACAAACAAACAGACACCAAAGACATGGAATATAACATACAAGTTGTATGGAATAATGTAATGGGGATTTTTCTTTTCCTTTTCAAGCTTAATAGACCTGGGCCCGTATGTATACAACTTCTCAGGATTGCTATTAAGAATAGTCTTAAGCTTTGACTTAAGTGTAAAAAAATTCTTAGTAAAAAGTAGGACTTTTCTAAGAGTAGGAGACGTTTATAAAGAAGCTAAAAGCAACTTTCAGTAAAGTCTAAGACTGGTTTTTAAGTGTTGACTGAGGTGACACTTAAGTGTTGTGAACTAAGGACTACAATGATGTCAACACAAAATGGTTGATCTCAACCTCTGAATCAGCCAATATTGAGCCTGCTCATGTAAAGTCACAGCAGCACAACACCAATCATTTAATGTAACTACAATAAAATCATTTAATAAAGACACTGAAATATTTTAATATTTAAATGTATTTTTTTAAATGATTTGCGTCAAATTATTACTGATGCTTTGTTTTCTATTGATATGTCTCTGGTATGTTCTATTGGTATGCAATGATGTGAACATGAGTTCCATCAATGGCTCCAACAACTCCAGGAAAGCCCACAATCCTCATAAAAGTGGCTTGTTTTTGCAATATGGTTTGGTGGTCAGTTGGAAAGTCAATAAACTGCCATATAGTAGTGGCCAAAGTGGTGTCCAGCCTAGGAAATTTGACATCTTCACCCTTAATTAAAAAAATAAATAAATAAATAAAAATAACTGCAAGATTTTGTAAGCATATTGCATAGTTGCTTAGAGTCCGTTGTTTTATTTGAGATAATAATGCAATGAAATATGCCAAATTGTGCGGTCATAATTTTTGCCCATGCTGTCATACAAAGAAATTATGAACACATGCAAAATCAAGAGGACCAATGAAATGTAAATAACTTATGTTGTAGTCAGTGTGTCAGTGTTGCCAATTTAGTGATTTTGTCACTAGATTTAGTGACTTCCTCACCCCTTTAGGGACTTTTTCAAAAGCCTAGCAACAAAATCAATTTCTTGGACAAACCTTATTCCGAGACTCTCTCATGACGTCATCGAGACGAGTTCTCTGATCTATATAAATATAAATATAAATATAGATCAGTGAACTCACCTTTATGAGGTCATCTAGCAACATTAAGTGACCAGTTTTAGCTACTTTCAATTAAAAGCAGTTGGCAACACTGGTCAGTGTTTTTTTGTCCTTTGTATTTTAATGGTTTAAGTGAAATGTGGGGGTCATAAATCAATCAATCAATCAATCAATCAATCAATCAATCCAAACATCACTTTTAGCCACTGTTGTCTTTGGTGGGGTTAGTGCCACAATATGTAAGACCCTGCTTACAGTGTCATCACCGGTGCACTGTTGCATTTCTCCAATTTTCCAGCCAAAAAAAAAAAAAAAATTAATTACTACTTTAATTTCTGCGGTTAGAGCATTGACTTGTTGAGTTGAAGAGGTTATTAAATTTCTTACTTTGTCAGTTACAAAAAAAAAAAAAAAAAAAAAATCTTGACAATCTATTTTGTATCATTTTATCAACTCCATATCATCACATAACTCCAATATGTCACATATTCGCTGGAAAGTGTTTGTCTTCTCTTTGCTGCCATCTTGTTACTCCTAACTATAGGTTAGGAGACCTCTTCAGCTCTCTTAAATAATTTAGAAGCTGAGACCTAGTCTTAACACTTAAGAACCTTTATGAATCACTCTTATTCTTAAGTCTAGGAATAAGAGTAAAATTTCGTCATTCTTAGAATTTTGACACACTTAGGACTAACATTTTACTCTGTGCAGCTTTATACGTACAGCCCCAGGTTTCATTAAATAGTAAGGAACAGCAAGATTATACTGTATACATATATGTATGTGTATTTATGCATTTATTTATTTAAACGCATTTGTTGTGTTCTTAAAAATGCATTGCTGAATTATTAAGTGAATTCTTAGTTTATTCCTTGTAAGCTGCAAATGCCTGATCTCATCTATCACAACATCAGCTAGTTTCATGGTTTTAGTCACTGTTCTTTATTTCAGTCACCTAATGTGTTTGTAATTTGTGTTTTTAAGTGTCTTCTTTTAACCCCTGCACTAAATTGTCAGAGTGCTCTCCAGGATCCTGGTCTGGCAGTTTATGTGGTGGCGTTATCCATTTGAGACAGCCATGAGGAAGTCTCAGGCCTTTCAGACTTATCTCATCCCATCTGAGAAGAAGTGCCTCACTGTAAACTGCTGAAATGGATGCTTGCCTGCTGCTGCTCTTCCTCCTCCTTAAAGTGACAGCTCACTCAAAAACGTAAATTCTGTCATCTTTTACTCATCCTCATGTCTATTTTTCATGGAGCACAAGGTTTTCATGCAATTATGAAAAAAGAGGCTTTCAAGCTTCAATAAGGACACAAAAGCACCATGAACTTTTTCACTTGAGATTTTCAGTGGTTACACAATTTCAGTCCTTACTCAAAGCTATCATATGGCCTTAAATAATTTGAAATATAGCAATAAATAAGCTGTATGGGCCACATTCATGATACTTTTTGATGTTTGAAAGCCTCGTACATGTTTAGAAAGACTTGAGGGTGAGTAAATGATGAAAGAATTGTAATTTTTGGGTGCACTATTCCTTTAATGCACATGGAGAAAGAATGTGTGTTATGAGAGACCTGCAGCCATGCCACTCCGTCATCATCAGTGGCTCTGACAGACTGACAGCAGTTGATTTTCTCTGACTCAGCTCACAGAGAGAGGCCATCACACCGACACACAGAATCCCCCTTCAAATCTGTTCTTTCACACAGGGGATTCGACTCTGACTTGTTGAGACATTAATTGAAGTGCATGGGGTGAACCTGGTGCGTTTATTTGGACTGGAAAAATAGGGGTGTCATGCACCTATATTTTTAGCAGGCATTAGTATTACACTTGGTGCTCTGTTTGAGATAAGACATGACGAAAGAAAGAGACACTTTGAATGACAGTGTTTTATATAAGTGAGAAACAGGAGAGTCTAGGGAAACTGTTAAATTTCAAACTTAACTTTTTTTAAAAAAAATTTTTTATTGTTATTACACTTTTTCTCAATCGATTTCACACATTTCTCTAAAGTCAACTCACTGTTCTCAAAACACTGTTTACACAGTGATCTGAACACTTTGTAATTGCCCTAAACAGATTGTAAGTTTTCATTCATTTCATACAAATTACAAATCATGCGAATAATTTTCTCAAAACACTGCACATCTCTTAAATTTGACACTTTTCTCCAAAGAAATGTAAGTGCTCTCAAAACAGTTCGCACAGCCATCTAAACACAGGCTTATCTTAACCTAAAAGTTTAACTTTTCAACTGCAAAATGAAGCACTGCAATATTTTTTTTTTTCTATGCGTTTATTAAAAGTATACATTAACATCAAATGTTGTTCTGAACCACTGTGTCTACAATGCTCTTGTTGCATTCATTTCCATTGAAAAAAATGTTTGGACATTTACATGTCTTGCTATTTGTAACGGGGCTGATGAGACGTGAGACGTGCGGATCCATTTGCAGGCTTTTATTTAAAGGAATGGTCAAAAGACAAGTGAGGTTCAGGCAATGGCAAACAGGTATAACACAGGCAAGACACAGAGTAATCCTAGAACAAGCGTGGGTCGATGATTGGGCGAACAGTATCCAACAGGCAAGGCAGAGAGAGTAAATCCAGGTACACAGCAATAATCCAGGCAAGGGAACAAACAGAGCCCGAACAGTGAGACAGGGGTAAATACTGGGAACACAGACTGGAAAACAACAAACAGGTTCCGTATCGCAGCTAACACTAGGGGAGTGATAAACGCAGGACAATACTGGAACTGAACAGAAACACAGAATGGCACGGTAAGGCAGCTAGCACTTGAAGAGAGCTATGTGCAGATCAATACTCGGCGATCTGTGAACGGAAGTCCATGGTTTATATAGAGTGTGTGATTGTGAGATAGTTCTCAGGTGTGAGCGTGTGATTGAGACAGCTGTATGTACTTAGTGCAAAGAATGATGGGAAATGCAGTCCAGGGTAATATATAACAGTCTGTGTGGTGTGAGAGTCAATGTGATGGAGTAGGATCGGCTTCCAGACGCTCCCCAGATAATACTATACAGGAGGGTGGTGGAGCGTAGGCGAAACAGGGGGAGGGACGGAGGGCCAGGTCCATGTGCAAGCGGAGGGACAGGGGACTGAGACAAAGCCAGCAGAGCAGGATCCCAGGACAGATCTGGCAGTATAGGTGGAACTGAGGACCACCACAACAGAGCAGACGGAGCAGCAGACCACCACGGCAGAGCAGACGGAGCAGAAACCCTCCAGGGCAGAGCAGACGGAGCAGGAGCCCACCAGGGCGGAGCAGAAGACCTCCACGGCGGAGCAGACAGAGCAGGAGCCCACCAGGGCGGAGCAGAAGACCTCCACGGCAGAGCAGACGGAACAGGTGGAGCAGAAGACCACCAGAGCGGAGCAGACAGACCTGAAGACCATGGCAGGGACTGGGACCTAGGGAACACTGAGACACACGCATTGATCGGAACTGAACTGGAAGATAGCTTAAAACGTGACTCATTGACACTGACTGGACTGGTAGATTTTTCAGTGAGGAAAGCAGTGGCAAATAATTCACAGTCAGGCTCATTCATAGAAACAGGACAGACAGATAACTCAGGATTAAACACACTGACTGGAAGGGGACATACAGACTGTTCACTAATGTTGTCTTTGGCAATAACAGGGTTAATGGGACAGATATGGGGTGCATTTACAGTTTGTGAATTCATGGCAGACAGTTCAGTTGTAGATTCCTTGACAGAGACAGGCAAGACAGACAGTTCGAAATCAGACACAGTTGAGACGAGATGGACAGACAGTTCATAATCAGCCACTATGGCTGGTTCAGAACGGGGCGAGAGTTCAGAGGTAGCCTCCTCGGCCGGTTCAGAGCAGGGCAAATGTTCAAAAGCGGCCTAAGTGGCCGTGACAGGACAGGACGAGAGTTCAGGGACAGCCCTTCTGGCTGCGACAGGACAGGCAGAGAGTTCACAGATGGCCTCCATAGCAGTGACAGGACAAGACGAGGATTAACAGACGGCCTCCATAGCCGTGACAGGGCAGGACAAGGAATCACAGACGGCCTCCATAGCCGTGACAGGGCAAGACGAGGATTCGCAGACGGCCTCCATAGCTGTGACAGAGCAGGACAAGGAATCACAGACGACCTCCATAGCCGTGACAGGGCAAGACGAGGATTCGCAGACGGCCTCCATAGCCGTGACAGGGCAAGACGAGGATTTGCAGATGGCCTTCATAGCCGTTACAGGGCAGAACGAGAGTTCACAGACAGTCTCCATAGTCGTGACAGGACAGGGTGAGAGTTCACAGATGGATACCACTGACACCTCCAGAGGTTCTGCAGCGGATGCCGCCACCTCTGGAGGTTCCACAGTGGTACCATAGGGAATTTCAACAAATGCAGTGAGTTCATTAATGGTACCTCTTCCGCGACACCCACAGTAAACGAAGAGCCAGCACACAGCAAAGCATAGTCCATAAAATCCTTTAAACTAACATTAAACTTTCCTTCAGGTAACCATGACTTTACAGGCTCACTTAGTCCAAAACGAAATGTCTTTTAATACAACCTCATCAAAATGTACCTTGTCAGATAATTCACAAAACTGAGTGACGTACTCCTCAATGGATAGACTCCCTTGACGCAGGTCAAGCAGCTGATTGAATGGGTCCATACCTGACCAGGGTCCGTTAGAAAAGCCGCTGGATCCTCGTGTGGCCGAGTATTCTGTAACGGGGCTGATGAGACGTGAGACGTGCGGATCCATTTGCAGGCTTTTATTTAAAGGCATGGTCAGAAGACAAGCGAGGTTCAGGCAATGGCAAACAGGTATAACACAGGCAAGACACAGAGTAATCCTAGAACAAGCGTGGGTCGATGATCGGGTGAACAGTATCCAACAGGGCAAGGCAGAGAGAGTAAATCCAGGTACACAGCAATAATCCAGGCAAGGGAACAAACAGAGCCCGAACAGTGAGACGGGTAAATACTGGGAACACAGACTAGAAAACAACAAACAGGTTCCGTATCGCAGCTAACACTAGGGGAGTGATAAACGCAGGACAACACTGGAACTGAACAGAAACACAGAATGGCACAGTAAGGCAGCTAGCGCTTGAAGAGAGCTATGTGCAGAGCAATACTCGGCGATCTGTGAACGAAAGTCCATGGTTTATAGGGTGTGTGATTGTGAGATAGTTCTCAGGTGTGAGCGTTTGATTGAGACAGCTGTGTGTACTTAGTGCAAAGAATGATGGGAAATGCAGTCCAGGGTAATATATAACAGTCTGTGTGGTGTGAGAGTCAATGTGATGGAGTAGTGACCTCTGGTGGTGAGTGAACGGAAGTGCATGGACAGGATTCATGACACTATTATTGATGATAGTGTAAATTTGTAGTCCTCCTGAGACAAGTTCTGTTCTTTACATTAATTGTAAATGTTCAGACATGTCCAAATGTTTAGATATACACAATATATATAATACAGTATACAGGTGCATCTCCATAAATTAGAATGTCAGAAAGTTCATTTATTTCAGTAATTCAACTCAAATTGTGAAACTAGTGTATTAAATAAATTCAACGCACACAGACTGAAGTAGTTTAAGTCTTTGTTTTTTTGTTTTTTTTTTAATTGTTATGATTTTGGCTCACATTTAACAAAAACCCACCAATTCACTATCTCAACAAATTAGAATACTTCATACGACCAATAAAAAAAAAACATTTTTAGTGAATTGTTGGCCTTCTGGAAAGTATGTTCATTTACTGTATATGTACTCAATACTTGGTAGGGGCTCCTTTTGCTTTAATTACTGCCTCAATTCGGCGTGGCATGGAGCTGATCAGTTTGTGGCACTGCTGAGGTAGTATGGAAGCCCAGGTTTCTTTGACAGTGGCCTTCAGCTCATCTGCATTTTGTGGTCTCTTGTTTCTCATTTTCCTCTTGACAATACCCCATAGATTCTCTATGGGGTTCAGGTCTGGTGAGCTTGCTGGCCAGTCAAGCACACCAACACCATGGTCATTTAACCAACTTTTGGTGCTTTTGGCAGTGTACCAAATCCTGCTTGAAAATGAAATCAGCTGATGAAAAAGCTGGTCAGCAGAAGGAAGCATGAAGTGCTCCAAAATTTCTTGGTAAACGGGTGCAGTGGCTTTGGTTTTCAAAAAACACAATGGACCAACACCAGCAGATAACATTGCACCCCAAATCATCACAGACTGTGGAAACTTAACACTGGACTTAAAGCAAGTCCAGTGTTAAGTTTGCTCTCATCTGAAAAGAGGACTTTGGACCACTGGGCAACAGTCCAGTTCTTCTTCTCCTTAGCCCAGGTAAGACGCCTCTGACGTTGTCTGTGGTTCAGGAGTAGCTTAACAAGAGAAATACGACAACTGTAGCCAAATTCCTTGACACGTCTGTGTGTGGTGGCTCTTGATGCCTTGACCCCAGCCTCAGTCCATTCCTTGTGAAGTTCACCCAAATTCTTGAATCGATTTTGCTTGACAGTCCTCATAAGGCTGCGGTTCTCTCGGTTGGTTGTGCATCTTTTCCTTCCACTCAACTTTCTGTTAACATGCTTGGATACAGCACTCTGTGAACAGCCAGCTTCTTTGGCAATGAATGTGTGTGGCTTACCCTCCTTGTGAAGGGTGTCAATGATTGTCTTCTGGACAACTGTCAGATCAGCAGTCTTCCCCATGATTGTGTAACCTAGTGAACCAAACTGAGAGACCATTTTGAAGGCTCAGGAAACCTTTGCAGGTGTTTTGAGTTGATTAGCTGATTGGCATGTCACCATATTCTAATTTGTTGAGATAGTGAATTGGTGGGTTTTTGTTAAATGTGAGCCAAAATCGTCACAATTAAAAGAACCAAAGACTTAAACTACTTCAGTCTGTGTGCATTGAATTTTTGAATTTGAGTTGAATTATTGAAATGAACTTTTCCATGACATTCTAATTTATTGAGATGCACCTGTATATAAAACAAAACTCCCTGTTGAAGAACTTTCCAATAAACATACATGTTCAATAGTGTATTTGTGCATAAAGCTGAATAATCAATAGAGAACACACATATAGATTTGATATTAATATATACTTTTAATAAATGCATTTCTAGATAAAATTGCAGTGCTTCATTTTGCAGTAAAGTTAAACTGGTTAAGATAAGCCTGTGTTTAGATAGCTGTGTTAATTACTTTGAGAGCATGACATTACTTTTGAGAAAAATTGGCAGAGAAAAACTGTAACAAAGCAAAATGGAAGCTGAACTGGATGACCACTGATCACCATGTGGCCTTTGTTTGAAATAAGCAGCTTTGGTATTTTGTTTTATGGGGGGGAAATGAGTTTGGGTGGGTAGATGATGACAATTCAGTTTGAACCAAATGATCTGTATAGGCCCAACTTATTTGAACTTGCCACATTTAATGAAGAAATGTAATAAAGAATGTATTTTATTTATTTAACTAAAAATATATTAATTTTAGTTTAAATGTGTCTGCTGCTACACTTTAATCAGTGAAACTGAACTTGCCAAATCTAAGTAAATTTAATCAGAAATTAAATTTACGCACTTACTTACTTAATACATTTACTTTAAAAGAAAGTTGTAATTAAAAATCTCAGTTTCAATGTTTCTCCCTAGAATTAAATCACTCAAAATAAATAGCCATTTTTACTCGTCTCTTTTTTTATATATAAAAATAAAAATTAATAAAATTTATTCATTCAATAATTCAATCATTCATTCAATCAATCAACCAACCAATCTTTAGAGGAAGTTGTGATTAATTTTAGTTTAAATGATGCTACTCTGGAGTCACTGCAAGTGAACCTGCCAAATTTAATTAAATTTAATTAGATATTAAATTATTTGATTTACTTAATATATTTACCCATAAGTTATAACAAATTTTAGTTTGAATGTTTCTCCCTAGAATCAGAGCACTTAGAATAAATAGACAATTCTTTCATCTTGTCCCCCCCCCCCCCCCCAAGAAAAATGAACCTTTCTAAATAAATAAAATAAAATAACATTTATTTACTTGTTTACTTATTCATAATTTTTAGAAAGTTATGATTAACATATCTATTTAAATTGGTCTGACACAAAATACTCTACTACAGTCTCCCTCCTTTTGAATATTTACAATGCCGCCTTTACGTGATTTGTTGCAGAAAACACATCCCTGAGTCTTGAGTGACTGAACATTGTGAGCTTGTTTTTCTTCCCCAGCCTGTCCTGCTGACAACATTTGTCTGATGAAGAATTAAAGCAGGAATATTAAGACCTGCGCCCTGACGGAGACTCTAGCCCAGCCGGTCTCTCTTGAGTGGCGTGTTTAAGAAAACACCAGGACTTTGAAATTACCAGAGATGAGATGTTCTAAATTAGTGTTTCAGTCCATCTGCTTCTGTGGTTCACATCTCAAGTAGTAATTTCAGATCAATCAAGGGCCGGTGCTTAAAGGAGGGGAGAGGCACTTTCACTACAGTAGCTTGGATTATACTCTTTCACTCTCTCACTCTTTTTACTTGCTCTCCTTCTTTCTCTCGCTCTGAAACTAGACTCACCTAACAAATGATCCCAATATCTGGTAGGGAGCACTTAGGCAGCATGAATAATTACAGGTTATGCTGGGATGGTGTGACAACAGCCGGGCTGGAGTGTGCGTGGGTGCTCCTGCTCTCGGCTTGTCACCGGCTGCACATTAAGGCAGTGTGGGACTTGAGGGCTGTCAGGCAGGGACTGTAGTCACATCTTTATTAATAATGAAAGACATATTCAGGCCCCCCACTGCGGCTGAATCTCACTGGCCTCGTAATATCTTCAAAAACAACAGCCAGAGCAGCTGTGGCTTGTGTATCTCTGAAACTGGTGTTATTAAGACTCCATATAAGGACGTTTGATGGGAGTGGGTGTGTATGAGGTGACCAGTTTAAAGGTCACACATACAGCACAGTTGCAGTGTTTTCTTTGTTAATTAAAACTAACACGTTTAAAAATCGATTGAGTAATTAAAATGAAGAACATTGAAGAATAAAACATTGAAATATGATATGAAAAGCCTAAAAAACAAATGACAATTAAAAATGGTGAACTACTAAAATTGAAATAAAAATTAATTAAAGCTATATAGAGAAATATTAAAATAATAATAGAAAATAATAATAATATCAAAAGAATGTCATATTACTACAACTTAATCTAAAATTAAAATGAAAACTGAAAATAGTCTCTTTAAAATATTACTCGAATCCTATATATTACTAAACACTTTAAATAATAGTTTATAAATAATATTACAATAACATTGAACCACAGAACAGAAAAATCAAACATGTTGAAGTACTAAAATTTATAAAACGGAAAGAAATTCATTGAAGCTATATATAAATATGAAAAAAGTAAAATATAAAAGCACATAACAAAATAACAACAACTTAAAAAAAATAATTGTTTGTAGTATTAAAATAACACTGACCCACAAAACAGGAAAAAAATAAAAAATAAATATGTTGAATTACTAAAATTCTTAAAACTAAAATAAAGCTATGTAGTAATATTATAAAACAAATAAATAAAATGCATATTTACAACAACTTAAACTAATCTGAAATTCAAATTATTAGTAAATATTTTAATAGTTTGTGGATAATATTAAAATAACACTGATCCATAAAACAGAAAAAAAAAAAGTTTATCTATTTGTTCCCACTTTATATTGTGTCCCTAATACCTGTGTACTTACATAGTAACTAGATGTGTACTTAGTATGTAATCGCAGTGTAAGTACACATTGGTACATAATATCTACAGCTCTAATGTTTGTGTAACTACACATATGTAACAACCCACTGAATGGTATGTGTAAGTACAAATGTGTAACAGGACATTGGTAACAACACTTTTTGTTAATGAAAGTACAAAACTCCGCTGATCACCCCCCACTGACCATCGACAGCTCGCCTGTGGAGACAGTCAGCAGCACTAAATTCCTGGGGGTGCACATCACAGAGGACCTCACCTGGACCACCAACACCATGTCACTCTCCAAGAAGGCACACCAGCGCCTACACTTTCTCCGTCGGCTGAAAAGAGCAAGTCTCCCTCCACCCATCCTCACCACTTTCTACAGGGGCACCATTGAGAGTGTGCTGACCAGCTGCATCACTGTCTGGTACGGGAACAGTACTGCAGCAGACCGCAAGACCCTCCAGCGGACAGTGAACACAGCTGCAAGGATCATTGGTGCCCCTCTCCCCTCCATCCTGGACATTTTCCTCACACGATGCTCCAGCAAAGCCAACAGTACCACACACCCCTCCCACAGTCTCTTCCAGCTCCTACCATCAGGTAGACGGTACCGGAGCATCAGAGCCCGCTCTGCCAGACTGCTCAACAGCTTTTTCCCCCAGGCTGTGAGAGCCCTGAACTCAAATCACCCCGCCCCTCTCTGAAACCCCATACAAACCCCCTACATCCTGGAACATGGACCATCTGGAACTTATGGAACTTTGTTTGTGCAATCGAAGGGTGCTACAGGTGAGTGGGCCTGTACAAACCACCTATAGTAGCACACTCTCTTCCTCTATGCGCACTAGTCACTTTTCACACACACTGCTGTGAGTACACAAATCCCACAAAAAGACTCAATGATATCAGTAATATATGTATGTTTACATGCTCATGCACTACAAATCATCCTGCACTGTTCCCCAGCCAGCTGCTTGAACTCACATTGTCTCTCTTTGCACATGTACAGTATTTATCGGAAGCATTCGTATAGTCTGTATAGTTTGTATTTTTTAGTTTATGTATAGGTAAAAAAAATTTTTTATATAGATAGTATATTTATAGTCAAAATCTATCAGTAGGATAGTTTGTGTATAGGTTTATATTGTTTTACTTCATTGCTGTATGCCTGTATTTATGTAGCACCGTGGTCCTGTGAGGCACGACATCTCGTTCCACTGTATGCCCCCGCATGTAGCGGAATGACAATAAAGCTCAACTTGACTTGACTTGACTTGACTTGAAATGTGTAACAAGACTAACAGCACTTTTGGAAAAGAAAGTGTTACACTTTATATTAAGTAGACAATTCTTATGGATTTGGCATGTAATTTGATGTTACACAGCAGTGGCCAGTAAGTTAGCCTTTACATATAAATTGTGGTTGGTGTCCAGAATGTTACACTTTATATTAAGTGGACAGTTCCTGAGGAGTTACCATGTAAGTATACTGGTATCACCAAGAGTGGTGCACCAACTCGAGATTCAACTCCTCCCACTTTACATATCCCTAAACCTACCCATATCCACCCCCTGGATCAAATTGTTCCAATTACTCTTATACATATTGTTGTTACAAATTGTAGTTATATAATTCCTGTTACACGAGTACTTAGTGAAGTGAAAAAAGTGTTGTTACCAATGTCCTGTTACACATCTGTACTTATTATACCATTCTGAGCGTTGTTACATGTGTGTAGTTACAGAAATATTACAGCTGTAGATATTATGTACCAATGTGTACTTACACTGTGGTTACATACTACGTACACATCTAGTTACCATGTAAGTACACAGGTGTTAGAGACCATATAAAGTGGGACCATTTATTTATTTTAATTTATTATTTCAAATGGTTTTCCCTAAAATTACTGCACTTAGTATAAAAGTATATATATATTTTTTTTTTATTCAAGTCTCTTCCTAAAATAAAATATTTGCCAGTGTGTTAAGAATAATAAACTTAATTCAACAGAAATACTTATTAACAAATCTGAATTTAGAGATTTCCATATGCACATTTCTCATCAAATTTTCCAAACCAAATTGCCTGAACTGTGCTTTCCACGATAATTGTTTTTACTACCCTCTTACTGTATGCCAACAGTGGCCTCATTTGGCTCTATTTTTTATGTATCCAAAGGCATTTTAAAAAAGATTTAAGTTGAAACTTAAATAAAAGATAATTAGGTCACCATAAGGTCTTCTGAGCTATGAAAGAGCAACCTCTGAGCAATAAAATGTTCCTCTGGGCAGAGCCACTGAGTTTTGAGGTGGCTCATTTTTATAATGAGCATGGTGAGCTTGTCTGGTTTATCTTGGTGTAAAGCAGCTGTAAGGAAAAGAAGGACCCAGTGGACTCTCAGAGGGAATTTTGTGAGTTGCTTGCATCAATTGCTTACAAAAATAATGAACCTTTTAGGGGGCAATAATCACGGCAGATTAGCTCCATGCCAACAGAAAATCCATTAATAATGTGGCCATCATCACAAGGCTTTTCTTTATTCGTAGTCGAGAGCTCTCCGCTCGCTGCATTCAGAACGCGCTCAGCAAGCGGCCAAGGCTCTGCACGGCTCATATGCTTCACCTTACTCTACATGTAAACAAACCACAGTAAACAGACAAACAAAGATGGCACATCATCACCACGCATTTACGTTTGTGAGAATCATGAAAGGCAGATTAACTGAGCAGATCTGTTTGTATCTTTCAAGGACTATAAAGACAGCGATTATGTACAATAACTAAAAAAGACTGCCCACCAGTGAATGTGTGTACTGCCATGGAAATGTGTTTTTGATTCATACATAATTGCATCATTGCATTTAAATAGCTATTAATTGACTTGAATGTCTAAAATAGCACAAGATGAAGCCAGCTTTGACTGTCATTTCAGACACCTTCAGCTTGTGGGAATTATTTTTGCCTCCTTTCAACACATTTTAATGGACTGAGACAAATCACATTAAAGAATGACACAGTTCTGTAAATGATTTTATTATTTGTCAAACATATAAATATAGCATATAGGCTTAAGACTAATTCTTTCATAGAAGAAATTGCCATAAACTAACCATTTGTTTTCTATATATATATATATATATATATATATATATATATATATATATATAAAAGTAATTTTTAACAGTATTTGTAAGGTCTGAATGTGTATTCAGTCGAATAATAATGAATGTGATTTAAGTTGAAACTTAAATAAAAGATAATTAGGTCACCATAAGGTCTTCTGAGCTATGAAAGAGAGCAACCTCTGAGTAATAAAATGTGTTAGGTGAGTTTTGAGGTGGCTCATTTTTATAATAAGCATGGTGAGCTTGTCTGGTTTATCTTGGTGTAAAGCAGCTGTAAGGAAAAAAAGGACCCAGTGGACTCAAAAGGTTTTCAAAAGGCTTTTGTTGGATTATTTTATTATCAGAAAATCTTTGTACAAATGTATTACATTTACATTTACATTTAGTCATTTAGCAGACGCTTTTATCCAAAATGACTTACAAATGAGGACAATGGAAGCAATCAAAATCAACAAAGAGCAATGATATGCAAGTGCTATAAGAAGTCTCAGTTCGCTTAACGCAGTACACGTAGCAAGGTTTGTTTGTTTTTGTTTTTTTGTTTTGTTTTGTTTTGTTTAATTATAATAAATAAAAAGAAAACAGATAGAATAGAAAAAGAATAGAGCAAGCTAGTGTTAGAGGCCTTTTTTGCTTTTGTTAATTGTATAATAAATAAAAAGAAAACAAATAGAATACAAAAAAATTTGAAAATTAGAAAAGCTAGTGTTAGTAATTTTTTTTTTTTTAAGAATAGAATTAGAATAGAGAGTGCTAGAGTTAGAGGGTCAAATAAAGATGGAAGAGATGTGTTTTTAGCCGATTCTTGAAGATGGCTAAGGATTCAGCTGCTCGGATTGAGTTGGGCGGGTCATTCCACCAGATGGGAACAGTTAATGAAAAAGTCTGTGAAAGTGATTTTGTGCCTCTTTGGGATGGCACAATAAAGCAACGTTCACTTGCAGAACGCAAGCTTCTAGAGGCACATAAGTCTGGAGTAATGAATTTAGCTAAAGGGGTGCAGAGCCAGTGGTGGTTTTGTAGGCAAACATTAATGCCTTGAATTTTATGCGAGCAGCTATTGGTAGCCAGTGCAAATTGATGAACAGAGGTGTGACGTGCATTCTTTTTGGCTCATTAAAAATTAATCTTGCGGCCGCGTTCTGGATTAATTGTAAAGGTTTGATAGAACTGGCTGGAAGACCTGCCAAGAGAGCATTGCAATAGTCCAGCCTGGGCAGAAGAAGAGCTTGAACACCTGGACAGAAGAAGAGCTTGAGTTGTGAAGCATGTTTCGAAAGAAAGGGCCTGATCTTCTTGATGTTGAATAAAGCAAATCTGCAGGACAGGGCAGTTTTAGCAATGTGGTCTGAGAAAGTATTACAGACCAAGAGTTCCAGGTACTGAGTTATGAAAACATTATTTCTCTATGTTCTCTAAACCTTCAAAATGTAAATAAATAAATGTTTTTATTTATTTTTTAAATGTTTTAAACATGTTCTTGGTTATACACAAATAGTGAACATTCTATTTTATAATTTGCAAATATAGTTGGAATGTTACTTTTGAATGTTCTCTGAATGTTCTAAAACAAGTAGTAACATTTAAAAAAATAAATAATTAATAATAAAAAACAAACAGATAAATGTCCAACTACAATGTTTCAGAAAAATATTAAATGAATGATGTATAAATGACATTTTTTACTAACTGTTTCAGAACATTATTAACACTAGATAACTTCAAATGTTTATCTAGTAACGATACTGGAAGAACGTTTGTTCATAACTTTGAGAGAACCTTGCCAGAACATTCTGAGAATGCTTTCTGTTAGCTTTGGCTATATTATTCTTAGAGGGTTACATGAAGAGCAACTTATTTTTAAACTCAATTCTTAAGGTTAATTTCTCTTTCATGCAAACATATCGGTGTTCTGGTGCAGACGTGGCATTGTAAAACTTATCAGTGGAGAACATTCCTCCTAAAAGCGTGTCTTCATACAGCTCTACCTGTTACAAGCAATTTTGGGTTCAAGGACCGGTCAGCATGTCTCCTCCACACAAGAGCACTTTCTGTGTGAACGCTGAAACTGTAGTGGAGGGGTATCTGCAGAGTATCACAAGGCACCATGTTGGCTGTTGTTTGTGCATTTTAAGATGCACATGAGTCATTGTAAGTCTAATCAATGTAAAATCAATCAGCCAAGAATGGATTCAGCCCTCCCCCTTGACACATGTAAACGCTGCCAACATCAGAGGCAATTTTGCATGTCTAACGATGCGTGTTGTTCATATTTGTGAATTTACAGTTTGCAAGCTTCCACTCACTGGTGTCCTTTATGTGTCTATAATCTGGGTTAAATCCAAATCCTCCTCCTTCCCTGGCATTAAAAATCTTGGCTTTGAAATAACATCTGTTTAGGGTTCCTCGCAGTAGGGAAACACAGAAAAAGACGCATTGCAGTTTTCTGTGTCAACTCATAAGATCCCAAGGTTTAATTGAATGTTGGTAAAACAGCAGATAGCAAAAGATGAACATTGACAACAGTACAACTCCGTTTAGATCATTAGCTGTCTTCCAAAATCCAGCATTTTCAGGCATCATAGTGGGCAGCAAAATTCCCTCATTTTGACACAGTTTAAAGCATTATACATGTATCTGTCATAGAAATAACAGAATACATTCTGACGACTGTAATCTAAGATGTTAAATGCATTTAAGGGAAATGTCAATTTTAAATGTTTTTGCTTTAAAGGGATAGTGAACTGACCACAAACTTTTTAACGTGTGAACAAATGATTCAGTATATGCAGTATTTGAGAGCATTTCTTTTGTGTTTATCAGAGTATTAACTAAGCAAAATGCTAATATCAGTGTTACTGACTGTGTTTTGGATGCTGGAAGTCATCCAGCTTTGCCATCTTACCTTTACTCTTCTAAAACCAACACAGACTCACTCCCAACTCGTCATATATTGATGCTTGGTCAGGACCCCTTGGCGTCGCTTTTTGATGCTCAAGGTACCCCTTTAGCGTCATTTTTCGAAGCACAGGGTCCTCTATTGTCTTCAGTTGTTTGTCTTAATTTAATGGTTTTCATGCATTTGTATTAAATATAAATAATTTTATATAAATTTATACTTTCATTGGAGCACGTAACCCCACCCCTACCCTAAACCTACCCACTTCTGAACAATATAAAACACGTAACAGGCAAATAAAAGTACAGTCACAGGTATTTACTGCAAAAACCAACCTTAAACAAGCAGTATACAAGCATTACAAACATGTCGTGTTGCATTCCAAGTCTTCTGAAGCCATACGATATCTTTATGCAAGAAGAGAGTAAAACATAAGGTTTTAATTGCTTAAAATGATCCCGCTCCGTTAATGCGGTCACATCACATCTCATTCAAAAAGATACTCCCATAGCATGATGCAATCGGTCACGAGACACACAAGAGCCAATGGCTGACGTAAGGCTTCTTCTGGCAGAATTTTTTGAATTCGCGCACAGAGACAGCACACAGGAAGAGCTTTACGGCGGATGGAGACGGCGATCGCGTCTATTCCTCTCACAAATCAATCGTTTTGCCTCGAAAGACTTGGAATATTAATTTTTTTTTTTTTTTTATAAATTATGACGGTAGTTGTATCTGCCTGTTATATCTTTTGTTTTATTGATAAATGGTAGGTTTAGGGGCAGGGGTTGGGTTACTTGCTCATAAATGTGTAAATAGTGTAATATAAATAAAACTGTTATAACTGTTTACAGTGAAAAATCACACCCCAACATATATGCAATAATGGCAACATTATTGCCCAATATATAATTTAATCATGACGGTAAGCCTTTTGCGTCGGCATATTGACGCTAAAGCTGGTCGCACACCGGACGAGAAGCGCAGTGCCGCGTCGCGCCACATCTTTAAAATTCGAACACATTGTTTTCTATGAGCGTACGCACCGGCGGCACCATTCGGCGTCTGTCCGCATCACCTAGCAACGATTCAAAACAATGTAAATATGTGGCGTGGCGTGGCGTGGCGTGGCGTGGAGTGGCGTGGTGTGGCATGACGCGGCACTGTGCTGCGCTTCTCGTCTGGTGTGCAACCAGCTTAAGGGTTTCTTATTTAAAGCATGACACTAAAGGGCTACCCTGTGCGTCAAAAAGCGACGCCAAAGAGTCCTGACCAAGCGTCAATATGTGACGAGTTGGGAGTGAGACTGTGTTGCTAAAACACACTTGTGCACCAGCTAGACCAGCATCAAATCTGTACTGGACCCACATGGAAGTGCACACAGGTGTAAGCTGGCCTTTTCAGGAGAATTAGAAAATAGCTGCCAAACAACTCGCCATTTTGAAACTCACATAGATACTGCTGTGCCTAAAGACTTGAGGGAATGAGGGAAGCTAATCTGATTTTGTTCTAAACGAAAACAGTCCCTTTTAAACTTAAGGTCTTTTAAAAGTAATGAAGGGCTTCATCATTCATGAGCGCATTATGTGGTCAGATTTTCCGACCTGGAGTTCATATAACAGCTCTGCAGGCATGAGTGTCAGCTGAGATTGTGGTGTCTCTTACAGATTATTTTTATCAGTCTGGCCATAGCAATGTAATATATAACACAACATAGCCTGTGTAATGTCTGGCGATGAGCAGAGTCATAAAATTAGCCCTTAAATAAGGAAGTTTAAGGATCTGTTTGAGTCCACAGGCTCATTCAGAAGCAGCAGTGGGGGTTTATTCACTGGTGTCTTGTAACTCGCTTTACAGCACTGATTATAAGAGCCTGCAGAGACGCTCATGTGGGCAGACGCCACAGTCTATTTGCACTTCTCATGTAGGGTATAAGAAGTACTATTGACCTAACTGTAATCTCATAATTTCAAAGCACTCAGAAAAAAATTGTTTATCTCTAACCAACAGCCACAGAATACTATCTGCTTGCTCTCCTGTGAATATACTTACCCCTGTAAAGGCTGAAATGAATTTTTTAACTGTAAAATTGTGAAAATAAAGGTATAATTTGATACTAAAATGCTCCAAATTATTTGTTTGTTTTTAAATAAGACAACAATTTTTGCCAGAGTAATAATACAGGGCTCTTGAGTTTTCACTCATGCTGACATTCGGGCTAATTTCATTGTGCTCTATTATAAAGTCCTAAACAAATCAAGTGGCTAAAGTTACCTAAAGTGGGTCATGATGAAGTTATTTGAGGGTCGAATATAAAAAACGAGGCTGACTGAACTCCAGTGGCACTTTTCCATGACACTAAATATACTGCATGTACTGAGAGAGCAGAATCACTCCTGAATAAAACAAAGCCAAAGGCATATTTTGATTACCAAGTGAGATTACTGCTTCTAGCAATGATTTGCTCCCATATTTTCTGTATTATTTCAAATATTTGATGGTAAATACACACATGGGAACTCTTGAATGAAACTGAGGACGGCTGAATACAAATGTTGCCGAATTCCAGCACTTTTAACACTTCTAACATTTGCAAATACCATGCTAAACTTTGTTCTGTGAGCCTTTCCCCGAGATCCCGTGTTGCTTCTGTATATATATATATATATATATATATATATATATATATATATATTGTGTACTGTATACTGTGGCATCTGTGTATATTTTGCATACTGTATTTGTGTGTGTGTGTGTGTGTGTGTGTGTGTGTGTGTGTACTGGTTTTTGTGGTTTACGGGGACAAAATTTGTATAATGGCATGGGTATGACAGAGGTATTACAATTTGAAGGTGGTTTATGAGGACACTGCTTAAAAACAAAAAGGCTTAAAAACATACTAAATGGTGTTTTTTTTTTTTTTGAAAATCTAAAAATGCAGAAAGTTTCCTGTAAGGGGTAGGTTTAGGGTTGGTGTAGGGCAATAGCACATACAGTTTGTACGGTATAAAAACCATTACGCCTATGGAGAGTACCGGTAAACCACAAAAACAAACGTGTGTGTGTTTATGCAAACAAAAAATATACAGTATGCAATACAAAGAATATTCAGTCATATGAACATATATACACAGATAATCGATATTAGTACGTTTAATAAAATACATTGGAAGAATATTTAAATTTCCAAAGACAAAGAATTTGGACTATAGAATTAACAATGTTAGTGGTTTTGTTCAATCGTTTTCTCTCAGAGTATTGGCCCCTGTTTACATGTTCGAGGTGATAATGGCAAAGTTGCTTGAAAGTATAATTTTTCATCCCACTCTGCCTGCTGCCTAAATTAAGCTTTTTCAAGGTTGGATGTGCAGCTGGGGATCGAAGGACAGGATCTTCCATCAGCGCCTGGAGGATCTTGTTTCTGGTTAGGGAATATTCAGTGCTACTGGAGCCCTGCCTCATTGGACTCCCCTCTGACTCTGAGCTATGGTTTAAGCCCACCGACTGTCCCACAATCCACACAGGCTGCTCACATTCTCTAATCAATGATTCACAGTCACTTCAAACGGCTGTTAAATACTGAAAATTATCATTTGATGGGTGTTCATTGCTGTATTTAATATTAATTGTTTGTGAAATGCCATATCCATACGAGCTCTAGAGCTTTGAACTTAGTTGCTTCTTTTCTCTTCTTCAGTCAAATATGGTTTAGTTTCAAGAGCTGCATTTCTACCTTTTCAGTACAACATTCATTTATTCATTCATTCATTCATTCATTTGTAGTCAAATGTATATTTTGATTACCAAGTGAGGTTACTGCTTGATTTTAGCAAGGAATTTATTCATTCATTCATTCATTCATTCATTCATTCATTCATTCAAAGCCAAATGTATATTTTGATTACCAAGTGAGGTTATTGCTTACTTTTAGCAATGGTATTTATTTATAATTAATTAGTTAGTTAGTTAGTTAGTTAGTTAAAGTAGCCAACGGCATATTTTGATTACCAAGAGAATTTGCTGCTCGATTTTAGCAAGGATTTATTTATTTGTTTGTTTGTTTGTTTATTTATTTATTTAAGTCAAGCCAAAGGCACACTTGAATTATCAAGTGAGATTACTGATCACTTCTAGCAATTATTTATTTATTCATCCATTTATTTATTTATTTATTTATTGATTGATTGATTGGTTAATTGAAAATAAGGAATGTAATTGGATATGTTGAGATATTGTGTAAATGTGTGTAATGAATGTAAATGTGTATGAACAGCTTCTCCAAGAAAAGAACAATTTTTATCGCTATGACAGAAACCTGAGACAAAGATTAAATACTCAAGTTTTAAATAATCCATAAACGTTGACACATCGCATTTAAGATCTTCCTTTTGGCCATGCAGATTACACAAGTTAATCTGTGTATCTCTAAAACATTATCTTTGCCTTTGCAATGCACGATCCTCGCCTAATATCAAACCACCTCTGATGAAGAGATTACAGATATGTACAGTGGTTTATTGGAAGTGCTTAAACAAGCTATTCGTTGGTCCAAGGCTTTCTGAAAGCGGTGCTGAGATCCATTCCAGGATTACACATATATCTAGATGCATCTCTCGAATCGCAGAGAAGTGCTCAATGACTTGGGACAGTCATTTCACAGTCGGCATGTTCTGTGTCGCTCCCTCTGAAGATAAAGAATGATTTTTCTCGCTTATTGAGCCAACACAGCATCCTGCTAGGAGATATTATGCAGGAATTTGACAGGAAAGTACACTGCTTGAAACCATCGAGCAACAGCGGTGCAACATTGCACATAACAGGGTTGTAAGTGACGTAGTGAAATTGAATTGTACATCTCGTGCTTTGATCCACGGCATCATTAAATATACATGAAATCCAAGTCTTAAAAAGAGGGCTAAAACAGTATTAGTCGAGCTCAGAGTACGGTATAGAAAGACTTTTAAAATGGAGAATGAAGCTGTCTGGTTATTGATGTCTAGATAACATTGTAATCTAGGGCTTGTGTTGTGATTCTCTTTGAAAGCACAAACTGCTCTTGTTGATTTTTAATTGGTCGAATCCGTTGGCATGTTTTATGTCAACAAGAGCTTTTGGCAGGACCCTGATTTAGTGTCTACTGTAATTTTGCATGAAAATGCTGCATCATCCAGAACTCTGTAAGCCAGAGTGCTCCATATATTGCTTATGTAGGTAGAGATAAATGATGGACATTTGGTGACAGAAAGTAAACAGGCGTTCCTCTCCATATGCTGCGGCAGACCACATGACAAATGTGTTGCTTGAATTTCCATCGTGTTCGTTTTACACTTACGTAAGTGCCTTGTCTGCAAGACAACCGCTACAGCTTTAATTACCCAAAAATCCCTCCCGATCGCACCTGCAACTCTTGAAGACAAGAGTTTTCATCATAAGGTGACAGAAAACCTGCTTGTGGAGTTCTTAAAATGTGTATATATTTTTTAAGCAGTTTCTTTTTCACAGCATTATTTGTGGCAGTAAAAGCACAATTTGGATTACCAAATGTTCCACTAATAGTTCAGCTTAGCCTTTAATGGAGCAGCTTAGTCCTTCAGTACGTGATTATAACGTTCTTAGCAGGCTCTTTCCATGAAGCCAGATGTTCACAAATAAACACCACAGCACGATCACGTCTCTGTGAAAGCTAATGCGGTTCTAGCCTGGATTTTAGTGACCTGTGTTATTTTGGTCCTAAAATGAAGATGTTTACAATGGTAAGGAGCTCTTTAATTAGGAAAGGTTCATCTAAACCTGCTCTGCTGTCGAAATGAGAAAAGGTCAAAACTCACTCCTCACTTATGCAAAGCTGCCCTTATAAAATAGAAGTGTGCTTAGATATATTTCAAGATTATTTTTACTGTACTTCAAATATACTATATTATGCATTAGATGCATTAGATACTATCTTGACTATACTTTCATGACTATATTTCTTAACGAACTGAAGTGAATGTTTTAAAAGTGCATTTTGTAATAATATCAAAGTACATTTTAAATCACTGTTTTCACATTGTAACTTTAATTGTTGGTTATTTGATATTATATTTAAAGTTAATAAATTTTAAATGTACTAAATTGCCAACTTTATCATTACAAATGTATAAGTGCAGATATATTTAAATATATGACATACAAGTTTTGATAAAAATGGTATTAAAGTATATTTTAGTTTACCAAATACTTGTCAGTACATTCAGCAGTACATTTTATTATATTTCAAAGACAACAGAATTATGATATTAAGTATAAAGATTAAAGAATGCATATATGTGCAAAGAATGCATACTTAAGTGGGTCAGAAACATTCGTCTAGTTGCATTTAATATGAATGAAAATATAATACATGTTAATTTAATTGCAAATAACATTACATTAAGTTTATACTTAAAGGGGTGGTTGATTGCGATTTCACATTTTTAACGTTAGTGTGTAATGTTGCTGTTTGAGCATAAACAATATCTGCAAAGTTGCGGCGCTGAAAGTTCAGTGCAAACGGAGATATCGTCTTTTAAAATTATGGCAATTTAATGCCTACAAAAACAGCTCGTAGGGACTACAATGAGTTACTTCCCGTGTCTGTTACGTCACAAACCCAGATAAACCCCGCCCTCGGGAATATGTAACGAAGGGGGCGAGGCCATGCTGCGCTGCTTTAGAGAAGAGGAAGAGAAAACTAGAGGTGCACGTAAAAATCTATTCATATATGAATCGCGATTCTGTCTTCTAACGATTCTAATGGATTCAAGTTTCAAAATCAATGTTCTAAATCAGCGGTTCCTGTTCATGTTCATGTTCCTCGCGTCGCTCTGCTCTGCACATGCTCTGCATCTCTCTCTCTCTCTCATTCAGATCGTCAGATCAGCTCCAACAAACTGTTCCAATTATACACTTATTTTCACATAGCAATGAGAAGCGTTACACATGGACGCGCGTGCGGTTGCTGTGCTGTATTAGAGCTTTAATCAGGATAAAACCATATATTAAAAGCTAACAGAAGCAGTAGCACTTACAAATAACAGCGTATCTAAAAGGATGAACCCACAACAAACAAAAAAATCATACCATTAAGAGCCGTGCTTGCACGGGTTCTGCGCGATCCTCTTCACTAATATTCTCTGCGTCTCAGTCTGCCTCATATTGATAAGCAATATTGACGATGCCATTCTTTACAATACAACCGGAGCACATGCCGCTGAGGTGAGGGGCGGGACGTTTAGACGCGCACTAGAGGCGGTTTATCCACTCACAACACACTGGATCAGCTAACCAATCTCAGCCCATCGCGTATTTCTGAGTGAGGGGCTTCATAAAACCAGGAAATAATCGGGGCATTTATCAGAGAAGGGACAGAGCGGTGTGGAATAAAGGTAAATTATGTGAAAAATAATGCGTTTTTTAAAAAAACGAAGCATGAACACGTTTGACTGCACCCCATAAACACAACCAAGCTTTGAAAAAAAAAAAAAAACAGTCAACCACCCCTTTAAGTATATTCTTTTAAACTATATTGTTTCGTAATAAGTACTCTATTTTTAAAGTATGCCAAAGTGTACTTCTTGTTTACTTTAGTGTTTATAAAGAAAGTGCAAGTAGCCAACAGCCTTTAGAAACCACTAGAAGTAAAAGAAAGTAAAAACATCTGTGCCTGTCTTGGTTAGACTATACAGTGAAGATGTCTTCTTGAAGTTGCAGTACACACAAGATAAAAAGAGATGGTGACATTTAAAAGTTGAATGACAACACTGCATGCACATTAGCTGTAAGCATTGGTGCTTCTGCTCCATTGTCAACGCTTTAATATTTTTCGCCCTTAAAGCATATCAAAGGTCAACAGCGCATTGAGTACCAGAGCCTGAAAAACATACACAGCACTTTGATGGATTAGTGAAGCCCAAGAACCTTTTTCTGTCTTAGTTCCATTCTCTTTTGTGTCGCACTCGTAGGTTGGCACAAAAGTTTATATTAACACTTCACTATACTCTGATTTGAGAAGAGAGAAAAGCTGTTTTCAATTAAAAATGCCTGTTTTGGATTGGGACTCAATTGAGAATCAATCAGAGCATACTTAGAAATTTAAATTTGTGAGTTTGTGAGATTTCATACTATATATATAAATATATCTAATCCATTAACATATTTATTGATATATCACATAAGACTTAATAATAGAAAATTATAATTAAACTTTGTTTGGAGTATTTCTTTATTTCCCAATGCACATATCTTAATATAAGCCTAAAATGTGTTTTAATGTCATTATTAATAAGCATTGTATGATCTCTGTATAATATCAGTTTTTAAATGCAAGATATTTAAATTGTACCTGAAGTATACATGTAATAGTTCCACTTTAGCACAATCAAATATACTTCAGTTTATATTTATTTGAACTTCGACACTACTTCCGCACAATTAAAGTACATTAAGCACAAAATTAATTGTTCCAATTTAGCATACTTTAAGTATACCAGTTTTTGCAGGGTATTTTTTTTTTATTAAGCACATAAATATATACATGTATTTGTAGTATACTTAGCACAAAATAAATGCATTTTTTTTCTCACTATAGGGTATATAAAGGAGGTGAAAAAAGAAGATGGTTCTCACGATTTTTATTGAAGTGAAAGTTTCTCAGTTTATCTTTGGAAGTCATTTTCTGTATAGGCACATACCTTCAACTCTTGGCTACAAAAAAATCTATTGAATATTTCCACCATCCACCGTTATTGCCCAGGCAGAAAGATACAGTTCATTGAATGCACATTGACATTTATGTTGTCATGCTATAGGGGTAAGTTTCCACAATGGTAGCTACCATTAAAAAAACAATTCCAGGCTTTTCAGAAATATGTAAACTTTAAAACAATTCATGGAACAGCAAAAATATAAAAAGTCACGTGCAGAAATGGTGGACTCTTGCCTGAATACAGTATCTGAGTGTGTTTTTATCACTGTTTTACCCAGCAGCTACTGTATGATGATCTTGGAGTTTGAGACAGAATTTATAGATATTTTCAATTTATGAGGGTTTTGAGCTAGATGTTTGCATGGTCTGCGCTGCTCCAATGCGTCTGCTCCATGCAGCGCGTGCTGCAGAGCCGCGGCACATTGTAGCAGGAGTCAGATTTCACTGATCACGTGAAGAGAGGTGCTTTCAGCGTGAGCGCTTCAGGTGTAGAGCCTGGTTTATACTCGCAGCGTCAGCACAGCCGTGAAGGTGCGCACCGCGGACCGAGTGCAACGGAGAATTTGGTTTTCAAACTAAAGTAAAAGACCGCTTCTTAAGTCCTGTCAGCGACAGCCAGTTTAGTTCCCATTCAGTCGGTCATGGTCAACGTACGTCGGACTGACCGACGAATAGGAATCTCGCTAGAGAGGCCAATCTGCTTCGAGTGTAACTAAAACGAGCCAATGCACATTGGCATGCAATCATATGCAGCAGCTGCTCACCTCGCAGCGTGGGTATATAATGAGCAGCAGGTGCATTGCATCTTCAGCTTTTCGCTTCGGAGCCGAACAATCTCTGCTGGAAGTGCTAAACGAGTCTCTGCAGGGCGATCTCTTTTGCGTGGAAGTGCGGGCGTACAGCACAGCAGCGGGGTCGAATTCTCTCCATTTTTTTCTTTTCTCTTTTTTTTGCCTTTTTTTGAGCAAAGAGAGCTGAAAAGGCCGTTCTCACGGCTGGTAAACGGTGCGCTTAAAGAGCGCGTAAAAGCTGTTTTTACAGCTGGTAAGAGAGTGTCATCGAGAGAGAGAAAGAGAGCACACAACAGGCTGCACAATCTTTGTCTGTGTTGCTGCGGCCATTCCCCTGCGTGCTTCAGCACTGATTAAAAGAGCAAAGTCCCTAAAAGAGCTTACACAAGTAGAGCTTGCGTCTTTTTGAAGATGACATTCTACTTGTGTGTTTCTGGATGCGGTCGTTACACGAGCGCTGCATCGCGTGTCTGGGCTTAGCGCACGCTGAGGCAGCGTTTGTGGATGAGTCATATACCCATTGTGGGAAGATGACCGTCTCAGAGTTGCGGTCGAGACTCCAGTTCCTGCAAAGGGGTGGAGTCCCAGTGCCGCTGCCTCGTTCCAATCCTCCTCAGAGGGTTGCTGCGAGCGGTGGCGCTGGTGATCTGAGGATTACAGTGAGTGCGCTTCCTTCGGGGAACCAGCCCCCTAGGAACCCTCACTCCTCTTGCACTCCGCAGCCAGTAGAGCTGCCGGGGAAGCGTGGTGGGCCATCTCAAAGGGGTGCACCATCCGTATCCTTTGGCGCTCCTCCCGATGACCAGATGTCGATAGCTGCATCGGAGGGTGAGTCAGATTTTTCTGGAGATGACGCGTCGGCACAGTTGCCTCCTTCGGGTACGGTAGCTGTGCCCGATACAGATCCGGAAATGATGGCTATGCTTTCCCAGGCCGCCAACAGGGTCGGGCTCCTGTGGAATCCTCCACCGTGTCCCCAGCCCTCGAGGCTGGACGATTGGTTTCTCGGGGTGGCATGAGCTGGTTCTCAGCCACCCACTCCGGTTACTTTCCTCTCGGAGGTGCATGAAGAGCTCACCGGTACGTGGAAGGCACCTTTTACTGCCCGAAACCATGTCGGTGGGCCGTCCTCCCTCACCACCCTTGATGGCGGTGTGGCTAAGGGTTACACGCGTGTCCCCCCTGTGGAGCGGGCCGTTGCTATGCAACTGTGCCCTAACTCCACCTGGCGGGGGGAGCTGTCTCTCCCTTCCCGGGCCTGTGAGCACTCGTCAGGCCTATGGGGAAGCCGGTTCCGCCTTACATGCTATGGCGTTGTTGCAGGTCCATCAGGCCAAGGCACTGAGGGGCCTGCACGAGGGTGGTCATGATCCGCAAGTTCTTCAGGAACTTCGTGCCGCGACGGACCTCGCGCTTCGGGCGACGAAGGTTACGTCGCAGTCAGTGGGTCGTGCGATGTCCACTTTGGTGGTCCATGAACGCCATATCTGGCTGTGTCTGGCCAACATGAGGGATACCAACAAGGTCAGGTTCCTTAATTGTCCCGTGTCCCAGACCGGTCTCTTTTAGCGAGGCGGACGAGAACTTCGCCCAGCAGTTCTCAGGTGTACAGAAGCAGTCTGAAGCGATCAGTCACATCCTGCCACGGCGGTCCGCTGTTGCATCCATTCCGCCGGCGGCAGCACCTCAGCCTGCTCGTCGCCGAGGGCAACCCCCTGCGGCTGCCCCCGCTCCCATGCTGCAGGAGCAGCCTCCACCCAAGCGGCGCCGTGGAGCCAGTCGTAAGTGGGGTCCCCAGCCCATCCAGGCCCCCACCAAGAGGGGCGGCAAAGCCAAAAGCAAGAGGACAGGCGACCCGGAGGTGATTGGGACTGCTCTTCAGGAGATGGTGACTGCACCCCTCCTTCCCCCGGAAGAGGGCCGGGTGGTAAATCCTTTGTTCCGCCGCTGGCCCAACAGCCAGCGGTATCCAAATTTTCAATGAAAGAGCAGTTTCTATCATCTCCGGGTCCGAAGAGGTCTCGGAGAGTAGTGGGAGGGGCAAAACCTCTCCACTTTCATCCACCTGTTCTATCGTCAGCGGACAGCAGCGCACAGTTCGAGAAGGTCACCAAAGCCTCTCCTGCACCCCCTGTCCGACCGTGGAACCAGGTAAGTGTTGCACAGCACACTCAGACTCCGCTACGGGCCGCCTCGCAAAGAGAGCCCCCCGAGCCGCGTCTCTACGTTCTACCTCACTGTCCCACTGCGGGTATGCCTACGGTCCCCTTGGTCCCACTTGTGCAGTCTCTGCGAGCCTGGTTAGCGCTCCCCAGTCCGTCTCGATGGCTCATTCGGACCATCAGGCTCGGCTATGCGATTCAGTTCACCCGGCGTCCCCCCAAGTTCAGAGGTGTCCACTTCACTTCAGTGAAAGCTGTCGATGCCCATGTCTTGTGTGCGGAGATCGTAGTCCTACTGGCGAAGGACGCGATAGAGCCGGTCCCTCCAGCCGATATGAGGTCAGGGTTTTACAGCCCTTACTTCATTGTACCCAAGAAGAGCGGTGGGTTACGACCGATCTTGGACCTGCGAGTTTTGAATCGGAGCCTTCACAAGCTACCGTTCAGAATGCTAACGCAGAAACGCATTTTCGAGTGCATCCGTCCCCGAGATTGGTCCTGGTCCTAGTTGCGCCCTATTGGCCCAACCGGACCTGGTTCCCGGAACTCACGCTCCTTGCGGCGAATTCCTCTGAGGAAGGATCTTCTTTCTCAGAGACGGGGCACCCTTTGGCACCCGCGTCCAGACCTCTGGAAACTTCATGTCTGGTCCCTGGACGGGACGCAGAGGTTCTAGGTGACTTAGCCCCTGAGGTACTTAACACCATCGCTTCGGCACGTGCACTGTCTACGAGACGTGCTTACACCTTGAAGTGGAACCTATTCGTTGAGTGGTGTTCTTCTCGCCGAGAAGACCCCCGAAGATGTTCGATCGGTGTCATGCTTTCCTTCTTGCAGCAAGGGTTGGAGCGTAGGCTGTCTCCCTCCACCCTCAAAGTTCATGCTGCCGCTATTTCTGCAAGCCACGACCTCATCGATGGTAAGTCTGTTGGTAAGCACAACCTGGTCGTCAGGTTCCTTAGGGGGGTGAGACGGTTAAATCCTCCTCGACCCCCCTCCATACCCTCTTGGGACCTTGCTCTGGTGCTTCGAGCACTCCAGATTGCTCCCTTTGAGCCTTTGCAGTCAGCAGACTTAAAGATTCTGTCTATGAAGACTTTGTTGCTGGTTGCATTGGCCTCCATCAAGAGGGTAGGGGACCTGCAGGCATTTTCGGTCGACGAATCATGCCTAGAGTTCGGGACGGGTGACGACCACATGGTACTGAGACCCCGGCCTGGCTATGTGCCCAAGGTTCCTACCACTCCCTTCAGGGACCAGGTAGTGAGCCTGCGAGCGCTGCCCCCGGAGGATGCAGACCCAGCCCTGGCTTTGCTCTGTCCAGTTTGCGCCTTGCGACTGTACATAGACAGAACTCAAGGCCTCAGGACCTCAGACCAGCTCTTTGTCTGTTACGGAGGCCAGCTGAAGGGAAAGGCTGTCTCCAAGCAGAGGATGGCCCACTGGATAGTGGACGCCATCGCCTTGGCTTACCAAGCACAAGGCGTGCCCTGCCCACTCAGGTTGCATGCCCACTCTACGAGAGGCATGGCATCCTCCTGGGCGCTGGATCGTGGCGCCTCGCTGACAGATATTTGTAAAGCTGTGGGCTGGGCGACACCTAACACATTCGCTAGATTCTATAGTCTTCATGTCGAGCCGGTCTCCTCCCATGTTCTCACCTCAGGTCAGAGGCACGGAGAGGTCCTGAATTAGTGTCGGCTTGCTGCATTACATACGCTTATTGCTCCAGAGAGTCCCTACAAGGCAGACCCTGTTGAGTCCTCCGATCACTCTTCGGCAGCTAGACGTGGCGGAGCGTCTGACGCCTGGCCTTACTCCGTTGTATCCTTGAGAACCGGATTTAGGCTAGGTTCCATATGTGTGACCCTGCGGGGATCCCATATGTGTTATTCCACGGGTTGCTCCTAAACGAAACCCGTGTCTTTCCCTCTGAGAGAACCCACCTCTCGTCAGGTTGGAGTCACCTCAGTACTTCCATATGTAGTACAGCCCTACGGGGTTAGTCCATATGTACTTCTCCACATAACTCCTTCGGGGAAGGATGTGGCTTCCGCAGCGTTCCTTTCCAGTGAAAGGGTACGCTTTCCCAGTGTTATCCAAAAGTCTCACTGAATGGGTTTTGGGGAACAGCAGTGATCGACACTCTCTGTGTTTGCCCTGTCCCACCGTCCTTAGGCAAGGGGGTACAGGAGGCTTGCTACAGAGCGCTGGAAGGGGGCAGCTCCTGTGGCGCTTTGGTAGGGATTTCGATTCATAAGTCAGTCCGACTGAATGGGAACATCTCAGTTACATAGGTAACCCTCGTTCCCTGAAGGAGGGAACGGAGACGTACGTCCCGTTGCCACAGTCGCTGGACCCCGCTGATGCTGCCGCCTTACCTGTTCGGCTCCTCAGCGAAAACCTGAAGATGCAACGCACCTGCTGCTCATTATATACCCGCGCTGCGAGGTGAGCAGCTGCTGCATATGATTGCATGCCAATGTGCATTGGCTCGTTTTAGTTTCACTCGAAGCAGATTGGCCTCTCTAGCGAGATTCCTATTCCTCGGTCAGTCCGACGTACGTCTCCGAGGGTTACCTATGTAACCGAGACGTTTTACGTTTCTTTTTGTTTTCGTTTTGAAAAGCTTGTTATCTTTACTTTTTACCTCACGTTACGTTATGGAGGCTTTCCTTATTTTTTATTATTTTTTTTTTTTTATTATTATTATTTATTTGATTCCTCAGTGTTTGCTAAACATTCTGTAATTTATTACTATATACAGCATGTGATGTATCCTATGCCATGCCTCGTCTTATTCGTTTATGTTAATAAAGGTTATGTAAGCTATAGTTTGTCATTGTAGCCTACTGTTTTATTGTTGTTGTGCTTTTTAATTAAGAATAACAATGAATCCATCTTTTGTTTTAGTCCTAAAAAGTGAAAAGTGTATAGATATATAAGCCAAACAGACAATTATCTTTTCTTGTAAAACGTGACACCAAGATCACGAATTTGAAAGTGAAAGTGAAAGAGGTGCACGAAAAGAGGAATTTCTGTTCACAAAATTTAAATCACAAATACTGATGAAAAAGAATGGGTTGAATGTTGAACAACTATGAACTATGATAAAAGTTCAACAGCATGCATTGATTAATCGAATGTTGTAGCAAAAAAATAAATAAATAAAATAAATAAATAAAAAATTGCGACCAAATTATGTGCTTGTGCGACCAGCTGAGAAAGTTAGTCGCAAAAGAGCGACCAGTGGGAAGAATGAGCCTAGAGCCCTGGGAAAACATATTTGTAAAGGGACTTTTGACTCAGCTACTACTTTGCCGGTAGAGTCTTCTAAAAAATGTAGTCTGTCCACATACAGATTGTAGAACCACCTGAATACAAATTGCTAAGATATACTTTACATAATCTGTTCTTAAATAAAAAATAAATTAAAAACTTTCAGGTTCTCCGTATCTCAAAGTACTTAACCATACCTGTGAGGGCGAGAGAGTGCTGATCAGCTTCACGTTCAGGAGGCCGCTGCCGGCCTGAGCCTTTCGCACAGATAGAGAAATAAATTGAATCTTAGATATATTTAAAGGATTTAGCAAAACTGGCTCAAAAAATAGAAGGAGAGAGAGAGAAGGGGAGAGATATTTTAATTTAAATACGGTCAGGAGTTCACTTTCATGCTGCAAATCACACTATCGCCAAAGAGCAGAAGACACCGAAAACTCTGATATTATTTTAATAATGACTGCTACAGTGATATCTAAATGGCTCACCCATTGTTCATTGTTAGTGAATATATCAATCCACTGTGCCTAGATTTTCTCAAAGGCTAGTAATTCCCAGTCTAGTGAGTCCACGCAGGGAAATTGAGAAAATACATCACGTTTGACTGTATCAGAGAGAAATGTTTCGTAGTATGTGATGTTAGAGCAGTGGAGTGTCATTGGCAGAATGAGCGGAGCCGTAGCTGCTCCCAAATGCTGCTTTGCACAAAGCTATTATAAGTAAGTGCACTGGACAAATGGGGTCCTGTGATGCTGACTCAAGCAAATATCAGACTCAATGGAGTGCCTGCAGACTAACAGCACTCTAAAAGTACTGTTGTGCTTCAGAGGACTTCAGCACATCAGACAAACAACGCCATAAGACAGTCTACTTAGGTCTTATTTTGTTCGCAGAGGCAGGCTGCTTCCTCCTTTTTTATTTATGGGCTTTTTGCCTTTTATTAAATAATACAGTATAGAGAGAAGGAAATTATTTGGAAATGAGAAGGGGAAAGGAGAGCAGGACATGATGCAGGTCACTTGAATAGATCGATCAATCGATTGAACTATCTATCTATCTATCTATCTATCTATCTATCTATCTATCTATCTATCTATTTGGGAAAGAAGTCTCTTATGCTCATCAAGGCTGCATTTATTTGATTGATTATTGAAAACAATAATATCGTGATATTTTTTTTAAAAAATTTCAGGATTCTTTAATAAATAAAACATTCAAAGGAACAGCATATATTTAAAACAGAAATCTTACAACATTATTATTATTTTTTTTTTTTTTTTTCAATTTAATGCATCTTTGCTGAACATATGCATTAATTTAAAAAAAAATCATATTAACCCCAAACTTTTGAAGAATAATGAAATAAAAATAAAGCAAAAAATGTTAATAATCATTATTCATATTATTGTCCCCGATCTGTATATAAATTTAAATAAAACCTTCATATTTGTGCAAAAACATGCATGGATAGAAATGGCCACCTGACAGATAAATCCATTGTAAAAATTAAAATAGCAACACTTGTGACTGTTTATTTCTGACAGACTCAGCTGAGCTAAATTGAGCTAAATTTGGGAACGTTTCTTAGCAAATATTAATGTATGAGACAACTTGTAATCACGTCGATGAATTAATTGGCATATCATGAAAATAATTTGATTATAATCTTGAATCAATTGGCAGCTCTAATTGTCTCCTACACAATGGATCATGATGCATCGCGTGTATGGGCATTTGGAAGAAACGACACAGCGGATTCATGCTACATTTCTTCTCTGATGTCAGTGTGTTATCATGGATGGGAGCCATATGGAAAAGTCTGATTTTTAATGCGTGGGTCTCTACACGGTTATCCCGTTACTAATGGATGCCTGTAACTCCCATCACTCATGCAAAGTAGGAAAGCTGTGGTGTTATCATTCATGGGAAGCAGTGCAATCTCTCTCAGTACCTGGATGAGTGCTCATCGCTGTTTCTTTTTGGCAATAAAATCTATCACATCCAATCTGTCATATTAATCAGTTCTGCTTAACTGAACCATATCAGCTAGATTTTCTGGATAGAAATTATAGCCTTTGCCTCTATTGTACCCAGGTGTGACTTCTACTGTGTTTTTTTTTTTTTTTTTTTTTTTCAGATGGCAATAATTTTTCAATTGCATCTTGGTAAAATATTAAATGACTGATCAGCGTGCTCGTGCAGTCTCTGGCGCTCTATAGCAGGAGCCAAACGTGGTGTCTACTTGTTTTTTAATTCCCTCACCAATCACAGGATATCAAGGGCTATTGTGAGGAAATTGTATGTGCATAGCCCAAAGCGATCTACTCGCGCCATCGAAAGCAACGTAAACAGATGCAAGTTCTGAAAGTACCTTCATGCATATTCCACTGAATGGCAGGTTTCTAGAGCCATCCAGCCCGTGTGAGTGAAAAAATGGGAAAATAAAATTCTCTTCCGCTCTCCCCTCAGGACCGAATTCATAAATAGAGCCTGACGCTCAGAGGTGTGGCGCCTTCCTCTGCAATTTCTCGTTAAAATGATGTTGCAAGGAAAAACAAGCTAATTTACAAGGTGATATACAGGCTGGTTTCATGGAGCAATTATCAGCTTTATGATGATATTCCAAAGATCCATAAAGCTGCTCCTCTGGTTGATTTCGTCATGCTCAGCATGTCCAAGAGGCTCATAAACATAGCTTTAGATCTAAGTGCAGCAGGCTGGCAGGATGGGTAGCGATGCACTGTGCTGCCTCGCTGTTGGACGTAGAATGGCCTTCTGGGGATCGCAGGAGGAGAGAACAGAAAAGGTTTTTTTGATCAAGACCAGCTGTCAGTTCTCTCCTAAATGGTTTCATTGAAGTGAACAGTTCTCGGGGAAGCGGAAAGGGCTTTACTTGCAGCGGGTAGAACGTGTTGTTGTCTTAATTACTCACACCTCTCTCCATGCAACTTAGAAACTGACTGTTCTACAGCTCTCTTAGCACAACATCAGTCAGCTGGGTGAGAGCGCAAAGGAAACAGAGGCACAACTGTCTGGGGAACTGTCGTAGGTGTTTCATCCTGTCAAGTCTCTTGGCATTGTTCTCAGAAAGCCTTTCTATTCACCCCATAAGAAAAGAAAAACAATTTCCTGTGTGTTTTGGGCCTCTTCATATCATACCAAAAGCACATCTAGATGCGCTCGAGCGTTTGGCAGCATTGGTTTTTACACTTTTTATTTTGATTTGCAAATAAAACAACTGCATTAATGGAGTATGTTTTATATATATATATATATATATATATATATATATATATATATATATATATATATATATATATATATATATATATATATAAAAAATACTATTTCTAGTTCATGTTTAATTCAATGTGTTATTTGTTGTTTCTTTGTAGTTATTTGTAAAATTTACTAGCTATTTCTGATTTTTTTTTTTTTTTCTCTCAGTGTTGTCTGTTAAATGCTTATGATTCCTGGGCCCTGTAAGTTCAGCCTAGTCTCACTGTTTATATGTAACATTTACAGGTACAATTTTTTTTTTTTTTTTTTTTTATGGTTTGGGTAGATGTTCAAAACATACAGTATGGACATATCGACAGCATCTAAAATTTAGTTGTAGAGCTATAGAAAAGTCAAGTATTTCTAAATTCCTTTATATCATATTTATATAGTTATATTTTTACTGTTGTATTAGATCCCTTAACCCTATGCTCAAATAATTTGTTACAATATACCATTATATTGATCATTTATTTCAAAAATGGCAAAATTTTCAAGTTTCAAGTTAAATTTAAGCTCCATTTACAACAGCTGCAGCTGACCAATGTGCTTTACAGCATCAAATAAAATAAGTAATAAATAGAACATAAAAATTTTCATAAAAATTGCCATCAAAAATCGAATACAGAGATGGAACATCAAGGGACACTGCAAGCGAAAAAGCAATATTAATTATTCATAGATGAAATAAGCATTCATAAACATTTGTATGTCTCTAAATGGTTACATTTTTTTTCCATAGATACTGCTAATACATCAATATCACACAACTTTATGTAAATGAATGTAAAACAATGCTCATGATATCATGTTGGGATGCTAAAAACATGAAAATTCTGTCATCATTTAATCACTCTCTTGTCATTCCAAACCTGATAACTTTCTCTCTACTAAACACAAAATAAGATATGTTGAAGAACATTTTACCTGTTTTTGTCTATAATTGTTTGTTTTTGTTTTTCAAAACATCTGCTTTTGTGTTCCATAAAAGAAAGAAAAAAACGGTAATGACAGAATTTTCATTTTGTGGTGAACTAACCATTTTCAGTGTTAAAATACTATGTCAGACTAATGCAGACATGACTATAAATAAACCATTCATAGGTTGATTCCACCAAAAGTGTAAACACTCTGTCTTTTTGGTGTTAACAAAACATTGCTCTATTTGTTTGAGCATACAGACACAGCAACACTGGCTCAACCAATGGCATGAGTATGAGGCGGGACTATCGGTTTGCCCTACCAGAAGTAAATCTGGGGAATTTTTGTGAGACTAACTTTTTTTATTGATCCAGAAATTACACGTGACCAATATAATCTTTTCATCCCTTCACGGACTCACATATATATTATGAAGATACACTATATGCTGGATTGGTTTGTTGTTGCCAGATATTGCTTGAATAACTTCTCAATAATTACAGCAAAGTTTTATGTCTTGGAGCGATTCGTCATTGCACTCATTGACTTGTTTTTGGGAAAGTCTTGCTCTTGTTATTGACTTCTTCTTGAATCTCTGCCATGAGCCCCTCTCACATCCTGTTCTCCTGAAACAATCAGGCAATTCTGCCATTATATCCCCTTGATAAACAACCGAGGTACATGCAGAGCTGTTGTGGGAAACATTGTGCGTGGAAGTATTCAGAGTTATAAAAGGGTGCACACAATGCAGGGTTATTAATGCTTGAAATACTAGAGAGAGAGAGAGAGAGAGAGAGAGAGAGAGAGAGAGAGAGAGAGAGAGACAGAGAGAGAGAGAGAGAGAGAATTTTTAAATTTCATTATATTTGAAGAAAATGGTTTATGACTATTGTCCAGGAATGCTCTAATTTATTAATTTATTTCTATAAAGTTATCAGAGAGTAATATGATGAACAAAATTAAGATTAATTACAGTGTTAATTATTGAAAATATAAATAGGTTTAATTAGTCAAAATTGATGTCAGTTTTGATGTTTAATTACAAAAATTGTTGGATTTTTTTTTTTTTATTCAAGTCTTGTTAGTGCAATTCGAATTTTAATTTATCATCGTTGTACATAATAACAGTATTCAGAATGTAACTAACTTAACTAACAATAAACAAAGTTTATTTAAAAATGTGACCAATATGGCCAATAAAATGTCTATACCTAAAGGTGAGCCATCTCTGCGAGTTTTTCACATCTGCCTTGGAGACAGAGAGTGGCTTAGAAGATGCATTTGGAGGCAAACCTGAGAAATACCAGTGTAAAATAGTGCCTCTGGATCACACATTAGCTTTCTCTGTCTTGGAGATCTCAGCAAGTGGCAATTAGAATGCTTTTAACTTCAAAGCACAAAGAGGCAATATAGTTTTGCGCTCTGAAAGCAACATTCCCTCAAAAATGATGTTCATTAAACTGCTATTCTACTTAACTGTGCTCACCTGCTATTTGACTGTAAAATGAAAAAAAGCCAAGAAATAAACAACTTACACAACATGAAATTCACAATCATCAATGCACCTTGCGTTTTTTCTTCTTAAACTGAAAAATTCAGTCCACGTGAAATGATCCACGGAGCTACTAAGGAATTTATCTCGTTTAGCTCTAGTTGTCCTAAGCATGTTTATCCAAGCGTTATGCAAGCACGGCAAGGCCTATAGACAAATAGCTCCGCTATATTATGCGATTTGTGCGAGTAGGTAAACAGCAGATGGCGAGGAAAGCCTTTTCAGCCCCTCGCGCTGTATTTACCTGCCCACCCGAATGACCCGTGTCATGCTGCACTCCTCATGAAGGCATAGCAATTGTTAACCATTTGTATCTGTTTTTCACTGTTCCAGCTGAGCGCAAGGCCAGCCGAGTCATCCGCGGCGTGTAGGAAAATTAGCTTGTTTATCAGCATTCTGTTTTCTTTTCCACCTCTCCCTCCCTCTGACATTTTAAATGTACACCATCCATGACTGATTCGCTCACAATCAAAATGAGTTCGACCTCAATCACAAATGAAGGTATCGCGCCTCCGTAATCTCCATATTTTTGCAATTACACATAAAATGAGTTGCATCGAGCTTGATGAGGACAATGGCCGGTTATGTGCTCGTCTTAAATGAAGAAGGTTACCTTGAGCATCAGTCATCTGTCCTGTTGACGGAACGTTTCGTCCGGAGAAGCATGACGTGTTGTTATTAAACATCGAGGCCTGCTGTTCGTTGCGCCTGTACTTTAGATGCGATTTACATAGGTGAATCCAAGGTGATTCATTATGGGTTTTTTTCCCGTTTTGGTTGCTCTCAGCAAGTTTTTTTTTTTTTTTTTTTTTTTTTATTCAATTCAACTTGTGAGCAAACAAACCCCCATCCCGGGCATCTTGTGTGCTCCATCGTGGACTTTAAATAGCAACTCCTGAAGACCTTGAGAGGGCAAAAAATCTTTAGTCATTCATTACCGTACTGAGGAAGTGTAGAACATTGATGGAATGTAATGAAAACTAATACTCTTTCTAGTCACTGTGCTGCTATCTACGGATGTGTTTTATATCCCATTACTGCTCTAGAAGTGGCCACAGCTTTATAGCATGTTGAGCAAAGCATAATCCATTGGGAAATTACCCATCAAAAGTGCAATACTGTTACAGAAATGAAATTACAGAGGCACTTGTGAGTGAGTGTGTGCATGCGTGTGCTGAGGGGCATGGAGGATATGTGTACTCCATTTGATGTGTTCCACAAGGAGAATTCGAATGCGGCCCGGAGAGATGCTCATTTAAAATGTGTCCAGCGTGCAATGATTGATTGGCTTGTGTTATCGCCATATTTGTGCGAGAGCGACAGCTGTCACATCAGAAGACATTCTGAATGTATATATTGTAAGAGACAACACTAGAATCAGCAATATTGCTTCATAAACTATTTTATAAGTAATACTTTATTTTACAAATTTAATCAGTCGTTATTATAATTGTTGGATATTTATACACAAAATGGAATAAGAAAAAAAGATGGTAACACTTTACTTGAATCCTTTACATACAATGCATTCTAAAAGTATTTTATAATGTATATAATTAAAGGAATGGGTTAACGATAAATGGAAATTACTGAAAAGTTACTCACTCTCAGGTCAGAGAGAAAATTATCTATATCTTGGATGGCCTGAGTAAATGAGTTCTCATTATAGGGGTGAACATTTCCTTTTAATTATGTCTTGTAATGCACCTTATAATGCATTGTATGGTCTCATGAATAAATATAACCAAAGTTATAATACATTATAATACATAGAAAACATGATGCATTAAAACACGACAAACTACCGTGACATGATAAATATCAATTATTTATGAAAAGATATAATACATTACAATGTGCATTATGAATACCTTTATAATGCATTACAATGTTAAATGTTTAATAAAATATTCAATATATATTATAAATAAATAAATGAGCAACAGGGCCAGTCTTACACTTTTTAGACAAAATCAACATAGAAATGTTGATTACAAATAGGCCTGTAGCTGTCTCTGCATATTAAACTGGTTTAGAAAGAAAAATAGAAAGTATCTTAAAACCAAAAAAAAAATAAAAAATAAAAAAGTCAGCATAAATAAATCACACACACACACACACACACACACACACACACGTTGGGTTTCCATGTTTTACAGGGACATTCCATAGGCGTAATGTTTTTCTACTGCACAAACTATATTTTCTATCGCCCTATCCTAACCCTACACCTAAACCTACACCTCACACAAAATTTTCTGCATTTTTAGATTTTCCAAATTATTTATGAGCTTGTTTCCTCATGGGGGGCAAAAACTGTCCACTCAAGGACAAGGATTTTGGATATTGCCATCTTTGTGGGGACATTTTGTCCCCATAATGTAGGGTATACCTGAAACGCACACACACACACACACACACACACACACAGAGAGAGACAGCATTGTAAACTGCGAACTGAGGTGTAGTTCAGTTTAATACAATTTGATGGACAATGTTTATATTTCAGTTCCACAATCCCTCAGCATCTATATAATAAATGAAGCCCATGCAAGGTGCTGCTGTATATAGTGTATGAAACAGCACATGCAGTATCCAATCTATTGTGAGTATGTGTGCTGCCTCTGCACATTACTGTGCACTTTGAACCTTCAGCTGTGTTGGCAACCTTTTTTTTTTTTTTTTTTTTTTTTTATACCAGTAGGTTTTGCAACATCAATGCAGGATGAAAGAATACGGTTTTGAAAAATATCAGATATAAGCTCCAGATATAAGTATCTGCAGTCCCTTCCACAAAAAATGTTGTTCTCCCTCCCCTACAAGCACACTGACATATGGTCAATAATATACGATTATAGGTGATCAGATTGTAGAGCAAAAAATAATAGAATTTTCAGAAGCTTTAAATATTTCATGTTGGTTAAATAAGATGATATAGCCAGGTCATTCTGGTGATGATGAATTACAAATTGACATTGTACTGAATGTAACAAAGCTGCTGATTGTCTCTCATATGATGTTTACAGTCTGGAACCTCCATTATCAAAGGTTATTGCTGTTTTCATCAGTAATACCCCAGAGTAATAAGATTTTTTTTATTTTTTTTTTTATAGCATAGCAGTAAATCCATCCCATCAGCTGTGAGGTTGGAAGTCCGACCCCTTCGGTGTTCTACCTGTTGAAATGTCAGATATTATAGTGTTATCAAAATAAGCCTGAATAACTTGAGTTCTTACCCATTACTTGTTGTTGCGAATGGTAAATGTAATAATAATGAGGAGCAGTTGGTGGCAGTTTGAGTGGAAATAAGTGTCTTTACAGAGAGGTTCAAGGGAATGAGAAAGAGTAAGAATGATTTACTTTTTAAAAACACCTTTTCTTTATTTACCTAGACTTCACAAAAATATTTGTGATTGCGCAAAGTGAGTGCTGTTGTTCAATGTGAAGGTATGGAAAGTTTTTAAAGGAATAGATCACCCAAAAACTGCTAGAAATGTACTCACCCTCAAGCAATGTAGGTGATTTTGGTTCTTTTTCAGAACAGATTTTGATAAAAAACATCAAAGGTAGTGCTGGGCAACGATTAAATTATTATTTTTTATCGCGATTAATTGCATGATTATGCACAAAATTCAATAATGAATTCAAAAGTAGTGTATTGTGCTCTTTTTCATTTTAAAAGTACTGCTATATGAATAAAAGTGCAATAACATTTGGTTTGCAAACACTTTAAACAAATAAGGTGTTTTTTTTTACAGCAGAATTCATTTTACATAGTAGCAGTTAAAATATTTATTTTAAATCTCAACTTATAATGTAATCAAATTAAATATAAAACCAAAGCTATTTGCCACTGCCAGGATATTAACATTTTTATAGAAACTATTTTATAGTTTGTTATAGAAAAACAAGTTATGCTCAGAGTCCAGAGCCTCGATCATAATAACAGGCACCTTCAGAGTAGAGACCTGCACAATCACGGGACCTGACACAACAGAGTGCAGCACGGAACAACACTTGATGGGCGAGCGCGGGGGCAGGCGGGTAGAGACTACGGGATGCCGGAAAATAACCGTGCCCGAGCGCGTTTGACCCCCAAACCCCTTTTCATTTGACTAGTGTGATCGCTACATGCCGCGCCAGGGCGCAGTTCGTTTAGCCATCGCTGGCTCGGTTGGAAGAGATGGGCCAGAGCGCGGTTCAGTTATCTATAGATCAGTGAGTACAGGTGCATCTCAGTAAATTAAAATGTCGTGGAAAAGTTCATTTATTTCAGTAATTCAACTCAAATTGTGAAACTCTTGTACTAAATAAATTCATTGCACACAGACTGAAGTAGTTTAAGTCCTTGGTTCTTTTAATTGTCATGATTTTGGCTCACATTTAACAAAAACCTCAACAAATTAGAATATGGTGACATGCCAATCAGCTAATCAACTCAAAACACCTGCAAAGGTTTCCTGAGCCTTCAAAATAGTCTCTCAGTTTGGTTCACTAGGCTACACAATCATGGGGAAGACTGCTGATCTGACAGTTGTCCAGAAGACAATCATTGACACCCTTCACAAGGAGGGTAAGCCACAAACATTCATTGCCAAAGAAGCTGGCTGTTCACAGAGTGCTGTATCTAAGCATGTTAACAGAAAGTTGAGTGGAAGGAAAACGTGTGGAAGAAAAAGATGCACAACCAACCGAGAGAACTGCAGCCTTATGAGGATTGTCAAGCAAAATCGATTCAAGAATTTGGGTGAACTTCACAAGGAATGGACTGGAGACTGGGGTCAAGGCATCAAGAGCCACCACACACAGACGTGTCAAGGAATTTTGCTACAGTTGTCGTATTCCTCTTGTTAAGCCACTCTTGAACCACAGACAATGTCAGAGGTGTCTTACCTGGGCTAAGGAGAAGAAGAACTGGACTGTTGCCCAGTGGTACAAAGTCCTCTTTTCAGAAGAGAGCAAGTTTTGTATTTCATTTGGAAACCAAGGTTCTAGAGTCTGGAGGAAGGGTGGAGAAGCTCACAGCCCAAGTTGCTTGAAGTCCAGTGTTAAGTTTCCACAGTCTGTGATGATTTGGGGTGCAATGTCATCTGCTGCTGTTGGTCCATTGTGTTTTTTGAAAACCAAAGTCACTGCACCCGTGTACCAAGAAATTTTGGAGCACTTCATGCTTCCTTCTGCTGACCAGCTTTTTAAAGATGCTGATTTCATTTTCCAGCAGGATTTGGCACCTGCCCACACTGCCAAAAGCACCAAAAGTTGGTTAAATGACCATGGTGTTGGTGTGCTTGACTGGCCAGCAAACCCACCAGACCGGAGCCCCATAGAGAATCTATGGGGTATTGTCAAGAGGAAAATGAGAAACAAGAGACCAAAAAATGTAGATGAGCTGAAGACCACTGTCAAAGAAACCTGGGCTTCCATACCACCTCAGCAGTGCCACAAACTGATCACCTCCATGCCACGCCGAATTGAAGCAGTAATTAAAGCAAAAGGAGCCCCTACCAAGTATTGAGTACATATACAGTAAATGAACATACTTTCCAGAAGGCCAACAATTCACTAAAAATGTTTTTTGTTTTATTTTTTTATTTTTTTATTGGTCTTATGAAGTATTCTAATTTGTTGAGATAGTGAATTGGTGGGTTTTTGTTAAATGTGAGCCAAAATCATCACAATTAAAAGAACCAAAGACTTAAACTACTTCAGTCTGTGTGCATTGAATTTATTTAATATACGAGTTTCACAATTTGAGTTGAATTACTGAAATAATTTTCCACGACATTCTAATTTATTGAGATGCACCTGTATGAGCACTAACCGAACTTCTGATATGTGCAGCATGATTGCGTGAACATTTCTGAGCGGCAAAAGTGATAGATTTGTAAAGCAATATATTGTGAGAGGGCCGTGTGTTGCCGCGTCCTACACGACTCAAAATAATAAACCACAAAGTTAACAAAACGATGCATTCCACTGTGCTGAGCGAGAGCGCTTCTCTGCTGTTTTCAGTACTGCAGCCATTACTGATCAACATCCCACCCCTCCTGTGACCCATGGTTTGTCTGTATGTGTATTTAGAACCAGTGAGCAACGGACTTTCATAATAATAAAAAAAATACTTTATCGTTAATGCGCGATAAAATAATTGTCGGCGTTAATCAATTAATGTGTTAACGCGATAATAACGCGTTAACTTTCCCAGCCCTATAATCAAAAGTAATATAATCTACAAAACTCTTGTTTGTTTGGATTCTCATTTTTGACGGCACCCATTCACTGCAGAGGATCCATTGGTGAGCAAGTGATGTAATGCTAAATTTCTCCAAATCTGATCTAATTAAGAAATTTCCATTTTTTGTTTAATTTGTCAATAGTTCTGAGAAAGTGTGTGCAAGCAGGTATTTAAACTGTGAATTTTTGTTTTCTGGCAGGTTTAACAAAGACGATTTATTTATTTATTTTATGCTCCGGTAAAAGCTAGAAAAGGTCAAACACAACGAAAAAAGCAAACATTTCAAGAATTACATAATAAATAGTGCAGAACATTTTGACAGGCTTCAGCTAAAGTTAAAGACCTGCTCTTTAACTGTTGTGCCCTAAAGTAAGACCTTCAGCCTGTAACACTTTAATTCAGCCGAAATCGCTTAACTAAAGTTTATATTTGGCTTTGGGTGATTGAGTCCATGCAGCCACAGAAAGGATTATATTACCACCAGCCATGTGTATTTAAAAACATACATTTGTTTTGTCTCTCTTCAAAAGATTTTGCATTTTTACCACTATTTTTCCAGCATTTTAAGTCAGTGTTTTTCTTGTGTTGTGGACTACTAACTGTACATTTTTTAAAATAATGTAGCTTTTAGTCTAATAAGAAGTGATGTAACTTAACATTAGTGAAATTCAAGTCTCTGTTTTTTTATATATGTAATGAAATATATTTTTTAACTAATATATATTGTAATTTTTAGTGTTAGTACCTCTTAAATTTTAATTAATACTTTCACCGTAATCTAGATTAATTTATTAAAAAAAGCCTCATTGTTTTTAAGATGGGGAAATACTGTTAAATCATAAATTATCTAATTACATTATAAATTATGTTATCTGATTACATTATCAGTTCTATATTTTAGAAATGTATAAATATCTTCTCCTTAAATAGCCTCTTAATGAAATAGCTTCCCCAACACATATACATTTATTTATTTATTTATTTATTTAATAAGATATATATATATGATATGATATGATATGATATGATATGATATGATATGATAAGCTCATTTTAGTGAATGTTATGTAGAATTTAAATTTAATGACTGTGATTTTTATTTCATTTATTTATTGTGTGTGTACTGATGAGTCCCATAGTGTCTCAGTTACGTAGAACTGAAGGCAAATTAATTATGTAGTCATAAATTTAGGTCAAATTCTTGTTGTGAGATTTAATGAGGGATCATACTGAATAGATCAGTATGAATAGATCATAGAGCAGAGAGCTTGCTAAATATTCATTTGTTTTGCCCTCCTGGGGCATGGATCACATTGCAATATAAGCCCAAAACAGAGATAAATATTTATTTAATTTCCTTCACTTATGAATGAATCTTTCCTGGCACACTGATTCATCTCCCAGTTTGATCTTGATGATAAAAAGTTGAACACAATACTTCATACGGTGACAAACAGCTGACTGTAATCACTCAAAGCACATACATCTCTTATCACAGAAAATGCCATAATTAATATGTTGTTCTTCCAGTAAGGCATCTGAACATTAAATCAGAACAAGAAGAGGAGAAAGGTCATAGGATGCATAGAACTTTTAAACTGTAAAAAGGATGTGATAATGTTTTTATTTTATGTAGTTTGACATCAGATGTCTAGATTTTAAACGTATACATATTTTAACAATGCTGCAGCAACATATGTTGTTGTTCATCATGTTTATAAAAATAATCATTCTGAATTCAATTTACATCATAGACTATATGATTCATTTTAATCTGAATAACTAGCCTGTAAGTGACTTGCATCAAAATATTATGACATTAATTTTTAGAAGTTTTTGAAATAATTTTTGAGTTAAATGTTTTAAATCACAAAACCTGTAAGAGGTTTGCATTTGAGTCCATTTGTATTTTTTTTTTTTTAAATGTATAAATAAATTCAAAGTTTTGAGGTTAAAAAAAAATGTCTGATAATTACAGGAGATGACACAAGATGTTTTTTTTTTTTTTTTTTTTTTTTTTTTTTAACATTTATTGTTTAGGTGTGATAATCTAGAATATTATACCTCAAGGTTACCTAACTGCAACCAACATTAAATCTGCAACACATTAAAAAAATATATATAAAAAAGCCTTTGTACTTGCTGGGTACAGAGAGTAAATGTATGATAAAACAATACCCCAGGCTCAGCAGAATTAATGATATGCAGTGAACTCGTTATTAAAGTTCCAAAACAGTGCCAGGAGTAACACAGATGGAATCAATTAAGCAATGAGCGCTCGTACACATTTCATCTTTGGGCTTTTATCTCTTGTATGTTACTCCATGGCTGTAATTAGCTGTAAGCTTCTACTTGCAACATTATGTCCAGTGATAATAACAGTTATTTTCACGTGTGATTTCAAATGATTTACCACTTACTAGTTGAATCAATTTTGCACGTGCTGTGTCCTTGGGTATTGCGTTTAATAATGAAGACAGTACGTTGTGTTAACTGCTTCACACTAATTTGCTTCTCTCGCTTCTGTTGTTTGCAGGGAGCTGATGCCGTCTACTCTGGAGGGACAGATCACGATGGAGAAGACGCCCAGCTACTTTGTGACAAACAGCGCCCCGAAGAGAATCCACTCGATGGCGAGAGACATTAAGCTAATCATAGTCGTCCGCAACCCAGTGACCAGAGCCATTTCGGATTATACTCAGACGCTTTCCAAGAGGCCCGAGATTCCCACTTTCGAAGTGCTGGCCTTCAAGAACCGAACGCTGGGCTTGATCGACGCGTCGTGGAGCGCCCTGAGAATAGGGATCTACGCGCTTCACCTGGAGAGCTGGATGCAGTATTTCCCGCTCTCGCAGATGCACTTTGTCAGCGGAGAGCGGCTTATCGTCGATCCGGCTGGCGAGATGGCAAAGGTGCAGGATTTCCTGGGACTCAAGCGTATTGTTACTGACAAACATTTCTACTTTAATAAAACCAAGGGATTCCCTTGCTTAAAGAAGCCAGAGGACAGCAGTACCCCACGGTGCCTTGGCAAGTCCAAGGGCAGAACTCACCCCAAAATAGACCCCGATGTCATTCGCAGACTGCACAAATTCTACAAGCCCTTTAACATGATGTTCTACCAAATGACAGGGCAAAACTTTCAGTGGGAACTGGAGGAGGACGGCAACTCGCCTGGCTCTCGGGACTAAACCGCTGCTGCTCTCCGCACCACCAGCCTTCTCACAGCCGAATGCCCCTCATCGTTCATTCCCTCGATCTGTGCTTCAACATGCCAATCGGTCATTGCTGTCTTTACGAAAGTGTGTGTACCCATAGCGAGAGTGCTAATCTGCTCTGTCAACCCCCAATACCAATGGTGTTTATGATGGCAAACATGGTTATTGTACATATTATCCCAAACATAAATATATTTATATTTGTCAAGAGAAGAGGATTTTATTCATTTTCTTCAGAAAGAGTTGCTATACGAATCATGTCTTCTATGATGATGCATGCGATGAGTTAAGTGTCCTTACCCACCGTCCCCCTGAGGGTTTTATTTTTTAATCTCTCTCTTTTTTTCTCACACACCAGCAGTGAGTGCAGTACAATTGAGTCTGATATCCAAGGTTATTTGTGGATTCGGAAGACTAGAAACAACTACAATCAAATGCAGATCTTATCGATACAGTAATCCTCTAAAATGATAATGTTTCAGCTATTTCTGCCCAGTTTTATGCATACTATTTTGTTTTGTGGCTAATAAAAATTCAGATAGTTGGGTCCAAAAGCTTACACTCCTATATGCATTTTTTAAATTATATCATGTATTTAATATTATAGTATGCAATATATTATCAGAACGACAGTTGTACTTCATATATTTAACATTTTTCAAATCTTAAAACATTTATTTCTAGGCATCAGGCTTTTGGACCTTACCTCTTTAATAAATTAGCTTGAAGAAATGCACTACATGAAATCCTTTTTTTAAAAAATTCTACAATTTGATTAAATGTTCACTTACACTACTGTTCAAAAGTTTGGGGTCGGTAAGAATTTTTAATGTTTTCTAAACACAGAGGCTGCATTTATTTGTAAAAACAGTAATATCGTGAAATATTATTACAATTTAAAATAGTTGTTATATTTGCGTATATTTTAAAATGTAATTTATTCCTGCAAAGGCAAAGCTGAATTTTCAGCATCATTACTCCAGTCTTCAGTGTCACATAATCCTTCAGAAATCATTCTAATGTGCTGATTCGACGCTCAAAAAATTTCTTACTATTATAAATGTTGAAAATTGAGCTGCTTAATATTTATGTATAAACCATGACATATTTTTTCAGGATTCTTTGATCAATAAAAAGCATTTATTTGAAATATAAATCTTCTGTGACATTATGAAAGTCTTTACTATTGCTTTTGATCAATTTAATGCATATTGTCAAACAAAATAGTATTAGTATTAAAAAAAAAAAAAAAAAAAAAAAAAAACATTAATTTCTCGGGGGAAAAAAAAGAATCTTACTGACCCCATACTTTTGAATGGTTATGTACTGTACATGGTAATAAAACAGGCTTTTAGACATCTGCCATGCTATTACCATGATTTTTACTATTAATATGGTAATTATTCATTACCATGGTATATACAATACAGTATCAAGGTTATAACAGTATGTATAACTTCACAGAGCCAGAACTGCAGAATTAGTTTCATTGTGTGAGTGGATTGAAGGAATGTCAGGTCTAAATGATGTGTGACATAGTATGTGAGTGATTTAGCAGTATCTAGTATTATATATATATATATATATATAATAACATTGTGTGTCATGAATCACAACCTCAAGAGTGATGCCATTTCTTATGTGAGTTGATCACAGCCACTAAAACTGTCATTATCACACTCACGGCTTATTTCAGAAAAATCCAAAGTGTTGCACATATGCTCCATTCCTAGGTTTAACCCTCCACATTTAAAAAAAAAAAAAGCAGTCGCTGGCATAGTGATACAGCAACATGATAATGAGTGTAGCAGCAGTGCTGGCGGAGAGAGCAGCAGGGAGTTAGCAAACATCTGCTGTAACAAAGTCCTCTGTCATTACAGACAAATGCGACATTAAAAGATATGCCTGTGAAAATCATCAAGGATTTTTCAACGTGCATCTTACCTGATTGATACATTTCAGGATCACGTTAAAGAACAACTGTATGGAAATATTTCTGGGAATACTACATTGATCTTGATGCTAAATGCTTTATTTTTTACCAAAAAGCCATGTTGTTTTCATAAAAACACTCTGTTAGCTGACGATATAGTGGATTTTGTTATATACTTGTGCACTTGATTTGGAGATCCAAATGTTTTTCAGTATTAATCTGACAATGTGTAAGTCTTGGCCATTCATAACCCAAAGCAATGTTTCTCAATTGCCTTCATCTCATATGGTGTTGTCATACATTTACATATTATGCAAAGCACTGTTGCATGACCTATTCATGCCTAAAACTACTCTATAATGCCACTCGATACTTATTTATTTGGCAATTTAAGTCTGTGTTGTGCTATCTGATAATTTAAACCACACGACTCCAAGTCTCAGCATTATGTGTATAGCAAGCAGTGATTAAATGAAACAGCCCATTGGATAATTTTAAGAAAACATTAATTACATTTGTGCTATGACATTTAAAGTAAACCCTCAGGATACAAAAACTGAGATAAAGCAAATCTCACTAGCCTCGCATTTAAAATGTATTATTTTCTATCGTTAATTGATTACAAACATTCAGCCAGAATGAACTTAAGTCACTTTTCCGAGTTTACTTATTCCACAGAATTCTTCAGAAAAAAAGCAGAAATGTGGTTTACACGAATCTGGCTTGTTTGATAAGAAATAACAGGGTGTCAATGTCCATTCAACATTGCTTTCGCATTCACATGCTTTTCGAATTCCCCCTCCATTCAGTCTGTCTGCCGTGTCTGTGAACTATTTAACAACTTCGACAATCAATGCAGCCAATAAATCAATAAACATGGTCTTAATACACATCCCTGGTCTATACCGGCCCTCCCTCCACACACCTCTCTGGCCGTACGGCGCTTGTTGCATGTTCTCAGTGCTGAGCTGGTGTGTTTTTCGCCCGAGGGGAATGACAGACCTGAGAGATAGTTACACAGAGCAATTGGTTCAATCAGAGTAAGCGCTGTGCTGCCCTTTTATATCCCCTTGACTGAACACTGAAGCCTGAACCACAATATCCCAGGTCACCCGTTCTGCTTTGAGCCTCAGCTGTGTAGCTATCCCCCTGGTGCTCTGCTGAAAAGCGCTCTGATTTCAACTTTCTCTCCTCTATGTAACACACCTCCATTCTTCCCTCGACAATGGATCTGTGGAGTAAGACAGGTGGGAGCCAACTGGCTGTTTTTTCTTTCTCTTTCTTCCTTTTTTTTATGATTTGCACAAACCAAGCAGCACTAATTTCAAATTATGGTTTCCCAAACACTGTGTCCTAACCAGGAATGATACGCTAAACTGCTAAAAGGTATCAGCTCGCTTTCTCACAACAAGAGGCATTTGTCAGGTGTTATTAGTTCTATTTTTTGTGGTGTCACGCTGAGTCACTCCACCCACAATGAAATTTAATTGGTCCAAATTCCTGCTCCTCAGAACTGTACACAGAGTGCTGCAGGAATTAGTCCTTGTAACTGGAAATTAGTTTGCGTTTTTCACTTTCAGTTCCACTGTTCCAAAGTCAATGGGTTTTTAGAATATGTTTCTTTGTTTTGTTTTGTTTTGTATGGTTTTGTTTTGTTTTGTTTTGTTTCGTTTTTTTGGTTAAATGCTTGAAATAAGTAATATATTTTCACTTTTTATGACATAAAATACCCCACATGAGCTTATATTAAGCTTTTATGAATCTTGCATATTAAACGTCATCAAGCTTGGTTTCACAGCCTCGTTGTGTTTATTACTGTGCTCTTACAAACTATTATAACTTAAATTTCAGGGAAAATGTTTTTTTTTTTTAAATGAAGACTGGAATAATTTGAAGCATAATAGTGACATTGGAATCATGTGACTGTGCTGTAGTTTGTTTATAGTAGTTTGTTATTTTCCTGGTGGAAAAAAAAATAAAAATAAATAAATACATAAAAATTCTGAAACCAGCCTAAGATGGTTGGCTGTTTTTAACTGGCCTTCTGGCCACTTTTTAGCTGGTCCAACCAACCAGCATAGGCTGCTTTTATTTTATTTTATTTTTCAGCATGGTTACTTTTGATGATTGCATTTAGCTTTCTGAATTCAAAAATTATTTGCAATGAACACATCATGATGAACAAAACATGTAAGAATCATAAACCTTTGTTGGCCACAGAACTTATTTTCTGCAATAATCCAAATCCCAATTGGAAAATCATATTGGGTTTTTTGTTGATGGAACCAGGGTGATGCCGACTTCCAGGCTGGACTATAAAAATACATTATTCCTGCAGCACTCTTTTAAACATCAAAAAGTTATTAATGGGTAATTGTGTAGCAACATGCAGCAATTTAGCTTTTTGCTGGAAATTCGCTGGTTAAGACATGGTATAATCCTTTGCTTTAGTTTCATAGGGATAATTACTCACAGAACGAGACTACAATCAACACACTGTGAAGAAAAAAAAGATGATATGAGTATTTGGTGTGAAAATACTCGAGCTGTGGCGGTGATTAGGTTCTTGCAGATATTTTGGAATGTACAGCTTCATGAATATTCTATGTATTTGCACACTGATCTAGAAAAAAATGCTATGATGTAAATATCAGAAGTGTATAATGTACATATGCAGACAGAATTCTTTTTCAAACAGAAAATAAAAGTGGAACGAGAGCCACCGAGGTCTCAGCCTCCTGCATGTGTGTGTGTGTGTGTGTGTGTGTGTGTGTGTGTGTGTGTTTGTGAAAGAGCTGATGTGCTGCTGTTATGTACTGGCAATGCTTTTGCTGACTCAGTGAGCAAAAAGATAGAAACAAGAGCTTTGAAGACTCAGAAGTGCAGTGAGAAAAGAAACCAGAACCTCTGAGAGTCCGGGGAAAAAAAGAGGCAAAACTTGAAAGGAATTAAATTTTGATTACGTTACAGTCTTTCATTTCTGCGCTCCGACAACAGACGTTTCTTTAGTGTCCTTTGCGATTATAAAAGAGGGATAATATAAATTCTACCCTCTTTTGACACTGTTGTTCCAGAGCTAAACCTGAGGTTTTACATTTAAATCAGTCTCTGATATTGTCAAACATACAGCAGGAGGGCTTCAGTGTTGGAATCAAATATCCACCGTGTGAACAAAGGCACTAGGTAAACTTCTCATAGTGTGAATCATTGAACATACATTGCTTTATTTATCTAAGAAGTGATTTTATTTATAGTTTTTTTTTTATTATACTATATATGTTTTGTTATATAAGTTTATTTTTTATGTTTTCACATTAGATGTCATATAGATTAACATAGAATTCTAAGGTGCTCTTTGCTTAAAAGTTCAATGATATTATGGTCTATAGATACAGATTAGGATTTTCTCTTATTTTAACGTCCACTAAGTGAAAATCATAAATAATTATCACGGTGGTACAAACTGTAAGGACAATAAAGTTAAATACTTTATAAAATTTACACGTTATGAAATAAATGGTGTTTTTTGTCTAGAGTCATCTGAATGGTGTACACATACATGAGATGAAGACTGTACAGAAATGTGTCAATTTCCAGTAAGGGAGCATAGTGAGCATCGATGGTCCCTGTTTTTTTTGGGGGAGGTTTTTCAGTTTATCGTGGGACTTTCCACTTTCCTGATCAGTGCCCTTACTGCTGAACTAGGGAGCTGACTGAGATGCACCCAGTGAAACACACATATTATCGTGCTTTACCAGTGGAGACAACAGGAGAATCAGTACCTGTGTGGCCAAAGAAGCAGAAAAGGTCTGAAGCCAAAAGACAGAAAGACTAACGAAAACAACAACAACAACAACAACAACAAATAGTGTAAACATCAGTACGGCAAATCCAATGTGGAAAGATCTGATGACAGAGAAATACTGTGATGCTCAAGTTGCATCTTTTTTTGTTGGACAGGTAAGAAAATTAATTATTGCATAGAATAATCTCTAAAACTCACTATCAGCATAATTTAAATAAGCAATGTAAGCAAAATAACACAATAATGGATGACAGTGCTGCCTCTAACACTATTGTGGAATTAGTACTAAAAGTCATGAAGAACAACGATGTTAATGCTAGCTAAACAACTACAAAATGCACCTTTAAGGTAAGTATTCCAAACAAAAATATATGCAATAAGCAAATAAAATTATTTCACTTTCTTTTATCCTAAACCCAGACATCTTTCCAAAAAGACTTTATACGGATCAAACTTTAGAAAATCTACAGTCCTAATTTTAGCCTTTGATTTGAACTGTTTCTTCTGCTCAACCCCTCAGGTATGCAGGGCCTGTTTTCAGAGAAATACCTCTTTGATGCACCCTACCAGAGATCTGTAGCATGAAAGACACGCAAAGCTGTCCTCCAATTGCTTGTCCCTATGGGGGGTTTATGGCGTGTGGTTCTGAGACGGACTGATCTCTGCTAGACTACAGGCGGAGTCATTCACTCCTATCAGATCCACTGCAGTTGACCTGTTATCACAAGCTGAAAAAAATCATTGTTGTGGCAGGTAAAGCATGGACAATCAAGTTGGGTAATTTCCAGCTGGTGGCATTTACACTGCAGCGTAATAACGTGATTATTAATTTTTGTTAAAATCCTTAGCTGGTATGTCATATAGAAGAGTTCCTAAAAAAAAAAAGAAAAAAAAAAATGAGAACATGGCTTTGGACACCCATTCACAATACAACATATATTTTTCATGAATATTCTATTCTATTCTATTCTATTCTATTCTATTCTATTCTATTCTATTCTATTCTATTTATTTATTTATTTTATTTATTTATTTATTTATGTTTGTTTGTTTGTTTGTTTATATTTTATTTATTTTGTGAAAATGAGGAACTCATTTTCAAGATGTGCTGAAATGTGATTTCTGATGAAAAAAAAAACATATATATATATATATATATATATATATATATATATATATATATATATATATTCAACATCGTTTATTAAAATACAAATCTATAATCCATAGTAACATGTTCTCCAGTGTCCATCCCCTGTTGTCCTTTCACATCAAAATTCACCAATATATTAGTTTAGAATTTATTTGGATGGTTTTTGCTTGTAAACGGTGCTTGATCTGTGCATTTTTAATTTAAAAATGTTTTAATGGTGGATTATTATTATTATTATTTATTTATTTATTTATTTTACTTTCTAAGATATTAATTTATGGACTGGAGTCGTGTGGATTACTTGTGGATTGTGATTTATTTATTTTTTTATCAGCTGTTTGGACTCTCATTCTGACGGCACCCATTCACTGCAGAGGATCCACTGGTGAGCAAGTGATATTATGCTAAGTTTCTCCAAATATGTTTCAATGAAAAAACAAACTCATCTACCTCTTGGATGACCTAAGCGTGAGCAATTTTTCAGCAAATTTTCATTTTTGGATGAACCATTCCTTTAGATATTAAGGAGTTTATTTGTATAGAATAGTATACATAAATATATCATACTGTTATGGACACATTCTTTTGTTATTGTTTGTGCATTGTTTTACAATACACAATGGTATGGCTGAGAAAAGACAACAGGTTACAGCAAAGTCTATAGGTTTGTACTGGGCTACAAAGCCTTGGTTTACCCCTCAGGCCATCAAGTCTAAAAATGCATCATCCCACTAATCAATACCTCCAAAATGATCCTGGCTGTGGAGGTGTCTAGTTTCTCTATCCATCATTATTGGTAATAGTCTCATTAATAGAATGTTGATTCATTTTCTGCCGAGTGGATATTAACCTTTTGCCAGTTAACATTCATTATGTTTGTGAGAGGTGTGTTCTATTACAGTGTGATGCTAGAATACCAAATGACGCTTGGGAGGATATTGCACTACAGCCTCTAGAAACTTACAAAGACACACAACTTCCCCTGTTAAAGACCTTCATTTTGCAGCACAGTTCAGCAATACAGCAGAAATTGATTCAGTTGCTTTTGCCCCTGGAACATTTTGTATCAACTTATTTAAAAGTGCACATTCTGCAGAAAAGTGCAATTAAATGTGAAAAATTAAGCTACATAGGAATATAGTACTGTGGCTAGAAGCACACAAGCCCCAGACAAATTGAGACAAGCTGTTCATGCTCAAGACACGGTTTCATATCTGACTTGTGACTTGTCATTCTTGACATCTGTCTACTTCACCATTAAAATAAAAAAGGCCTAAAATAAACAAAACACACACTCATGATGGGATTTTATGGGAACTTTCCAAAAACATTTTCCATTTCCATGATTTTTACACTGTAAAAATCCTCTAAACCTCAGCTGTTTTCCTCATGGGGACCAAAAAACGTCCCCACAAGATCACTAAATAAATCCTTCTCATAAAGAGACATCTGCATGTGAGCACTACACTACATAGAAACATCGACTAACATTCCCATTGCAGTTCAGTGACTGAACCGATGCACCGTCCACAATCAAATCCAAAATCATAGCTACTTTTAAACCTCACTGGATCATTTAAACATGTTCTTGAATATTATCATAATAAAATGGGTTGTGCTACCACCTATATCGATTTCGGAACAAAAGACATTCAGAGCAAGGACGCTCAACAGCACAATTCTTTATTCATGTGGTTTAGAGAGGCATGGGAGTACGTTTTGCCCGATTCCTGATCATTTTAATCTCTTTTGGATTGCTAATTTGCCCTCAATACATTTTTCACCAGGCTTTAATGGGTTCAAAATTGCATTATGGTTGCTTCTACACCCATAAAAAGTAATTATCCTTTTTTACTTCCTGCTATATTCATTTGAAGTTTTTCTCAAAAAAATATGAAACACGGATGCATTCCATTCATAAATATGAGAATGTTTTAATTACTGGTGTTGAACATGAAAATATTGACTATAGGAACTAAAATTATTACCTCTATGCACTCTGGTTTCCAGACAAGCTCATACGTCCTTTCATTACATGGAAACGTTATTAATTTAAGAGCATATGAACACTTCAGGCAAGACAGGTCTTTGTGTGTGATTGCATGTTCTTCTCTCATTGCTTCGCTTTTTACACATTCAAACAAGCGAACAAAGTGACATGTTTATGTGTAATTTTAAGCATAGCCATTATTCCCTTGTGCTTTAGAGGCATCTGCTATAATGCAGATTTTTCCTAGGTCAGTCAGCCTGAGCTCTAAAGGAAACTAAACAAGCATGGATAATGCCTTTTAAATGATTTTAGAAGCCTCAATTATTAAATAGCATCCAGCTCTGTTGTTTTATGTGTAGCTTGAAATGAAGACTGATATCGGAAATGTTAAATACAATTAACTTCCACTTTAAATTGCCCAAAGCATTACTTTAATATTTAACCAGTTGCTTTTTCTGCTTTTATGTTTACAGTCATGGTGTAATGTCCTTAAAGGTTTTCCCAGGCCTCAGAAAATTACATATATTATTCATTAGTTTGTTGTTATTTACAGCACTTATAATTCTCCATTTCAATTGCTATGGATTATAATGGTTATAAGAGTATAACTAACAGAAAAACATATGCTGTGTGTTTTATGTTAGCTTTGCTACGTTATGTTGAAAGTTATGTTATATAAAGTTGTTTTGTTGTGTTATGTTTTGTAAAGTCATGTTGTGATATGTAAAGCTTTTACGTTGTTAAGTTGATATGTTATGTAAAGTTGTAACAGCATGTGGTTTGAGAAGTTTTGTTCTGTAAAGCTGTTGATATGTTATGGTATGGTATTTATGTATGTGAAGTTATGCAAAGTTTTGTTATATAAAGTTGATACAGTATGTAAAGTTATGTTATGGTATGTAAAGTTTTGTTCTGTAAAGTTATGTTATGGTATGTAACGTTATATGAAGTTTTGTTCTGTGAAGTTTTTGTTATGTAAAGTTATTCTATGTGAAGATGTTATACTGTTATGTTCTTTGAAATGGTTTGCATAGCTTTGTATATTATGAGACCTGTTTATTTTACATCTATAATGTAAACCATCTGCATGAACCAAATTTTAAATCATGTGAACCAAAGTAGAGAAATCCACACATCACTGATTCTGTTCACATCTGTACAGTTTGAGAAGTGAACTCTCAGAAGAGTCTGATACAGGAGGGTCCAGTCATGGTAGATGTATCTTTATGCAAATATATTCCACCTCTGGAGCAGAGACTTTCCCACCCTGATTAAATAGGCAAGAAATCCACAGCCGTGATTCCTCCAAACACGGCAGGTCTTTGCCAATGGGCTGTGTATCTCTGTTGTATCTTGCCCTGGCAACACATAAATGATGCAAGACAAAGAGACGCCAGATCTGATTGGTATGTGTGCCTGCACCCAAAGGAGGAATTTTAATAAGTTGTTGAATAGAGATTTACATGCTCTAGTATAACACAGTCTCTGTTTTCTTTCAGTTCATTTGAGAAGTTAGATGAGTGGAAACTTTCATTCTTATGAATAAACTTAATCTGAAGGGTTCTCAATTTTGGTTATAGCTATTAATTTCTTTCATTTTCTTTTCATATTTTGCAAAAACTGAACAGTATATTGCTTCATACTTCCCTTTTTATCCTGAAGATCTTATCCTGAATGTCCTTGAGTCTCTAAAGACATTTAATGAGGTGGTATATTGATTTTGTCTGTGTGGAAGCATGAATACATATGGTGCAATGATAAAAAACTCATGGACCTTAGCTACAGAGTTTGGTTACTTGTTGCCAGAGATTTCTTCCAATATAACTATTTTAACAATTTAACAATTCTCTACTTTACATTCAAGCTGTTAGATCGTAGCCTGTTTCAGTAATGAACCTGTGTGGGATTATTTTCTAGCCAAGACTGACTGTTATTAGTCTGAGATATGTTGATGTATGCAACAAATAGATCTGTAGGGTTATGAGGATTTGCCATAGTACAAATTGTTTTGAAAAACAGAAGACTGAAAACGAGCATAAATGCACTCACTGAATTGAGCAGACACCAAACAATTATACATGCCAAACTAACTATAGGAGACTACTAGCTAGCAACAACACACTTCTGAAAATTATATTTTGTGACATGCAATTTCTATTGTAGTAACAAGGATGAAGAGACTTCCTAACTAAAGAACACAATATCATCTTCATTCACATTAGCACATATAACACAATTGCCACTCTTCACCACAATAATAAAGTCTTCTAAATCTAATTGCAACTGAACATTTAACACAGGCCAGGGACCAACACAACACAAAATAAAATAACAGTAAATGTTCAACATTTACATTCTCAATTCAATCCCATGAAAAGGATGCTGGGAACCAACCAAATGTTATTCAAACTGCTTAAAAGTCTGTTTTACATATATGAATAGACTGCACACAATGAATATAAATTGTACCACAATTTCAAGGATTGTGTTGAATTAGTTCATTTGAATGAAGCCGGTAGAAAAAAAAAATAATAATAATGTTTTTAAGTCCATTTTGATAAATGAATACAAATCCGAAACAACAGCAATGACAAACTTAGGAAATCTGTGAGAGGTTATTTAATTTTAACTATTCATCTATCATAATTCTACAATTCAAGTTTGCTGTTTTGTGAGCAAGCTAGTCTTCTGGTCCTTCAGCTATGGAACATATTATCTCGGTTAGATTGTCATAATTTGATCTTTCCGTTTAGTATTTGTAGAAGTAATGTTTTTTTTTCTGTTTTTGTTTTGTTTTTCCAGAGCAACACATTACTTCTTTTCTCTCAATTACTATAATGTTTCGGATTCACACCCGCCTCAGGGTGGGAGTTTGCAGCTGCTGTCAGGATGTGTCTAAGTCTGTTTGTTTTGAACAAACAGATGTCTCTCAAACGGAATATGAGATGCATTCACTTGAAAAAAAAAAAAAGGGAGTCTAGCAAAAGAATTGTTGTCTGCTGTGTTTAGAGACCGCTATGTTATATTCATGAATTCAGAGAATTCCTACATCACATATGGATGGTCTGGAACAGTGCTTATCACTTAATTGCATGGAAAACAGTAAGCAGAGGAAATCACTAGAGATTGTGGGTTTGACATGCAGAAACAGAAATCCCTAAAATCCATCCGAATGTCTTCTTTTGAAAACAAGAGTCACAGGCATCAAAATGTGTACTCAGATTCTGAAGTTTCAAAAATCCTTGAGCAAACCTTAGGGGTGCATAAAAGTTTTATGACCACATAGTAACAGAAAAATAGCAATAATAACACTCCCCCTCTCTTGCTCTCTGTCTCTTTCTCTCTTTGTGTGTGATTTTCCAGAGACTCACAGTAAGATCATTAATCACTGGGTTGAGGTTGAGCAGAACGCAGAATGTGTTCAGTAAGGTTGTGTTCTGTCCCCAATTATAATGTAAATACACTGCTCGCAGTAATAAAGTCATTGATCAGATTTTAGAGGGAAAACCACTAATGCTGAGCAAAATTTGGGCTTTAAAGGAATAGTTCACCCAAAAATAAAAATTGTTAACTTATCTTCAGGCCATCCAACATGAGTTTGATGAGTTTATATCTTCATTAGAGAAATTTAGCATTACATGACTAGCTCACCAGTGGATCCTCTGCAGTGAATGAGTGCCGTCAGAATGAGAGTCCAAACAGTTGATAAAAACATCACAGTTGGATCTATTGGTGAGCAAATAATGTAATGCTACATTTCTCCAAATCTGTTTTCATGAAGAGACTCATCTAGATCTTGGATGGCTAAATTTTGAGTAAAAAATTTAGTTAGTTTTTTCTATGAAAATGTTTGTGTGAATGTGAAATTAATTGAGTCCTGCAGAATGTTTAATTGGAATGTAAATTGCAATCACAGCAAGAGGAATTATTTAAACTGCAAAGAAATTCTCTATTGATAGAGTAAACATATGTAGCATACATTTTTCTCAACTAAACGTTCAGTGCTGTTAAAATACTACAGCCATTTAAGCCATTTGTATGTATTCTTTTATAAAATATATTGAGTTAGCTGGCAAAGAAGTTGGCCACATGTTCAGAGCCACTATAGTGTCTATACTGTGATAAAGTTGCAGTCTCCTTCTCAAGTGCTGCAGACTGATTTAATTGTTCAGTGTCTACTGACAGACATTGAGCTATTTCAGTTTGACTGAGTCTTTGATCAAACTAAAAACAACTGCAGTTTTTGTGGCACTTAGAAATGGCTTCTGTTTGCCTTCGGACCAAGAATAAATAAGAGAAAACAACCTCTGTTGAAATCTTGAGAAAATAACTTTTGTAGGAAAAATTAAGTTGTGACGACTACATAAGAATACAAGACAAAAAATATATATATTAATAACAATAACATATGGCCTCTTAGGGCTTCTGTAGGTTTCTTTTCAAACATTGGTCATTACCATTATCTAATATTTCTGGAAATGAATGAAATTTCACTTAACACTTTTTAAAAACTACAGTTACAGCAGCTTTATGAATTTCACATTAAAATTCCATTTTAATTCTACTTTTCATTCAAATGCACAACCCTTTCTCAGAGGCTATAAAGACCCTGTTATATGCTTAAACAATATTTGCTGTTTCATTGAAATGTGCAGAGCCAGTAGAAGAGAGGTGGTACTGCACATTAAAGACTTTTGAGTTTTGTTTTCACTTCAATGGTTACAGTGGTAATTACACAGTAAAACACACATAGCCCAATGCACTAGGTAAAAGTAATTATCCATTTATATAAAACTGCACATTAATCAATGATAGCAGTGAAAGTAGCATTGCAGTGTGGATAGATTTTTACAGGTTCCTTGCGAAATAATGTCGCACCTGGGCTGTTAAAAGGGACAACGACTGTGTAGGGTGTCTATTAACCCTCTGGGGTCTGAGGGTGTTTTGGGGGCCTTATCAGGAAAATCTGCCACAAAACGCGTATCCGCGTTTGTCGACCCCAGAGGGTTAAGAGTTGTACTCTGTGGTCTAAGCATTGATTTCACACCACAAGTTTCTGTGTATTGTCTGAAATGTCAATTCACTCCTTAAGCCCTAAACACACTGCACGATTTTCGGCTGTCCCAGACGAAAGATTGGCATCGAGAAATAATCGTGGCGATTTCTGTGATCGTGGCTCCTAATCGATGGTTCTGTGTCATACAGTGAGAGAGGTTCAAAGACGGCCGTGTCACGGTCTTGCGAGCAATGATAGCCTACGATACGGCATGATCATCGCACAATGTGTTTCCTGGTACGATTCACGTTTACTGATCAACCAATAAAAATGCGACATGAAATCAACGCGACATGGCGCTAAAACATAAAACTGCTTACCTCAAGCACTTATCCCTTCCTCTTTCGCCACTTCTACTTTTTTCAGCACACATAAAAAATACAACTGCTAAACTGTAATTTATCAGGCTCTTTTTGTTTAGCACTAGCAGATACTGATGATGTTTTATTCTTCTATAGTAAAGTGCATCGTATCGTACGAGTCATCGTACAATCTACACACATGTAGCTAAGTTTATTAGATCCATGTCGCACAGTATGACATGCAGTGATCTTATAGGATTGCTAAGATCGTGCAGTGTGTTTTGGGCTTTAGGTGAAAACACTTAAAAGACTGCAAAGAAGAAATCACTCGAAATGGACCAACATTATTCAAGGCCATGTTATCTGACTGACAGACAGACAGACAGACAGACAGCCAGCCAGCCAGCCAGACATACAGACAGACAGACAGACAGACAGACAGACAGACAGATAGATAGATAGATAGATAGATAGATAGATAGATAGATAGATAGATAGATAGATAGATAGATAGATAGATAGATAAACAGAGACAGACAGAAGAAATCAATCGAAATGGACCAACATTACTCAAGGCCATGTTATCTGACTGACAGACGTACAGACAGACAGACAGACAGACAAACAGACAGACAGCCAGACAGACAGCCAGACAGAGATAGACAGCCAGACAAACAGACAGACAGACAGACAGACAGACAGACAGACAGACAGACAGACAGATAGACAGACAGCCAGACAGCCAGCCAGCCAGACAGACAGACAGACATATAGACAGACAGCCAGACAGCCAGACAAACAGACAGACAGACAGACAGACAGATAGACAGACAGACAGACAGACAGATAGACAGACAGCCAGACAGCCAGCCAGACAGACAGACAGACAGACAGATAGACAGACAGACAGACATATAGACAGACATCCAGACAGCCAGCCAGCCAGCCAGACAGACAGACAGACAGACAGACAGACAGACAGACAGACAGACAGACAGACAGACAGATAGATAGATAGATAGATAGATAGATAGATAGATAGATAGATGCTCCACTATACAGTAGGTGAGGCTAGCTGGGCTTTTTTCGAGAGTCTTAATTAAAAGCAGTCTGATACAGCCCAGTTTCCAGTCATTTCATTACTGAATAAACATCATTACATGAGATGTCAGAACGGATCAATATGCCAAGAGGCTGAAGAGCTCCAGCCCCCACCCTACCTCCTCCAAACCTCAGCACCTCCCTCACACGCTTCCCCGCACGTATGAGACAGATGAGGTCAAGATATGTTCATATCAGCACCTCCCTCCCTCAGGATAAACTAGAGCAGGTGGATGGGAAGAGGGGATGCGTCTGCTCTGAGAGGCAGACCCTACCAAAAAGGCATCATTAAATTCCTTCTTACTGGTTTCTGTGCATTATTCATATCAGGCCACTGAAATATAAATGGAGCTGTGTTGCTGAAGCTCTCAAAGATTGGAGCCCCATAAACTCTTCTGCAGTGAGTTCATCATGTTTGGTCAGGTTTTTCTAAAGAGCCGAGAGTACGAATCCTCATGGAGGGCTGTGTTGGAAGTTCTTGTTGGTCCAGAAGTCATCAATTTTGAATAGAGACCAAAGAGAGCTGCAAGGAAAGCTTCATTGGCTAGTCACTCATTTAGTCACTCGTTTCAAAATATGGATCATAAAAAGCTCTCCCAAACACTCCGCAGCGTTAGAGCTGCATATAAGTCAAAGTGGGTGAGGGAGAGTCAGAACAGGAAGAATATTGAGCAGAGACGGCTGGATGTGTTGACAGGTGGAGACAGGCTTTCCCGTAGGAATGAAATGATTGAATCATGCACATATTATCTTATCTCTTCATACTGCATTGAGTAACTGAAAGGTTTCTTACTCCCATCAATTGTTATGTTAAATATAGATCATTATGAAGTGTAGTTTTTTCTCTCTCTCTCTCTTTCTCTCTCATTTCTCATTTATGTTTATGCATCACATACTCACATACACAGCAAAAATAAAATGCTATGTATCAAGGAAAATATTTAGGATTGATCTGTTATATATACATACATATACATGTGCAAACATATAGATAGATAGATAGATAGATAGACAGACAGACAGACAGACAGACAGACAGACAGACAGACAGACAGACAGACAAACAGACAGACAGACAGACAGACAGACAAACAGACAGACAGACAGACAGACAGACGTATGTATAGAAGTATGTTGTTGCAACCTGTTGCTTCTTTCTCAAAATAAGCTTTTCCTTGCTATAACAAAAATATGTACAAATTGATCACAAATATTAATAAATCTAACCATATATTCATCAGTATGAGTTAATGAATAGTGTATGGTTACTTTTAAATTCATTAAAATTAATATCCTCTGTTACTAGTAGTAATGTTTTTGTTGTTGTTTTTAACATATACATATAAATAAAAATTAAATATTTCATATAGATTCATATATATATTATATATTCATGTATAAATTCATATATATTTAAATGTATGTTGTGTATGTAGATAAATTCCTATACAACAGTCTGAGAAGGTTAAAAATAAAATAAAAAAATAGAAGGTTACATTAGTGCTCATTTGTGAAGTAAGGTATAAATGAAATCAAGAAGTCAGGAATAACGGTTTATTATAAAAACATAATTTGAATCAATTAATTTATTTAAAATAGCTGGCTGTATTGGTAACTACTAGAAACTAATTGTGTATTGTATGTAATAATTCCCATTATATTCTTTTCATCACTATAATTGTTTGATTAGCTGCCAATGTAATAATGCCCACCTTTTATCTTGTGATCCTTTTTGTCTAAATCCAAATGAACCAGAAATGGTTTGAAATGATGATCTGTGTTGGTTTGAGGTGGTTTTTAGTGAGCACTCAGCTCAGTTAAACCGAAGCTGCACCTCCGTGCTTGCAGCCTTCATGACACCTGTGCTGTTTACTGAGAATCTGATGACTAATGAACTGAGAAAACAGTACTATTAATATTAATAGCTAAACAACAGCTAGTAGGAACAATAAAAGGAAATATAATTTTCACTGTATTAATATTATAGTTAGGGAGATGCCTTGGATGGAACCAACTGAGGCCAATAAATGTGTATGTGCACTTGCACTTCCCCATCTTTCACATTAAAAAAAAAAAAAAAAAAAAACCTACACAGTCCACTGCTAGCATTTTTAATATGCCATATTTGATGTATCTGGTAATTGCAGAGTCCATTAATGCATTTAAACTTGTGCTTATTACAATCTTAGCTGCATAATAAACAGCTCTATCTTCTATTGATTCAAATAAAAGCATTCCTCAAACCTTCATATTTGAAGTACAAAACCAGGAATACAACTTTTAAACAGCATGTTGTCATTTTCTCAAAAGGCATCACGTGAAACGCTGACTGCTAAATGCAAATGGATGTGAGTCTAATCAGAGCAAAACAGCTTCTGCAGTACTCATGCATGGATGACATGTCAGCATGCTCTGAAGACAACACTGAGGCTTTAACAAGCAGGGATTTTGTACCATTTTTTATTTCTGTTTTGTTTCATGAGGACAAGGGGTTTCTTCATACAATATTAAATTAAATGAGAATAAATTAATGTCATTGAAGTGCCCCTATTATGCTATTTTAACTATCCAAGGAAAAACAACAAAAAAAAAAAATTCTCTAAAGCCCTCCTTCCGAGAGCTTACTCTGCTCTGATTGGTCAAATGCCCAGTCTGTTGTGATCGGTCTACTGCTTACAGCATTGTGTAGAAAACTAAACACCCATTACCGTATCTGATTGGGTATATGTCTAACATCACCTGACCAAACCGAGAGAAAAAAAAAAAAAAACAGGTCTCATCTCATCCGTTTGTTGGAGAAAGTGTTCACAGCTGTATGAACTGACCGCAGAATCTATGGACTTTTAAGTTAATCAGCTAACCTATCTAGTTGTTATTGTTGTGTTTTATTCCATTTTAATATCAGAATGTTAGTGAGAAGAAGAAAAAACTTTCAGATATCAATCGGCATGAGGCTTAGTACTTGTGATATGAACAATAACAATGGTGTCGTTTTACCATATCAATTAAAGACCGAATCCAACAATGATACACTGGAGGGAATAGCTGATTAATCCGAACCACCATTGCAAACACATCTTGAGGACATTTCTTTGCAGTAAGCCATTTTTTTAAGTTTGTTGTACATTGTAAATGAGATGTCATAAGTGTGTCATAAATCCTTCTCCATCAGTGGTAACAAGTGTATGTCAAGCAACAAACCAATGTGTACAATTCTAATTTATTGATGTGCTTGTGCACCTGTGGGAACTGTACCAGAATGCCAAGCAAAGCTGAAAACCTTGGGGGAAAAAATGTAGACATTGCGACAACACAAACCAAACTCTTACAGACCTCATCTACAACTGAAGTGTTTAAGGCTGGTTCAAAGTACACATTCAGTGTTGGGCAAGTTACATCAAAAATGTAATACATTATACTTATTAATGTCTTTTGAATTAGTTACATTACAATATTACTGTCTCTGAATTGTAATGCATTATACTACTTTTGAGTTACTTTCACTTTGAAGCACAAACCGCAGTTATGTTCAGAAATAGCAGTAAATAAAGCAGAATGTTAATGGACAAACAATAAACACAATAGCTAGCTTATAGACTATATTAGTTCTCCTCACTACACATAAAATCCTTTAAATTTAATGGTATACTTAATTTTGAGTTAAAATATGTTGTTGCAATGTCTGTTACTGAGATTGTAACGAGTAATAATATTACCCAAATGTTATTAGTAACGCGTTACAGCCAAAAAGTAATATACTACTTTTGTAATGCGTTACTCCCAACACTGTACACATATGGAAGCATATGTGTAGCAAAATTCAATTTGAAATGTAATATGCAAAATGGTAATGCAATATGTAAATGCAATATTTAAATTTACATTTTCCCAATCATATGTTCAATATTTTGTGCAAAATGAAAATGAAAATTAAATTATATCATCTAAATTTGCCATTTTCTACACTAGTTTTAATATGCAAATTTAAAACATTTTTAAAGCTTTATAAGTTGCAAAATTAAAATGAAAATATATTACCCGAATTGATTAGATATGTTTGGCATGTACAAGCAAAAATTGTAACAAAATTATCATTTAAATGCTGTTTTTCCTAAATGCATTTAGACTCAGGGGTAGGACACTTGGGATTTCATTTTCATCGTGATACCGCATGATAATTGTAGCAAAATGCAATGAGAGTTTCAAAATGCATTCTGAGCCAAAGGTGCAGCAAAAGGGTAGCAAAATAGTGATTTAAATGGCTTTTATTTTTCTTAAATGCATTGACACTTACATTTATGATGTTTCAATTGCATTTTCATTAAATACCCCGCGATGAATATAGTTTAACTCACTGTGGATTTGAAAATGCATTCCGAGCCGAGCACGCCCCCTAGCTGTCAATTATTACATCAACGCGGGACTCAGCAACAGGACACACGATAGGTCAATATTTACCATTAACCAACCCCTTTTCACCTGCCTCAACATCTCTCACTGTTTACACGCGGATTGATGCACATAAGCAAACAGACAGTGCTATTCTACACTTATTTACTACCTTACCTTATATTTTATTACTCTTTTATATTTAATCCATAAAATAGCGCGTGTTCCGTGGCACCTGAACAGGGACGTGCAGAGAGTTCCTCAGGGGCAGGGGCTCAAATGTAAAAAAAAAAAAAAAAAAAAAAAAGAAGGGGCAATGTGAAAATAATAAAAAATAAAAAATAAAAATTACAGGTCAAAAGTTTGGATACATTACTATTTTATATTTTTGCAATAAGTCACTTATGGTCATCAAGCCATCAAAATTTTAATATACTTTAAAATACATTTTATGCAATGCTGATTTATTAGCAATGTTGGAAACCAGTCATACTTTTTTTCAGGATTCTTTGATGAATAAAAAGTTAAATAAGAACAGCATTTATTTAAAATATAACTTTTGTAATTAGAAAACATCTCTATTTTGAATAAATGCTGTTCTTTTTAACTATTCATTTATCAATGAACCCCAAAAAAAAGTATCACAAGTTCCAAAATAAATAAATAAAATAAAAATAAAAAGCAAAAGCAAAAAATTAAGCAGCACAACTGTTTCCAACATTGATAATAAATCAGCATATTAGAGTGATTTCTGAAGGACCATGCATTGAAGACTGGAGTAATGATGCTGAAAATTCAGCTTTGAATCACAGAAATAAATTATATTTTAAAGTATATTAAAATATAAAAACATTCATTTAAATTGTAATATTACACAATATTACAGTTTTTCTGTATTTTTGATCAAATAAATGCAGGCTTGATGAGCATAAGACACTTTCATAATGCTGCATAATTATCAAAAATAGTAATATAATAAAGTCCTTTCAAATCACCATTTTGCCAGCCTACACTTCACATAATAGGCCTGTAGTTGGCACTTGGGCTTCATTAACTATGAGAGTTTCATCAAATAGTAACTGGTGTAGGATATCGTACATAAATATAAGTGGATTGAATAGCCTACTGATTACTATTAGGCCTATTGTGACTTTTGTTTTGTACAGTGCTTTTGTAGTCATTCAGCATCTATTTTCTCAGCGATGTAGGCTAATTTGACTTATAAAATGAGACAAACCACAGATCCAGATCACTCCACAAATAAGCTCGTCTGTCCCATTTCATTTTCTACCGATTTATGAATAAAAACGGAAAATGACCGCTCCACTTCACATTATTGTCCAATGAAATTTGAGCTTGAGCCAGATCATGATTGGTTGGTGTATTATACATGACAAACATGCACTGATGAATTATGTAATATAATATATTGATTTTTAATTAAATCGACACACTAGCTTTGATTATTGACGTAAAAAAGTTAAAAATATTATTTGGTTTATTTTTTTTTCTTCCGTCGACCCACTCACTGAATGAAAGAACCATATATGGCTTGAGAGCCTATGGTTTCTGAACAGAGCGTGGAATATTAGTCAGTCGAGCAAAACGCACGCAACCCATAGCAACGCCTCAGATTTGACAGATAAGTAAAAATAAACAGGAATTTTCCGACTTTTGAGCGATTAGTTACCGTTTTGTACACATTGTCATGTAAATTAGAATTCAAATGCATTTTGTTTTATTGACCACAATATCATTGATATTTGTTTGAGAGGGGCTCTTTTGAATAATTCTGAAAAAGAGCAGGGGCTCGAGCCCCCAAAAGACAGCAATGAACCCATTTTAATCAGTGATGCTGTCTACAATGGATGCGGCGCGATGCCACACGACAACTGTTGCATCCGATGTAGGCACTGTGTAAGGTGGCAAATAGGTAAATAAGTGTAGAATAGCACTGTCTGTTTGCTTATGTGCATCAATCCGAGTGTAAACAGTGAGAGATGTTGAGGCAGGTGAAAAGCAGCTGGTTAACAGTGAATATTGACCTATCATGCGTCCTGTTGTCGAGCCCCGCTTTGATGTAATGATTGACAGCTAGGGGGCGTGCTCGGCACGGAATGCATTTTTAAGTCCACAAAGACTTAAACTAACTTAACTTAACTTAAACTTAAATGTTCATCGTGGGGTATTTAATGAAAATGCAATTGAAACGACATTTATGTGAGTGTCAATGCATTTAAGAAAAATAAAAGACATTTAAATCACCATTTTGCTACGCTTTTGCTGCACCTTTGGCTCAGAATGCATTTTGAAATTCTCATTGCATTTTGCTACAATTATCACGCAGTATCACGATGAAAATGCAATCCCAAGTGTCCTACCCCTAAGTCTAAATGCATTTAGGAAAAACAGCATTTAAATGACCATTTTGCTACAGTTTTTGCTTGGACATGTTAAACATATCTAATCAATTTGGGTCATATATTTTCATTTTAATTTTGCATCTTATAAAGCTTTAAAAATGTTTTTAATTTGCATATTAAAACTAGTGTAGAAAATGGCAAATTTAAATTATAATTGAATTTTAATTTTCATTTTGCACTAAATGTTGCACATATGTATGTGAAAATGTAAATTTAAATACAGAAATACATTGCCATTTTACATATTGCATTGCCATTTTGCCTATTACATTTCAAAATAAATTTAGCTACACATATGCTTCCATATATACACATTGTTCACAGCTAGTGAAGACCATAGGTGGGCATTATGCAAATTTGTTACAAGCCTGTAGGTTTGTGCAGGAACTAAGACTGGAATTACTAGTGACTTGTTTCAGCCAGTGCAGAATTGGATCTTTCTTTTATAGGAGATAGCTCCATTAAAAAAGCCCATCCACTGTTGTTCTCTCACATCAAAATCTACCTACATATTTATTTAGAACTGTTACAGACTGTTTTCACTTGTGAACTATGCTTGATCTGTGCATATTTCTCTCCTGATTCAGACGGGAAGACTTTATCCAAGTCCATTTGTCGTGCACTTTGATCTTTGAAACTTTTTCAGACCTTTTACACTAACAAACTGCTATATTACACACTAAAGCAAAGGTAATATCAGAAAAAGCATAATAGGTGCACTGTAAGTTGGTTAATATTGTATAAATATAAAATTTGAAGTTAATTACACAGAAAGGGCTTTGATTTGACCGAGCATACTCATTTAATCTTGGTCAACTTTGCAAGACCACATACATTTTAAAAATGCCTCCAGAATGAAGAATAGGGTGTAATATGAGGAAATTAGAAATATATCTCACTTACAGTTACTGATATTTGGGTGGATATCATATTTATAAATTTAAGTTTAATATGTATTCCATATGGCATTAAAAATTCTAATAAAATTGCCACTCTTGAGAAACAGTTGATGCAAGACAATTTCATATCCTCAGTACATTTTAGCCAGCCAACCATCTTAAGCTAGTGTTTCAAAGACTACGTGTAGGAATATCTTGTTAAAATTATTAAAATGATGGTTAACTTCTCAAATTTGTTTGCCCTGATTTTTTTTAATTGAAGTGTAAAACACCCAGGAGCTACTAGAAAGAAATAATGTTCGAAATTACTTGATAAATCCTCATTTTATAAATGCTTTTCCAAAAAGGATCGGTCAAACTGAATGTCATATTCTTCTGCATAATAAACAGTATTATTTTACCCTCTCACTATTAAAAGCATCATTGGTTTTTCTTGTGCAAGACTTGCCGGCAAGCCCATTAAGGAGTCCATTTGATCTCTTTACTTCAAGCATGTCCCTTTCCTCACATGTAGTGTAACATCTCTGTGGTTGATGAGCTCCTTCTCTGAGCTGCAGTGTCTGCTCTTTGCTTGGCTTGCCTTGGGATCAATACATCCTCAATTTATTCTCCTTTAGGTTGGGCAGATCTAGTGTCCCTTGTTTTCCGTGCAGCTCAGTGAGCGAACGCTGCTCTTGTGTTGTGATCCCCTGAGTGTTTCAGTATGCTCTCTCTCTCTCTCTCTCTCTCTCTCTCTCTCTCTCTCTCTCTCTCTCTCTCTCTCTCTCTCTCTCTCTCTCTCACTATCTCTCTCTCCCGGTAGCTGCTAAATGCTAGGTTGCATGTAAAATGCTCATGAAACTATTATTTATGTTGACATATCATATTTACTTACACCCACCAATTTCCTGCAGGAGAATGGATATTCTATTAAAGCCCTCTATTACATATGCATGAATATTGTGACTGACATTATTACAGGCCACCAGCATTTTTTGGTTGCCAGATAGTAATTTATCAACAAAGAAAATAAAATTAAAGCAAAAAAATAGGAATTTTCCTTATTTATTTTCTATTTCCTTATTCCATTTATGTCATGGAAAAAAGGATTTTTTTGCAATAAAACTTTAATTTACTGTGTAAAATATTGTACTACATATTGTTAATTTAAAGCCTGGCCTGGCTGAAAGGCATTCCAAGTGTGTTGATACAGTATAACAGCTCAACAGCACTGGGATATTTCACTATTTGTATCACTTCGCTTGTTTGTGTTTGTGTGTTGCAGAGAGACTGTTTATTAGTGATGGGGATTTTTCAGTGAGTCTTTCTGCATGTTACACAATACACCAGTATGTGGCGACAAGTGTTTGTCTTTGTGAGTGAGTCATTTTATTGTTCACCTAACAGATTTATTCAAAAACACTAGCCGTGTCTCATCCTGAAGGCTGCGGCCTCCAGAGATTGCATTTTTCAGCTGTATATGTCAGAATAAGGATGTCTCAATTTTAAAAAAAAGTAACCATTGCAAAATTGACTGTTAATCCTTGTGAGGAGTAAATTATTGTAACCGCTTTCTTACTTTGGAATGTAATGGTTGTTTGTTTTGTTTTTTTCTGAAACAGTGGTTTGAAGTTATATTTCTACTACTGTCTGATGGAGTAGTGTGAATTACTTGTGGATTATTATGATGTTTTTATCAGCTGTTTGGATTCTGACGGCACCCATTCACTGCAGAGGATCCATTGGTGAGCAAATGATTTAATGCTAAATTTCTCCAAATCTGTTCTGATGAAGAAACAAACTCATGTACATCTTGGGTGGCCTGAGGGTAAGTTTTTAGCAAATTTTCATTTTTGGCTGAACTACTCCTTTAAAGGTATAATCAGCCTAAGGGTCAAAGAGAACATGGGAAATGGTCAAATAAAAATTAATTTTACATGTTTTTGATTCAAGACAACGTGACTTTATCAGAAAAAAAAAAAAGTAAAGTATGGATGCTTTAATGGTAAAGCTTGCAATTAAAGGTGATACTCTTCATTAAACGAAATGCAAATGACAAGGAAAGGACAATTTCTCCTCTAGCAAAGGAAAATAAAAAAGACAGGTCATTCACAGTTGGCCTTGAACTGTGATGATTCACTTTTCACCTTTACTGAAGTATTAATGATGATGGTGTGGGATGATATAGTTAGTGCGGTGTGCTGCACTGTGCTCATCCATTTGCAGTGTGGACTCTCCCCACCCTGTCACTGCACTGTGTGGAGAATGCATTTAATGAATAATATACCAGAGGACTAACAGCAGGGTAATTACAGGATAATGAATGCACCTGCGTTTTGCCCACAGTTTCAGCACTAAAAAAAATCTGGCAGTATGTTGCTGCTCTCCCCAAGAGTGCTTCCAGTCCATCACTGGCCAATACACAGAGACTGAAGCCCCTCTAATGGTTCAGCTGAATGAAGCCTCAGATTGTTTACCGAGTCATCTGGACTCGAGTTTTAAATGTCAAAAAATGTTTGATCCACTTTATGGGTTAAAATGAGAGTGTGATTCAGTTTTCTAAGACCACCTAAAATTGGCATACACTGGATTTTATCACATATTTGAATATGACTTCAACCACAAAATGTTTTATTATGTTGTTATGGTAAATATACCGGTTTAATTATATTAAACCATTACAGAGATGCGTGAAGGGATCTGAAAAGATTTTCACAGAACAACTTAAATGTCAATTTGTTCCTCATACAAAGCTTCGAAAGCCATGAAATAGAGTGCACAGGTAAAATTGACTACCTTTATGATGTTGCAACAGCAACAACAAAAACAACAAAACATATTACTTCAAGTATTTTGAGAGGTTATAAAAATCAATGTAAAAAGGATAATCCGGACTGAATCTTTCAGAGACAGTATGTCTAATAGGTTACAGAGTTGTGAGTGTATGTTTTATAAGCAAACTTGAGCTTTAACTTCCAACAAATGCATTATGATTTCTCTTTGGTAATTAACATTGTTCTGAGATCACAGATTCACAGAAGAGGATTTACCCTGGAGTATTACTGAGCTCAAGAGACCAAATTATTAAGAGGAATGGCAGTTTGAACATCACATCTGTCATATTATTCTCCTGGTGAAGATTTGGAAAGAAAAAAAGAGAGACATTTTGACAAGAACACACTGATATAAACATACATCAACTGACATGTTTCAATGGCATAAATCCGGGAGAACACTATAACACCATAAGTTTATGTTTTTGGTGACAACTGCTGGAAAGAAAAAAAAAAAAAAAGACCACTCTTGCCCTCTGTCTTTCTGGTGTGCCAGTTTCAATATATTATTAATGAAAACTGATTTGTGAAACTTGTGAAATCATTCAAATTTTATCACTTGTGAAGGGATGTGAGATAGATATCATAAGCTGGAAACTTGAAATGAGAGAAACTTTAAATTTTGTCACGATTATGTTTCTGTTAAACTACTCCTGTAGCACAAACAGTAGAGAAAGGTCATAGGTTCAATTCCCAAGGAATTCATGAACTGACCAAAATGTATATCTTCAATAGACTGTTCCTTTGATTAAAATCAACTGCCAAATGCATGTTTTCTTTTATTTATTTATTTATGCTTGTTCACAGTTCACATTTGTTGTTGTTTTTAAATCATTAAATAATTTTAATAATCAAAAATGTTCCCAATTTTTTCTGACACTAAAGAACTAACAATTTTCGGTTGACAGCATTCATCAAGCTCAACCATACAACCGTGCTACTAAAGGTATTGTAAGAAAAAAAGTGATCAAATAATTTTTTGTTCATTAATCTGTAGGAAATGTAATAAAATATTCATCAATAAAAACAAACAACGTTTACAAAATTAGCCAGCGTCTACTGAGTGACAGCTTCATTTAGGATAAATCTGCAACCCTGTTATCCAGTTTGACTTGTTTATTGTTTATATGTTTATCCCATGCTTTTGCTAGAATATAACAAAATTTGACGAATCATTTGGTTTACCCTTCTGAGGTGCAAAAGGTTTGATATATTCTGAAGGTTAAGAATCTCTTTTCACTGATTATTTGCTGCCAAAGAAAACAAGACTGCATTTTATAGGACTGGTTTTAAGACCTTATTTTGTACTCTATTCACTGAACATGTCAGCTGTTATAAGCAGCATCTATTATGTCTTTCAGGGAATTCAAGCTTTTATGTATAAAAGAGAGAGAGAGGGAGAGAAAGTTTCATGATCTATGGAAATGATAAAAAATCGACATGTAGATCTTTATCAAGGGAAAACCAAAAAACAATTTTACATCTGCCAAAACACTGAGATTTAATGGCTGTGAATTTTAACGACTTTGCACAATTAAAGTTTTGACTTCTGAACAACAAAAAAAAAATGTTCAGAATTAATGAATCCTGCTTGAGAAACAGAAAATTATTCAACAGAAAATAAAAAATAATCCTCGGATTTGCATTGCTCATTTGTTTCAGAGTCTGCAACTGCAAATAATACGTTTGAAAAGAGCATGCTGGCAACATAGTTTTATTCCAGACACACAGCTAACTAATGATACATCAGCAAACATGTCAGTTCACAGTGGCATGTGTAATAGTTTGTATTAGTTCTACAAAACGCCTGATTACTTGGTGTTAAAAAGAAAGATTGTAAAGAAACAGATGGATTTACTTGTCAAACTATTAGCACTTACAAAATGGGGGGAGGGCTTATAATAAACAAGCCTTGCATAGACTTAGATGTTTCAGTGTTTTTAGATGAATCCCTTGGAGTCTATTATTTATTTATTTTTTAATATTGTGAATTTTCTGCAGATATCTCCCTGACACTAATGAGCGATGATTTGAGTTTATACAATGCACATTTCTAAATGATGCCATATGGCATTAGCCTTCTTGTCGGATTTCCAAGCAACAAATTAGGCAAGCGATGACTTCCATCCAGCTTTTAGATGCTGCTGGAAAACACATGAATGAGAGGAACAACAAAGATACATCTGATGGCCACAGTATCAGAAAAGTGGATGGGCATATCTTTTAATTTTGTCAATAAACCGACCTCCATAAGCATAATGATGATCAATCATAAGTGATATGTTTCTTTTTTAAACAGCAGAGGACATGATGACATTGGTGACTGATATAATCAGATTTCAAAACCTGAGCTGCCTACGGGAGATTTGGAGAGTATTTTAAAGCATCATAGGTGCACTCCAGACGCGAAGGCTGTGCCGAAAGCAGGCAAATTAATTATGCTGCCAATTATAGCATATATCCTTTCAAGGAGAAGGCAATCCCAGAATGCACTGCATTGAAAAAAATCTATAAAATATTACTGGAAAATGCTTTTTTTTTATTATTATTTTATCATAATTTTTAATTCATTTATTTGTCAATGATACCTTTAAATAACCTGTTTTAAATTAGGAATAAAATATTACAACAGTGTTTTTGTAACAAATAAAATGGTGGTCTATGTTGACTGTTCCAAAAATGGTCATTTATGAGGTTTCACGATGGCTAGGATGCGATATTAGAAACAATCTGTGTAGGCAGCATGTATATTATTGAAAGTTCTAGTATTTTAGGTTTGGGGGGGGGGGGGGGGGGGGGGGGTGAAGGGGGGGGGGGGGGGGGGAGGTACAAAAGCTGTCACTGGGTTGATACCATTTCAAAAGGTACTAATTTGTAAATTTTAGGTACTCATACTTATGCATCCATAAGGGGTAAATAAGGTGTAAATGTGTACCTTCTTCAATACACTGTTCCTTGTATTTAAAAGCATCTGCCAAATGCACTTTATTTATTTATTTATTTTTGCTTGCTTGCTTGCTTACAGATCACAGTTTTTTTTGTTTTTTATCATTACCTAATTTTAATTACCAAAAATGTTCCCTATTTCTTTCTGACACCCAAGAACTAATATAATTTTCTGTTGACAGCATTCATCAAGCTCAACCATTCAACAGTGTTATCAAAGGTATTTAAAAAACAAAACAACAACCATATAATTTTTGTGCATTAATATAATAATGATATGTTCATCAATAAAAACAAAACAACATTTGGTCCCAAATTACCTAGCTCTACTGAGTGACAGCTTCATGTACGCTAAATCTGGTTTATTATTCAATTTTAATGTTCATCCCATGCTTTTGCTAGAATATACCATAATAAGACACATCATTTGGTTTAACCTTTTGAGGTACTAATACCTTTAATGTATTAATATGAACCCATTAGGGGTTTAAAAAAAAAGTACAAACGTGTTCCTTTTGAAAAGGTACTGCCCCAGTGACAGCTTTTGTACCATTTTTTCTGAGAATGCAGGTTCACATAAACACAACTGCCGTTTGTATTTTTAATATATAATCTGTTTTCACATCCTACGTTGTACAGTGAGAAAATACATTTGAATGTCCCATTGTTCAGATGTCCAGTCACATTCTAACATCTGATGTAGAAAAAAAAAATATGTTAGCACTGTAATACAGTACTGGTACAGTAAAATGCTCTGAACCAGTGCGCTCTCTCTCTCTCTCTCTCTCTCTCTCTCTCTCTCTCTCTCTAGTTTGTCTGTTGGGGGGCTTTGTTCTGACATCCAACTCTTTTTATCATACCTTAGATCTTACCACAGCCACCTTCTCTGTATCCTAGCAACTAATACACTTCTTTTGGAAGTGAGAATGCCCTGACATACAGTAAGTGTCTAAACTATTCTTCTTCTCTTTTTTTTTTCACCTCTACCTTGAAAAAAGAGAAAACAGCTACCTAAAGGATGTCATTGAAGCACATTAACCAATGGCAAAAGTTGTTTATTTAAAAGTACTACATCCTGTAAATATTCAGCAAATGTAAGGTTTTTTGTTTTGGTTTATTTATTTAGCTATTTATTTATCTTTCAGTTGTAGGTGTCCCTAAAATACTATTTGTGAAGTTTTCAACGTAAGATTGAAAATGTTTCATGTTAACTTAAGGTCTGTTCACACCACATACAGTGCAAATAAAACAACATGTAATAACTTCATTCATCATTCACTGAGCAGATTTATTTATCTTAAGCAACCTACATTTGCATGTACAGGTGCATCTCAATAAATTAGAATGTTGTGGAAAAGTTCATTTATTTCAGTAATTCAACTCAAATTGTGAAACTCGTGTATTAAATAAATTCAATGCACACAGACTGAAGTAGTTTAAGTCTTTGGTTCTTTTAATTGTGATGATTTTGGCTCACATTTAACAAAAACCCACCAATTCACTATCTCAACAAATTAGAATATGGTGACATGCCAATCAGCTAATCAACTCAAAACACCTGCAAAGGTTTCCTGAGCCTTCAAAATGGTCTCTCAGTTTGGTTCACTAGGCTACACAATCATGGGGAAGACTGCTGATCTGACAGTTGTCCAGAAGACAATCATTGGCACCCTTCACAAGGAGGATAAGCCACAAACATTCATTGCCAAAGAAGCTGGCTGTTCACAGAGTGCTGTATCCAAGCATGTTAACAGAAAGTTGAGTGGAAGGAAAAAGTGTGGAAGAAAAAGATGCACAACCAACCGAGAGAACCGCAGCCTTATGAGGATTGTCAAGCAAAATTTAAGAATTTGGGTGAACTTCACAAGGAATGGACTGAGGCTGGGGTCAAGGCATCAAGAGCCACCACACACAGACGTGTCAAGGAATTTGGCTGCAGTTGTCGTATTCCTCTTGTGCGTCTTACCTGGGCTAAGGAGAAGAAAAGCTGGACTGTTGCCCAGTGGTCCAAAGTCCTCTTTTCAGATGAGAGCAAGTTTTGTATTTCATTTGGAAACCAAGGTCCTAGAGTCTGGAGGAAGGGTGGAGAAGCTCATAGCCCAAGTTGCTTGAAGTCCAGTGTTACGTTTCCACAGTCTGTGATGATTTGGGGTGCAATGTCATCTGCTGGTGTTGGTCCATTGTGTTTTTTGAAAACCAAAGTCACTGCACCCGTTTACCAAGAAATTTTGGAGCACTTCATGCTTCCTTCTGCTGACCAGCTTTTTAAAGATGCTGATTTCATTTTCCAGCAGGATTTGGCACCTGCCCACACTGCCAAAAGCACCAAAAGCTGGTTAAATGACCATGGTGTTGGTGTGCTTGACTGGCCAGCAAACTCACCAGACCTGAACCCCATAGAGAATCTATGGGGTATTGTCAAGAGCAAAATGAGAAACAAGAGACTAAAAAATGCAGTTGAGCTGAAGGCCACAGTCAAAGAAACCTGGGCTTCCATACCACCTCAGCAGTGCCACAAACTGATCACCTCCATGCCACGCCGAATTGAGGCAGTAATTAAAGCAAAAGGAGCCCCTACCAAGTACTGAGTACATATACAGTAAATGAACATACTTTCCAGTATGGCCACCAATTCATTAAAAATGTTTTTTTTTTTTTTTTTTTTTTTTAATTGGTCTTATGAAGTATTCTACTTTGTTGAGAAAGTGAATTGGTGGGGTTTTGTTAAATGTGAGCCAAAATTATCACAATTAAAAGAACCAAAGACTTAAACTACTTCAGTCTGTGTGCACTGAATTTATTTAATGCACGAGTTTCCCAATTTGAGTTGAATTACTGAAATAAATGAACTTTTCCACAACATTCTAATTTATTGAGATGCACCTGTAAATGCAATACATTTATAATGAGTAGGATGTCTGGGAATTGAACCTATGCCCTTGCCATTGCTACTGTCATGTTTTAGCAGATGATATACAGAAACAAAAAGTATTACTTTTTTTTTTTCTGCAAATTATTTTTCAGACCAAAACAAGACTGTTAACACAAAGTCCAATGCCAAATTTTCATAATTCTTTGGAAGAGTTAATAAGCATATCATAATTAATTGTTCAGCATCCAAAACTTTTTTAAAAATCACTCTGAATAAACAATACTTCTAACTCAGTCTGGAATATATATATATATATATATATATATATATATATATATATATACACATACACACACAGTGTTGGAGAATGTTACCTTTAAAAATAATTAATTACAATATTGTGTTACTCCATAAAAATGTAACTAATCGTGTTATGGAAAGTTAGGGAAAATAGTGCATTATGTTACTTTTACATTACATTCTGTCATCTTGCTTATTTATTTTTAACAACAGAAAACCCAAAAGTATAAAAGTTATATTTTTGGCAACTGTAAAGGCGCTTTCACACCAAAAGTTACTTACAGTTTTTTACAATCATTTTTGCACTAATAACAGAACCTTCATGTCATTTTTCAAAACTCTAGACACATAATTCACCACCGATTATCAAAATGCACATTTTTCAAAACACAACACTTTTTCCAAATGCTTGGATATAATACACATGAACCAAAGATCTTTTGGTCATTGAACTAAAATCACCGGTTCAAAATGACACAACTTAACATCAAAATATTACTATTTCAAAATAAAACTCACACATTACATCTGAATTGAGTGTTTATTCATTTCATTACAATGATCTAACTATCAATTGATACAACTGCTCAAAATGCTAAGTAACTGTTCCATTACTCTTAATGCATAGTTTTTATGGAAAATGATGAACAATATTACACATTTAGATTATGAAAGTGAAGCAGCCGAGAACTGAGTATGTTCAGGTATGATCAGTTTCAAGATGCTTGTTGTGGGACCCAGAACGATGTTCTCTGTGGGGCCACTGAATGTGATTTTGAGGGGCGCCATAGCAAAATCAGTGCAATGGACCCAGAATTCCTAGTGACAGCACTGAGAGCAATCATGGTTTCAGGATCATCCACAGTTCATCATCCACATATCATCCACAGTTTATCACCTTGTATTTACCCCCATACTCTCCTTTCCTTACAGTAACCCAATCTTTTTTTTTTTTTCCTTATCTAAAGTTTTTTTTTTTTTTTTTTTTGATAAACCTGTTGCGAGTTCATTATTTCATCAGTAATTTTCAAATTTTGTTTAATGATTCCAGTGTCTGTACTTTTCTCTCTAGTCTATTACAATGATGTATGAATGTGTAGAACCATAATGAAAGCGGCATCATATGTTTTGAACAACTATATTTAATGATTGTACTAACAACTACACATTGAAACTATGATTATCTTGTGTGTGGGTGATCTAAAGTAATGTTCCTATGATATTTCATAATAAATTAGTATTTTGAACCAATGCTTCTGCAAATGCAAGGCTTCTTTAAAGATATGAATGCAATATGCAAAGTTTTGAACATTGGACAGTCTGTGTTACAAATAATGACTGTTTTGAGTTTTGTGTCTAGAGTTTTGAAAAATGACACGGAGGTTCTGTTATTAGTGCAAAAATGATTGTAAAAAAAACTGTATTTGAAGAAGTATAGATGAAGTCAGATACTTTCTTGTAAATTCAAAAGTAATGCAATATACAAGTAATGCACTACTTTACTAGGTACTTGAAAAAGTCATCTGATTATGTAACTCGTGTCGTGTATATATATATATATATATATATATATATATGTATATGTGTATATGTATGTATACTGTATATGTGTGTGTGTGTGTATGCCAAATATTCTGACTGACTTTATTCTGCAGATATAGATCTTCTAATCATGTTTCTCCAATACATTTTATTCAAATACAGTAATATATGAATAACATTTAGTTAATTCTCAATAAATAAATAAATAAATAAATAAGTGAACATTATTTTTAGCACACCGGTTACTGTTTTTTATTATAAAATTCCAATATGCTGTTAAGATTTATGTGAGAAGCCAGAAAGTGCAACCCAAGAGGAAGACCCAGCAGGGCCTATCGTTTGATAATCTCTGCCTTCTTGTTAGTTGATTGAAGCTTCCTGTGAAATCAGCGTGCTGTGCTGTGCTGAAGAGAGCCATGATGCAGTATCTAAAAGAACTGACCTTGTCTGAGCCAATCACTCACAGGTATTGAGTCAGGTTACAGGTGACAGCTGAGAAATGTTGGGGTGGATTAGGGAGGATAAATCATGGTGTACATTCTCTTCACGCTGACCTCCCGAGAAAGGATGGACTTTTGACTCGCAGTGGAACTTCATCTAAGGCAGAGGAACATCTAAAGCTGCCTATTAGGCATAGAAGAGAAATGAGACCTTATCTACATAACAAAGTGTGTTTCATACAAGTAGAAGGTCTGCTACTTTATAAGGTCTGCAATGTTGTTTAGTTGAGTTAACAATAGCAAAGTCAAAGAGTAATCAAGCAAGTCAAGTTACTTGAGTGCCTACACAGAGTGATTATGATGTTTCATGATGGTTAGGATGCTTTGCAGGTAAATACTTTAGTAAGTGGTAAATAAGAAATGGTTAGTCTTATTTTCTTTTGTTAACAATCAATTAGGGTTTATTGTAGGTGATACATTATTTTCAAATGTGATAAAGCATTTTTAGCACCACTCAACTCACAGCATTGTATTTAATAACAGTATTTAATTCTTCCAAAGCATGATGAAAATTTGTCATTCGACTTTGTTCATAGTTTTGGTCTGAAAAAAATTTAGGAATATATAAATTGCAACCCTTTTAAAGTGAAATTTCCAGTGAGTGGCACTAAAAGCATGATTTATCCAATACACATGAACATGAATCTGGCAGTGTTTTTTTTTATTTTTTTTTTTATATATATATATATATATATATATATATTTTTTTTTTTTTTTTTTTTTTTTTTAAGTTGATAGTTGTACATATTGCAATAATAGGAAATTAAATGCGTGGTGAATGGCACTAAACATTTCCCTTAGCCTAACTGAATGTGTTATCAAAATCAAATGTGGGAAAAACTGCATTTGCTGAAGTGACCTTGATGGTGTTTTAGCTTCCTTCTATGATACTCTGAGCTCTTTTATGGAGTGTCATGACTCATGTTTCACGGGGACTCATACTCAAGCGCTGCACATCACAAGTGCAATCTTGTCAGAAAAGAAAAGCATGTGGAGCCGGTTATGTGATGTAAACACCACAATATATGAGTCTACAAATAATGCATTATGGTAAAAGTGCTTTGAGGTCATAGCATAGTACTGTGCACATGAAGCAAGTCTTTATTAATTGACAATCTACCCCTGTAATCATCATGCGTGATAAAAAGCATAGCAGTTGCTGGGGTTTAGTGTTCATTTCAACTGCTGTGATTATTTCAAAATGTATAGATATATTTATAAAGTTTTGCAGAAATAGGAAGAGACATGTATTTCCAATGAGCCTCAATAGAGCCACAATAGAGGATTTCTTTCAGTCTTATCACTTGCTGTGTTGTAGGTTCTTGGCTTTTTGTTTTCCTTGTATTCTGCTCTCGCATTGTGGAAAACAACAACAACAATATGGTTTTGTGATCTGGTCACTCACTGTTATGAACAAAATCCTATGAATTTTTCCACTGGACTGAACTTGGCATCTCTTGTTTCTCTCCCCAAATCCTCACTCACATCTCTCCCCTGGTCAAGAATTGATCACAATATACCAGATATACCTTATTATTATCTGTTAAAATGCCAGAGAGCATTCTCAATTATCCATCAACATTGGTAAATGGTGGGAAATATTCAGTTTGCTCAACCTCTGATGTCATACATAATTGCCGTTTTCTGTTTGGCATGTTTTGCATGATTAAATATGCAAATGCAAACCAGAAGATCAAGATAATATTTGGATACAAACCATATGTTAATGACAAGTGTAAAGTGAGCCAAACTTCAGCCAATTCTCCCCAGCAGGTGTAACTTATCACTCTGGTCTGCCAATGACCCTTAACAACCAATGCAAACAACCAATTATTCCACATTGCCAGATGCAGTGTTTTGGAGAGAAATTACTACCCTTCTTGCCTTTCTCAGCTGCTCGCTCATGCGTGAGATCTGATATGTTTGAATACTGTAAAAATGACTCTGATGTGTTTGCAGCAACATCTAACACCCCCAATAGTTTTACAGTGAGTGAGCGCACAGAGGGCTCCCGGGTTTCTCATGTTTTGTATCTGCTTCAGCAAGACTCTTATTTGCAAAAACATGTCACGTATCAGCCTTTAGAACATTTGACGGCAATGTTAGCTGCTGTGTTTGTATTTGGTTGTCTGGGCCAAGTACACAAAACAATAACTAGAGGTCTACACATCGCTGTATTTTACTAAAGAAAAGCCAGTCGGAGTTTTAGTATATGTCTACTGCAATATGCATAACATCCATATGTTGGAGAGATGGTTGTTTATATCCTTGAGCCTGCTTTTATGCTTCAAACTAAATTATTTATGAAATGATATTGTGCAAGTTTACTGTAATCATGTTGTAGTGAGAACCTGGATCTGAACTCTGAGAATCTTACCATATATTATGGATGACGAAAAGAGCCACTGAAAATCTAACGGAGAAAAGAATTCCTCTGATCCGCCGGCATTAGGACATGCATATGTGAAGATGCTGAGGCTGCAGAGCTTCTATAATTAACAGAGAAGCAGCAAAGCTATTATTTTTGTCTAAGACGTGCTTTGAAGCTAGAGATACCATGTGAATAGATGAAATAGCTGACTATTATTGTGCCAATACAGGGGAAAAACAGGCTTTTTTTAGACAAGCAAAATGCTTATTCATGTGACCAGCTCTAATATTCATGGTCTGTTGATGGTCCTGAACAGCAAACACTTTCTAAAAACTATTTTCATGGGCCTGTTTTAACAGATCATCCTCAAGTGACCTTGCGTGGTTATATGTGTGATTTTGCCTTCGTGATGTAAATGTAAAATCTGTTTCTATAGAATCACACCTGAAAGGGTTGTTTTTTGTTTTTTTTATGGTGTGTAACATGTTGCACAAGCTGGTATCTTTAATTTCATTTTATTTCATTTTTAATTTCATTTTTAATTGAATTGAATTGAAATTAATTTAATTTAATTTAACTTTTCAGGGATGTTTTGGAGTATTTTCTTCGCTGGATATGACAGACATGGACTAGGGCCTATAGTTTTTTCTGATTATTCTGTTATTTGTACAAGTTATATTGTAATCATTTTTCACAGTATTTTACTGTATTTTTAAGCAAATGCAGTCTTGGTGAGCATATATTTTTAAAAAGCGTACCTACCCCATACTTTTGAATGATAGTGTTCAAATCAAATACAAAATAGCAATCTATGTGACAAAACATGTTATATGTGATGTAAACATGGTTTACTGTATAATGTGTCTTAGCACAACACACCCAGCCAAGAGTTGATCAGACTTCTAGTACTCTATTTACTACGCCACTATGGTGGCTTTAATGGCTTGTTTCCTGTGTTCACCCCGATGCCCAATATGCTGTAGGTCTTGTAGAGAAAGCAGGCTGTGAATTCTCCAAAGGCACGTGCTGTGCACTCCACTCCTGCATAACATACTCAGTTACAAAATATACATACATGGTTCTCTCTCAGTCAGACAGCTGCTGACTGGGAGCAATAGATTCTGTGGCCCTGTCCCAAATAAATGATGTGGGTTCATGGTCCATGAAGTCTACAGTAGGACAGGATGTCTCAATTGTCATTTTATGTTAGTGGTTCCCAACAAGGAGGCCTCAAGAAACTTCAGAGGAAGCCTCAGGATGACCTCAATGATTTAAAATAACGTCTCGGTTACGTATGTAACCCTCGTTCCCTGAAGGAGGGAACGGAGACGTCACGTCGGATGACCGACGAAATTGGGATCTCGCCAGAGAGACCAATCCACTTCAAGTGTAACTAAACGAGCCAATGGACATTGGCATGCGATTATTGCATCCAGCTGCCGCTGATCACAGCGTGAGCATAAGAGGCAGCTGATGCACCGCATCAATTATGTTTTCGCTGAGGAGCCGAGCCGGCGACCCGGCAGCTCAGCGGTGGTACAGCGACTGTGGCGACGGGACGTGACGTCTCCGTTCCCTCCTTCAGGGAACGAGGGTTACATACGTAACCGAGACGTTCCCCTTTCAGTCGGTCACTCCGAGTCACGTCGGATGACCGACGAAATTGGGATCCCTACCAAAGCGCCACAGGAGCTGCCCCTTCCAGTGCCCTGTGTAGGGCTCCTGACCCTTCCTATAAGGCAGACGATAGGACCGGGCTCTACACAGAGAAGGTCAACTACTGGTGTTCCTTGAACAACCCAAACAGTAGGACTAGGATAACACTGGGAAGCGTGCCCTTCCACTTGGAAGAGGCACACTGCGGAGTCACCTCCTCCCAGAGGGGGTTAAGTGACATTCAAACATGTGAAGTAACCCCGAAGGGCCCTATTGCACATGGAAGTCTCTGAGATGGCTCAGGCTGCATCTTTAGAGATGGCAGAACGTGGTCCGCCAGGGGAAACACGGCTCTAATAAGAATACCGTGGAATACACATATGGGATCCCGACAGGGTCTCTCATATGGGCACTAGCCTCGCACCAGATTTCAAGAATTCATTGGCTGAAGGCCTGGCGCCGGACGCCCCGCCGCGTCTGGACGCCGGAGTGCTGGAGGACTCAACAGGGTTTGCCTGGTTAAGGAACTCTCTGGAGAATTAGGCGTAAGGACGCCGCAAGCCGACTCTGAGCCGGCCCTCTCAGTGCCACTACCCGTTTGAGGTGAGAACACAGGAGGAAACCGGTTCGACACGTAGGCTATAAAACCTAGCGAACGTGTTGGGAGTCGCCCAACCCGCAGCTCTACAGATGTCTGCTAGCGAGGCACCACGAGCCAGCGCCCAGGACGATGCGACACCCCTAGTGGAGTGAGCACGCAACCTGAGTGGGCAGGGCACACCTTGTGCTTCGTAGGCCAAGGTGATGGCATCCACTATCCAGTGGGCCATCCTCTGCTTGGAGACAGCCTTCCCCTTCTGCTGTCCTCCGTAACAGACAAAGAGCTGTTCTGAGGTCCTGAAGCTCTGAGTTCTATCCACGTACTGACGCAGTGCGCGTACAGGACAGAGCAAAGCTAGGGCTGGGTCTGCCTCCTCCAGGGGCAGCGCTTGCAGGCTCACTACCTGGTCCCTGAAGGGCGTGGTAGGAACCTTGGGCACATAGCCGGGCCGGGGCCTCAGTGTTGCACTGGAGTCAGCCGGCCCAAACTCAAGGCACGACTCGTCGACCGAAAATGCCTGCAGGTCCCCCACCCTCTTGATTGAGGCCAATGCAGTCAGGAGTAGGGTTTTCATAGAAAGAAACTTCAACTCGACTGACTCCAACGGCTCAAAGGGGGCAGTCTGTAGGGCTCTTAGCACCAAGCCAAATCCCAAGAGGGAAGGGAGGGAGGCCTCGGAGGATTTAACCTCCTGGCCCCCCTAAGAAACCTGACGACCAGATCGTGCTTCCCCACCGACCTCCCCTCTATGGGGTCGTGGTGGGCAGAAATAGCAGCAACATATACCTTAAGGGTGGAGGGGAACAGCCTACGCTCCAACCCTTGTTGCAAAAAGGAAAGCACGGCTCTGATCGAACATCTCCGGGGGTCCTCCTGGTAAGAGGAACACCATTCGACGAACAGGTTCCACTTCAGCGCATAGGCCCGTCTTGTGGACGGTGCTCGTGCTGAAGCGATAGTGAGCGCTACCTCCTGGGGCAGGTCACCTAGAACCTCCGCGTCCCGTCCAGGGACCACACATGAAGTTTCCACAAGTCTGGACGCGGGTGCCAGAGGGTGCCCCGTCTCTGAGAAAGCAGATCCTTCCTCAGAGGAATCGGCCAGGGAGGGGCTGTCGCGAGGAGCATGAGTTCCGGGAACCAGGTCCTGTTGGGCCAATATGGAGCCACTAACAGGACCTGCTCCTCGTCCTCCCTGATCTTGCACAATGTCTGTGCTAGCAGGCTCACTGGGGGAAACGCATACTTGCGCAAGCCCTGGGGCAAGCTGTGTGCCAGTGCATCCGTGCCGAGCGTTGCCTCGGACAGGGAGTAGAACCACTGGCAGTGGGTGGTTTCTGGAGATGCAAACAGGTCTACCTGAGCAACTCCGAACCGACTCCAAATCAGCTGGACCGCCTGGGGATGGAGTCTCCACTCCCCAGGAAGTGCCGCTCGAGACAGCTCGTCGGCCGCCTGATTGAACACTCCTGGGATGTGGATGGCACGAAGGGACCTCAGATGCTTCTGACTCCAGAGGAGGAGGTGGCGGGCGAGTTGCGACATGCGACGGGAGCGCAAACCGCCTTGCCGGTTGATATAGGCAACGGTCGCAGTGTTGTCCGTACGGACCAGAACGTCCCTGCCCCGAAGGCGCCCTCTGAGGCGGCACAGGGCAAGGCGTACTGCCAGCAACTCGAGGCAATTGATATGCCAACGCAGAAGGGGGCCCGTCCAAACCCCTGATACTGCGTGCCCGTTGTACGTGGCACCCCAGCCGGTGGTCGAGGCATCCGTGAATACCACAGCATGCCTGGATACCTGCTCCAGGGGCACTCCTGCCTGAAGGAACGAAGGATCTGACCACGGGCTGAAGGTCTTGCGGCAGGCCGGTGTAATCTGAACCCGGTGAGTACCGCGTTTCCACGCCCACCTCGGGATTCGACCATGGAGCCAGTGCTGAAGCGGTCTCATATGGAGCAGACCGAGCGGAACTATGGCCGCAGCTGCAGCCATATGCCCCAGGAGCCTCTGAAAGAGTTTCAGTGGGACCGCTGTCCTGCCTGATAAAGTCTTGAGGCAGTTCAGCACCGACTGAGCACGTTCCTGGGTGAGGCGTGCTGTCTGGTTGACCGAATCCAACTCCATGCCGAGAAAAGAGATCCTCTGCACTGGCACGAGTTGCTCTTTTCCCAATTGACCCGAAGGCCCAACTGGCTGAGGTGCCTGAGCACCAAGTCCCTGTGTGCGCACAACAGCTCTCGAGACTGTGCAAGTATGAGCCAGTCGTAGAGGTAGTTGAGAATGCGCACACCCCGTTCTCTCAAGGGAACAAGGGGCCGCCTCTGGGACTTTGGTGAAGACACGAGGCGAAAAGGGACAGCCCGAAGGGCAGGACCTTGTACTGATATGCCCGACCGTCGAACGCGAATCGCAGGAATGGCCTGTGTCGCGGGAGAATCGAAACATGAAAGTACGCGTCCTTCAGGTCGATTGCTGCAAACCAATCTAGGGGACGGACGCATCCAAAAATGCGTTTCTGCGTCAACATCTTGAACGGCATCTTGTGAAGTGCACGGTTCAAAACTCGCAGATCCAAGATCGGTCGTAACCCACCGCTTTTCTTGGGCACAATGAAGTAAGGGCTGTAAAACCCCGACCTCATATCGGCTGGAGGGACCGGCTCTATTGCATCCTTCGCCAGTAGGACTGCAATCTCCGCGAGCAAGACAGGGGCATCGACGGCTTTGACTGAAGTGAACCGGATGCCCCTGAACTTGGGGGGGGACGCCGGGCGAACTGAATCGCATAGCCGAGTCTGATGGTCCGCAGGAGCCACCGGGACGGGCTGGGGAGCGCTAACCAGGCTCCGAGAGACCGCACCAGCGGGGCCAACGGGCCCACCGACATGCCCGCGGTGGGGCAGCGAGGTGGAACACAGGGACCGGCCCCAGGGCCTGTGACGGCCTGGCCTGTGATGGCAGGGGGCGGGGTCTGGGTGTGTAGTGTAGCACTCACCTGATTTCTCCTCGCGTGGGAGGAGACACAGGAACCCGGCTTGAGGCTTGTGACAGCCCGGCGTTTGACGACTTGAAGCGGGGACTGGAGTGCTACTGCCCTTACCTGGTTCCACGAATGGGCAGGAGGGGTGCTCTTGGGCAACCACCCACTGCCTGCTGGCGAGAGAGGAGGAGGGAAGCGATCCTGTGATGCACGGATCACCACTCTCCTCCTCTTGAGACCCGGAGATTGAGGAGACCGCTCTTTACTGATGTTTTGGGTACCGCTGGCTGCTGGGCCAGAGGCGGAACAAAATGAACAAAAGATACTCCACCCGGCCCTCCTCCGGGGGAGGGAGTGGTGCAGTCACCATCTCCCGATGAGCAGTCTCCTCCATCACTGGGTCGACCGTCCCAGGGCCTCTTGCACTTGCGCTTGCCACCAGGTTTGGCGGGGGCCTGGACGGGCTGGGCGTCCTGCCTGCGACCGGCTCCACGACGCTGCCTGGTGAAAGGCTGCTGCGGCTGCGCGGGAGCGGGGGCGGCCGCAGGGGGGCGCCCACGGCGACGAGCAGGCTGAGTGGCTGCAGCCGGAGTGGAAGCAGCAGGTTTCCTCCGGCGCATGATGTGTTTGCCTCAGTCTGCTTCTGGGCTGCCGAGAACTGCTGGGCAAGCTCTCGACAGCGTCGCCGAAAGGGCCGGTCTGTGACACGGGAGCATTCAGGAACTGTACCTTCTCCTGCTCCTTCATGTCAGCGAGACACAGCCAGAGATGGCGCTCCTGGACATCGCACGACCCAGAGACTGTGCGGTCACCTTCGTCACTCGTAGCGCGAGGTCCGTCGCAGCACGCAGCTCATGTAGAACCGCCAGGTCGTGACCACCCTCGTGCAGGTCTTTCAGTGCTTTGGCCTGGTGGACCTGCAGCAACGCCATAGCGTGGAGGGCGGAAGCCGCCTCCCCACAGGCTCTATAAGCACTGCCAGTTAGACCTGACGAATACTTAGAGGCCCGTGAGGGGAGACACGGATCACCCCGCAGGGTGGAAGCGGCTGTTGGACACAGTTGCATGGCCACAGACCGTTCCACCGAGGGGATGCCCGCATACCCCAAAGCGGCTCCACCGTCGAGGGTGGTGAGAGCGGAAGAACTACAAGATGTGTTTCGGGCAGTGAAAGGTGCCCTCCACGATCTTGTCAGCTCCTCAAGCACTTCCGGAAAGAATGGCACCGGAGGGGGGCGCTGAGAACCAGCGCCACCCCCACCGAGGAACCACTCGCCCAGCCTCGAAGGATCGGGACACGGTGGCTTTTTAGGATTCCACACGAGCCCGACATTCTCGGCGGCCCGGGAAAGCATAGCCGTCATCTCTGGGTCTGGCACGGACAACGCTACCACACCCGAAGGGGGCAACGCAGCCGGGTCATCATCCCCGGAGAGAGAGGGCCCGCCCTCCGATGCAGTGATCGACATCTGGTCGTCAGAGGGGGCACCGAAGGAAACGCGTGGCCAGCGCGCTCCTTCGGCAGCTCCACCGGCTGCGGAGTGCTTGAGGGGTGAGGAGCTCCACTTGGGGAAGCCCTCACCGTAATCCTCAATCACCTCTGACTCCACCGGATCCAGTGTGCACGCCGGATCACGGCAGGCAGAGGGACTCTGCCATGTTTGACATAGCAGAGTCGCACTCCGAGATGGTCATGTCCCCGCAAGAAGAACATGAACCATCCACGAAAGCCACCTCAGCGTGCTGAATGCCCAGACACGTGAGGAAGCGATCGTGACCGTCCTGAGGCGCCAGGAAACGACCACACCCAGAAACGCACAGGTGAAAAGACATCTTTAAAAAGACGCGATCACCCGTGTTGCTCTTTTAGAGAAATTGCTCTTTCAGAGAAATGCTCTTTTAGTGCTGAAGCACGCAGGGGAGCTGGCCACCGCACACTCCTAGTGTGGCTGTCAGCAGGAAGACGATCTTTCTCTCCCGGACACCGTGACCACCGCTGCCGCGCCGTAACGCCCGCACTCGCTCGCAGAACACTCTCTTGGAAGGGAGAGCAGTAGCTTTAACCACTACCGCTCGGCTCCGAAGCGAAAGGATAATTGATGCGGTGCATCAGCTGCCTCTTATGCTCACGCTGTGATCAGCGGCAGCTGGATGCAATAATCGCATGCCAATGTCCATTGGCTCGTTTAGTTACACTCGAAGTGGATTGGTCTCTCTGGCGAGATCCCAATTTCGTCGGTCATCCGACGTGACTCGGAGTGACCGACTGAAAGGGGAAGTCAAGTTACCTTTATTTATATAGGGTTTTATACAATACATATTGTTTCAAAGCAGCTTCAAAGTAATAACCAGGAAAACAAAAGAATCAGTAATGCAAACTTCATCAAACAGGCTAATCCAAATTCTGCTGAAAGCAGCTCTCTAACAAGACAACAGTGTCATTGTTTAGCTCAAGTCAGTTTAGTGTTGATTCAGTTTAGTTCAATAGTTGTAAAGTTCTTCAGTTGTGAAACAAGTTCAATTCAGCTATAAGCAGCTCTACAGAAGACAATAGTGTCATTAACTTAAGTCAGTTTGATGCTAATTCAGTTGAGTTCAATAACAGTGTCAATGTTGCAAATATAAGGTACAATGGGTCTAAAGGCACACCTTAAGAAAAAATGTGCTATTCACTGTGCCTAAAATGTATAACTGCAGAAAAAATATATATGTTTGTATTGAACATTAATGGAGCAACAGATTTTGTGTGAAAATAAATCATTCAAGTCGTTTATTTTGTTTAAAAATCTTATAAATGTATGAGGTGGCAAGAGGGGCCTTTTACCCCACACAGGGGGTAAAAGGCTTATCAGCATGGGGTAAAAGGCACATGGTATTGGTACAAATACTTCATAAAGAAAAAATACTTCATAAAAAAATGTTTTTTTTTTTTTTAAATAATGTCTAAGTTAATTTTTGTTCAAAACAATCACTTTAGCAAATTTTGTACTATTTTCTGCTTATTTTGAAAAATAGAATAATTAATTTTTGTTCAATAAATATACTGTCATTAAAATATGTTAATATAAAAATATATTTTAAAATACAGAAACAAAATCATTTTAATAAGTAAAGATTCTGAAAGCATTGAATGAGATCCAATAATAATTGAATATAAATTTACTGTAATAACAACAAATGTTATTTTATTATATGATATGATTAATATCATGTTTTTAAATATGATGGTTTCATTCTAAACATGGTGATTATCTTTAATATGGACACCCAACATAATACATGATATTTACCATCTGAATCTAACCATGTCATGTTAACAAATGGAAAAGTCAGCCATCTGTTAATTATCATGTTAATTACCGTGCACCTTTAGCCCCAACAGCAGGGGAGCTTTTTACCCCAAATACCATACTTTTACGTATTCTTTCATTATTTAATTATCTTAAAAAAAAGAAGACCTTTGTCTCAAAATATATGCATTAATTTTAGAGATTCTAATTTGCCACTTAAATCTACAACATTTAAAAAGATATACAATGTTAGATCAAGTAAGCAACTTTGCACTGCTGTGCGCGGCTGCGTCAAGCATCAGCAAAATATACTCGTGCATCTTGAAAAGCAACCTAGGCTCATTGGAAATGCGTACCTCTACATACATTTTTGCAAAACTGAAAAAACGTACCTGTATGTACGATTCACTGCAGTTTCCAGTTGAAATGAACACTAGAGGCAGTAAAACTCTGACAACTTTTATTCCTTTTCACACGAAGTATGATTTACAGGTACAGTTTTGATTAATAAAGGCTGATTTTCACAAAATTACTTGCAGAATGTTATGTTATGATTTCAAAACAATTTTAACATCCTGCACGAATTGAAAACTGATACTTTTGAACATTGTCGTCACATATACAGCTTCATTTGTATGAGTTTTCCAATTCAGTAAGTTTACTCGGTAGCTCACGCGATACGGTGTTGCACTTAGGTGATGAAGAGCTCCAGTATGAATCCTCGTGAAACTACGGTTCAACAAAACAGCTGAAATCCGCATAAGGAAATTAAAATAGCATGGCTGCATCAACGAAAACATTTTTATTACTTTTGCATTTGTTAACACTATCGGGTAGGTTTAGGTTTGGGTTTGGTGTAAGGGATATTTCTAACATGATAGAGCATTAATCTTTAGCGATGCTCACTGGATATGAATTCTGAACGGCCGCAAAACATACCTCAAGCAGCATAATAAAAACGCTTTAATACGTGCCTGGACCAACGTTATAAAAACGTGTCACGGTCACGTATTAAACGTGTGTTTTAGCGCCACTCTCTCGACATTTCACTTTAAAACTGCCGCGAAATGTGCAGTAAGGTACGTAATTAAGGTGTTGCAGAAATGTATGTAGAGGCACGTGTTTCCAATGAGCCTGGGTTGTTGAAAAGCGAATGTTTTGGAAAGTGCTACGCCACGTTTTTGTGCCATCTAGTGGTTTAGAGGAAAATAATATCAAAGGTGCCTTTTACCCCGGGGCGCCTTTAGTCCCATTGTACCCTACTATATAATATGCTAAAACAACTAAAAATTAAGACATTTTAATCCATGCCTGCAACAACTTTTTCTTTTACAGTTTTAGAGGAAGGGTGCTCACCAGTGCCCCCTTTGGAGATTATGTTATATACTGTATGTATCCAGCTTGCAAGCAAGGCAGCCAGTAACTATTAACTACTTCATCAGATTGGTGGCAAAGAGGGCTTTGGTTGAATTTTCTACCTGTTAAAGGCAAATCTACTTCCTTCTAGCAGCTAGTTTTCCTCAGTATTGGCAAATGGTAGAATAGTGAAAGATGTCTTTGAGCCTCTAACATGCCTTGAAAGTCCATATTAATAACAATTCACCAGATGTTATAGCAGTCCTAATGCTACATTTAGCTCCTGACATAACATCCCTGAGCTGGTTAGAAGAGGCATGCCTTCAAGGGAAAACTATATTTCTTAACTCTCCTCTCATCAGCAGCTAGCAGTGACTTTGAATTGGCTCAGTTGAAGCACAGCCAAACCCAGGTGATGAGGTTCTCAGGGCCTCATGGATCTACCTACACCACAGCACTGATGTGGTTGTTAGTGCACAGTCATACATGAAGACTCTGATGGGCGCTGACAGATGCCAGATTTAGTCAGGAGCCCTTCTGCTGATTTAAACAGTGCAAAGAGGACCAATGCAATGGTATCCAGTAATGATCCCCTTCACCAACCAATGCTAGTCAGAACTGATGGTGCCTGAGGTGCATGTTGCACTGTGAAAAACAAATTCTGTCTATGAATCTTGAAAACATTTTGTTAAGCTTACTTCACACCGTCCTTGTCTTTCAGGCAAATGTATAATTATCTGCATTTCACAAGTTCATACAATATGTAGTCTGTATTTACTTGATTGACAGAAATAGATGAACAAGCTCTTTCTGAACTCTTCACAAAATAACACCTCATATAAAACACCTTGCAGAATAAAGTGAAAACTAAGTCTATTTGTATAGCAAGTGATATAACAGGATGGGTGTTGTTTTACAGACAATATTAAAATTCATCTACTGTACAAAGTTCAATGTTTTCTTCAACAAAGTGTTTGCTCATTAAAGGAGAAAAACACATCTCTGAAAAGACAGCTTTGGTATACATTTTATCCAGTATTATCCATCTTTGTTTAAATGCGTATTTAAGGGAGGGTGATTTGATTAGATTACAGTATGTAGAAAAAAAAAAACAAAACAGTCACTTCTTATTAGAAAGCATCCAGACAGCATTACTGGACTCACGGTGGAATCAAGGCTAACTTTAAACCACACAGTGATTAACATTTCTGGACCGTTCACCTGCTGTCTAAATTAGAGAGCCATTATTGATGAATCTGACACAGATCTGTCCTGACATTATGTTAAAAATTACTGCAACAGAGTGCTGTAGGCATGACATATTTTTGTATGCCAAAGCTTGTTAGCATTGTGCACTTCCAGTTCCATCACCCTGAAGTCAATGTGGGGGGGGGGGGGTATCTTTTTTTTGGTTAAATTGTTGAAATAAGTTATCTGTTAAACACAAGCTTAAGATATGTTCACTTTTATTCTCAGACATAAAATATATCAATAACAAACCTTTGTTTGTTTGTTTGTTTGTTTGTTTGTTTTGAAATTAAATGTCATCACACAGAACAGGAAAACGGCAGACAAATATATTTTTGTGGCCAAAATATAATTGAAATATATGCTAAACGTTGCAAACAGTGAAGCTCAATTAAATATATTTCTGAAATAGAAAATATATTTAGTTGCAACCTTCATATAACAAAATATATTTCTAAGGACCAGATTAACTAACAGCTTGCGCCAGTGCAAACTGTCTTTTGGAGTTAAAATAGTACTGTCAGGTTTTACTAAAGATGTGCAGTGAAGAATTAGGGCTGAAAAGGCCTGGACACAGTTATTTTTGTGCCTGACCTTATTGAATATGCATTTGTAGGAGTTTCCCTTTCAGACGCAAAATTTATAGGAGGAGAGTATTCAAATGAATCACGCAACGCGTTTTACTAATGTTTGCACTCCTCAAATTACTGGAATTTGCGGCATTATTTAACACCCAAAAAAGCACGTCTTAAACTATTTTGTGCTTGAAATGGCTGCAATTATTGTTGTTAGGAGGAGGCACCGCAGGGAACAGAGAGCGCATGGTAGAATGGAGAGGATTTTTTCAACATGTATTAATTTATTTGGAATGCCAGAAGAACACATTATCCGAACATATCGTTTGCCAAGCCATGTTATTTTTAATTTGCTTCAGGAAATAAAAGACGACTTGAAACCCTCAACTAGAAGTCACGCAATACTAGGTCTATCAAAACTTCTTGCAAGCCTTCATTTTTGGCCTCCGGTTCTTTTCAATGTACAGTGGCTTCTTTGTTTCTTTATTCTTTATTTGCGACTAAGCTAATTTGCGCTGCGAATAGGTATTATAGGTATAGCCTATTGCGTTGGTCGATATGTAAATGAGATGCTGCGTCTGTGTTCTTTAATTTGCGCGTCATTAGTATATCACCCGCTGAAATTTCCCCTCCCATCGGCGCTTTTTTTGGAATTGTGCTCTTGCGCTAATTTGCCCTGTTTAGTAAAACAGGCCCTAAATGTAGGCTATTTCAGGGGCAGGAAAATACATTCCAGTCTTACAGTAGCCTACATTTAGGCTAAATACAAAAGTGGGCGGCCTACTAAAAGGCAAATTTATAATGATTTAAGAATTCTTAATATTTTTATATATTCCACACTCTAAAAAATGCTGGGTTAAATACAACTGGATTTCCCATGCTATTCAGTGATGTGCCGACGCATGTATTACAACATGATATCCAAGTGGCATGTGATTCTGCAATTAAGCAACACGTTTACCGAGTGAATAGTTTTAAACGCTCTGTGATGAAGGGTGAGGTTGATTATTTGCTGAAGAATAACCTAGCTGAACCTAGTTATAGTCCATGGAGTTCTCCTTGCTTGCTCGTCCCAAAGCCTGAAGGTACATATCGGTTTTGCACAGATTATCGAAAAGTAAATTCTGTGACTGTACCTGATAGCTATCCTCTTCCTAGGATGGAGGACTGTATCGATAACCTACGTTCTGCTAAGTTTGTGATGAAATTAGATTTGCTGAAAGGGTATTGGCAAGTGCCATTGACCGTTCGTGCGGCGGAAATTTCAGCTTTCGTCACTACGGATAATTTCCTACAGTACATGGTTATGGCGTTTGGGCTACGAAACACCCCAGCAACTTTTCAGCGCCTTGTAAATATTGTATTGTCAGGAGTACAAAATTGTAATGCGTACCTGGATGACCTGGTGATCTATTCTTCTACTTGGTCTGAGCATTTGTCTGTTCTTTGGACAGTTTTTGAAAGGTTAGCTGATGCTTCACTGACAATTAATTTGGCTAAATGTGAATTTGGCAAAGTGACGATCACCTATTTGGGTAAAGAAGTAGGGCAAGGTCAAGTCCGTCCTGTTAGTGCCAAAGTATCTGCTATTGTTGACTTTCCGATTCTAACAACCAGACAAGAGCTTGCGAGAGACCAGTCTGAGAGACTGATTGATGTTAATTAATGCTTTGTTGCTTTGCAGGGCTATCAGTTCTCTTTGTTTGCTCTTGTGACTTTGTGCGTTTGATATATGTGTCATATCAAATGCACATATGATGCAGTTTATGTGATTATTCTGTGCGTTCGATACATGTGTGATACTATAGTATACTTATAAGCGCTGCTCCTGTGAAACTTCCCCTTTATCACGAGTGAACGCTATGTGTACTGGTTGGAGGGGTCGTGAGACAGGTAAGCAGGTCGCGACCTACATTTCCATCAAGTACAGTTTTATTTATTTATTTATTTATTTATTTTTATTTATTTATTTTTTTTTTTTTTGTATAGACGCACTAGGCTTAGGAGATGGTGCTTATTATGTATGTTTTGTTTTGTTATGTTAGTGAGTATAGTTTAGTGATGGCGTCCTGTGCACTGAAGATGTTCTTTTCTGCATCTTTTGTTGGTAGTTAGTTTATTTTGGGTTAATATTTAGTTAGTTGGGGTTTTGTTTTGTTGAGTTTTTTTTTTGTTTAAGCATCTCTCTCTCGCTCCTTCCTCTCCACCAGAGTGTTTGTTGATTTACTAGTCGAGTTGTAAACATTGTAACTTTTTATTATTGGATTGCTTTATTTCACTTTATTGCACTTAAAAGAAAAGTAAACATTATCATTAATAAGTGGTTTGTTGTCTTTTCCTTTTTTTCTCTCTCTTTTGAAAACCCTTTACCATATTAATATACACATGCTAAAAATTTTTGTTGCGTCCAATAATATTCCTAGACAAAAATAACATCTGATTAACGAGGAACGTAACACTGGGTAAATATTGGACAGAACACAAGCTGGGTTGTTTTCAACCAACAGTTGGGTTAAATGTTTAACCCAGCCTTCTGGGCAGTAACCCAACCGCTGGGTAAAAACAACCCAATCGCTGAGTTTTGTCCATATTCTACCCAGCGCTGGGTTGTATTTAACCCAGCATTTTTTAGAGTGCAATATAGCATTTTGGAGCATTTTAAATCTTTGCTGTTTATTCAAATGTGTTTTATGTTCACATATTTGAAACATATTTTAGCAAATATATTTTTTGTATATATATTTTAAAATGTATTTTAAATGTCAATTTTTTTAATTATATATATATATATATATATATAAATGGCTAAAAATATATATTAATAGAAAATATATTTTATGTAAATATATTTTGAAACAGATTTTAGCATATTTATCTTTTTCTTTCTTTTTTTTTTTTTTATAAAGACTGAATGAGTGGTCGGAAACTTACTGATGGCGATGTTGAAGTCATGCAACCATGGTGTAGTTCGTTCATAGCCTACATTTAGCTTTTTACTTCTGGCAACTGTATTTATGCTTCAAAATTTATAAAAGTTGTGTTCATTTGTGAAGACTGTCATGATGAACAAAACATGTAAGAATCATAAACGTTTGTTAGCCATACAGCTCATTTTCTGCAATAATCCAAAAGCCAATGGAAAAATCCTATTGGGTGTCTGTCGAGGGAACCAGGGTGGTGCCAACTTCTGGGTTGGCCTACACAAATATATCATCACTGCAGCAATTTATCACAAATAAAACCAAGAAAAGTTCTGTTAAAGATGCACACAATGCTCAATTCTGAACAGATGTACTGCAATAGTTCATGTTTTTACTGCAATACTAAGCTTCCTGCATTTAAATGATCATAAAATGGTTCTGCGGGCACCTGCTTCTCAGTTGAGGAAACACACACAGTACTAATGCATATTTATGAGATGAACCCAATTGTCCCTTACTCAAAAAAAGGCCCAAACGAAGCTGATTTAGAACAAATGCCACACTAAGGTTAGCACAACGGAGGGACTTGCATGATAAACTTCTGCTTTTAAATGTATAGCTCTTTCAAAAATCTGAGTAAGATTATTGCAGTTATATTCCCTATGGGGGAGCAGGTCTGTTCATTCATCCTCAGCATTACTCTAAATACTTTAGATGAATGCGCTTTCATGGCGGCACTAGTGTACAGGTACATTTACTTACGAAGGCAATTATGAAGAATGAAAATGTCTAAATTATAAATGAATTACTTACGGGTTAGGAATTCAAAGCAATTCTTTTCTTTCCTTTTTCTTTATGAAGCGACAGTTTGAAACGCAAAGGTATTCAAATAAATGCCTTGGAAGGTCAGAAAGTAAAGCAGTTTCAGAGTCTGCACCCTCTTTGCTATCTATATCAATAAGCCAAAGCTATCAGCAATAGACAAACCAGAATTCATCTATATGCAGAAGAAACAATCAAGCATTCAGCTGACCATGGATGTTTTAATACAATCTGCTGTCCTTCCCAAACTCAAACTCACTGTTTCAACTCAGCTAAACTAATCCTCATCCATACACATAATACATAATAATAAGAAGGAAAAAATGATGTATGCTGCGATTTTAAAGGCTTTCCAAGATGATGACTTGAGATAAGTTTGTTTCTTCATCCGAACGGATTTGGAGAAACTTAGCATTACATCACTTGCTCACCAATGTATCCTCTGCAGTGAATGAGTGCTGTCAGAATGAGAGTCCAAACAGCTCATAAAAACATTGCAATACTCCACAAGTAATCCACACTATTCCAATCCACCAGTTAACATCTTGTGAAGTGAAAAGTTGTGTCTTTGTAAGAAACAAATCCATCAAGACTTTTTTTTTTAATTTCGAATCATCAAGTCCATAAATCCATTGACATATTTCTTTTGAACTGTTTACGCTTATAAACAGTGCTTGATATGTGCATATTTCTTGTCCTGATTCGGACAAGAATAGTTTTTTTCACTGAAGGAAGCAATGGATATTTCAGCACCAACAATAAGTCTCTATGAAATCCTCTATGAAAACATTTTTTTTTCTAGACTCTATGAAGCATGTTTTTTTTGTTTTTTTTTCCACAAATATGTTCTCCTTAATTTTTTTTTTTTTTTTTTTTTTTTTTTTACAAATTCTGTTCTCCTTAAATTTCTGGATTCCATTTTAATGGTTTCATTAATTGAGAAATACATTTTTCTGCTAAATAATTCTGATATTTTTTTTCTGTTAAATGTTCCTTTAAGAATAATGTTTTAATAATAATTGTATTAGTAGTAGTAGTACTATCATTAAATTAAGTAATATATTTATGTCACAATTTCTTCAAGTTAAACCAGACTTTTATTTTGATGGGTTGCTGTGGAGACTTTTAGGTTTCTGTTTGTATATGATATGATGATAGTTTTACTCAAAAGAAACGGTCATTTCCGTTTTTATGACTGGATTCTGCGATTCCATCTGCGTTTTCTCTCTAACAACACGCCCAACCATAAAGTCAACCAGCATAAATAGAACAACCATGTTGATCGACCATCTTAGCTAGTTAGGTTTTGCTAGTCAATAGCATCTAGTCCACCATCTTAACATCCAGCAACAAACCAGCCTGGATCAGCATGAAATTCCAAAAACTGGTTACGCCACTGATGCATATTTTATATATGTATTGTGTTTTTTTTTTCAAGCATTAGTCATTTTATTTTCTCTTCCTTGTCCCTCAAGAGGCTCCCACTCATTGTCAGGATGATGTATGCAAGAATATATTTTATATAACATGTCCAAATAAACCAAGGGCAGTGAACAAAAAAAAGAAAACTTTCCCAAAATCCAATCCCTGTGATTTAGGTTAAAACCATACATCTCTGAGACAGTTTGTTTCAGGGACTTTCAATCCTTCCAAACATCTCCGAGCCAAGAGTCTTACTGTCGAACACAAGCAGCTGTTTAGAGAAAAGCAGGATAGCCAGAGGCACAACAAGAGAATGCAAATCTCACAAAAACACTGGCACAGCACCTAGACAAACATCTGTGATGGGGCGCTGTCACACTGCGTCTGTGCTGTGGAGGAGGAATCCCAACTCCTTTAAAATGGTCTCTGTTTTAGGCTCATCTTGCTCCGGCTAATCCATCCTGACAGCGTAGATTGCTCATAACGACTATGCTAGAGTATCTGCAAAACAAACATGCCCTTCTTCAGTCATTGGATTGCTAGTCAAACATCTTGAAATGGTGTGATTCTTGATTAAGACTCTGGGACAGGATAATTAGCCCTGCAGAGAAAATACCCAGTAACCTTTTGATGTTTGCAAATAGCTTGTTTTATTTTCCAGGTTCTCGGGTTTGTAAAGCAACACATATGATAATTATCGCTGGTGAAATTAGTGAGTCTGAAATAGATGAAAAGAGGTGATGCATAAAACTAATCTACTTTTTTTCCCAGGTGTCAGAACAATTCTTCAGATCAGCTGTTTAGACAAAGGTTCTGCAGGGAGTCCGCCAAATTATTGTTTGAGCTCAAACTAAAAAATAAATTAATTAATGAATTAATTAATTAATTAATTAAATAATATGAACTTACCCTGAGCCAAAGCTAAAGTTAAGAAGGCAATTGTTTCATTGTCCCACCCACATTAAAACTGAATGTCAAATTAAAATGTAATGTCCCAGTTCACAGCAGGAGAATGGATGGATGTATAGATAAAATGTGAAGTATACTAGCATTCAAACGTCTGGGGTCAGTGAGATGTTTTGTTTTGTTTTGTTTTACATTTATAATGTTACAAAAGATTTCTATTTTAAATAAATGCCGTACTTTTGAACTTTATATTCATTAAAATTCAGTTTTGCATTGCAGGATTAAACTACATTTTAAAATATATTCAAATAAAATACTGTCATTTTAAATTGTAATAACTTTTACTCTGTTTTTGATCAAATAATTACAGCCTTGTTGAGCATAAGATACTCGCAAAAACATTTTAAAATCTTACCGACGCCAAACCTTTCAATAGTAGTATATATTTAAAGTAGAATGAATATAATAAAGTATGTAAATGCATTAATATGATACTATACACCTGCTATTTTAGACTAGCCTTAAAATTAACCAATTAAAATGAAACACATTTATTACATAACAGGGGTCTCCGATCCATCTCTCTCCGACTGAAAGGTTGAAGCCCCCTGTATATACAATGTTGTCAGAAATATTGTTCCATGGCTAATGGTAGCAATAAAGAAATGCACTGTCTTTGTTATATTAAGTGTAATATAATTATATTGCAATGTTATGCTAGAATTACTTTGACTTAGACTTAGACTTAGAATTACTAAATTTTTATTTGAAGTCTTGCCTTAAAGCAACAATGGCAGCAACTTCTAGGGAGAGATGATTAGACTAACCCGAGACTGACAAAAAATGAAAAATGATTCAGCAAATAAAAGCTCTCTTTAAGAAGCAGAATAGTGTGTATTAATGCACAAAATGATGACAGCTGGTAATGAGTGCTTCCTGCATTCTACCGCATTTGACAACTGTGCCTGGAATATAAACGCAGCAGAGGTGTACAAGCTGTTCTAAAGGTTTATGGAATGTATTTTTTATCAGGCAGTGCAATCTCAAAAATATCCATAATAGGAAATGACATTTATGGTGACAAAAAGTACAATAACTGCACAGATACAGTGTTTGATGAGCAATACAATGTGCATTGAATTGGCTTCATTAATGCATTGAAATCCTCCACCTGTCGCCTTCTTCACACTCTTCTTGTGGTGCACATTATGTTCTGAAAATTTGACATAAGCTTTAACATAAGAATATGTTCATCTTTTTTTTTTCTTTTTTTCTTTTTTTTTTTCTTTTTTTGCAATGTTTCGAGATAAAGTATCTCTACTAAAAAGAAAAAATAAATAAAAATGGGGATATATTGCCACATACTGTTCCACAATTAACAATTTGTATCAGTTAGTATTAATGTCTCCGCTAAATCAATGCATGCTTATTTTATTATATTAAATAGTATTAGAAACTAAGTTGTTATCAGTTATCTTAAAATATCTTCTTAAAATTCCAATTCATCATCACTGGTGTAGTGCTGCACTTCTTGGAATTTCCATAGAATACAGATTAGAATAAATTATAACATCATTAATTATGCATAAATAGTATTATATTATATTATATTATATTATATTATATTATAGTACTCCCTAATAAATACATATTTGTAATATTGTTATTATTGCTAACTAAAACAATTAAAAACACTTTTGTTGTGTAAAAAAATAAAAACACTTTTGCTGATTTAAATAAAGCGGAAATAAAATAAAATAATAATAAATAAATAAAAATTAAATTTAAAAAAAAGTTGCCAACATGGTGTGCATTTTCTCTAAACATAGCTTTAAAAATGAATGAAATTCTTTATAATTTCATGTAGTTGTAGTACTAATCAGGCTAATTAGCTTCTGATCAATTTGTTAACAATAAAACACATATAATTATCATTTTTTAAAGCAAAACTTTAAACAAACAGAGTTGACATTGATGGTAACAGAGTTGACATCAGAAAACTGAGTTGACGACCTGTAGTTAAAAGACCAAAAACAGCAACATTTTCTGCCAGATTCTGAAACTGAAACCATTTTAAATGTAACAACTATATAATTTTATCAAATACATGTGAATTACAGATCTTTCATGTAATTGAAAATTAACTGCATGTGCCTCATGCATTACAGATCTGTAAAATAAAATGACATAGCTGCTTCCTCACCCTGGGCATGCAAATCAGTTATTGGCAATTTCTGCCCATATGTCTTTATTTAATATTTAAATGTGCACTATGCAAGTTTTTTATAGACATAAGAGCTCTTGAGTCAAGGAATAGCAGTTTGTAAGAATTTTAGATTTACTTTGAAGCCATATGTTTACATTAATATTTATAAACATTAGAGCAAAACAAGCTTGTATTTTGAGTAGTGGTGCATTTTCCTTTTGTGCCGTCTATCTCTGTCTATTTTCTGCCTTCCTTACAGGGTCAGCATGTCGCTGTGTCCTCTGTTGCCCTTGCCTTTCTGCTGCTGAGAGTTTAATTTACCTGTAATTCAGTTTCTTTAGCCTGTAATGATATAAAACAAATGTATCCAAGAATCCAAAATAAACATAATACTAATGCAAAATACTTCAATGTGACTGGGAACATTTGACTCTGTTACTCATTGTCAACTCTGTTTTCATTAAACTTTTTAAACCACTAACAGAGTTGACATTTTCCACCATTTTGTGCTTCAGCTCAAGATGCTAACCCTCAAACCAGATACCACATGGCATGTCTAAAACAGAATTTTATGGATTTCCATAATATTATTGTTTTTAAAAAAGTGAATGAGAGATTCACTGCAAAATCAAAATAACAGATTTGACAAATAATTAATCTACTATTGGTGTATCCTAAACATTTTGTACAAATGAATGAGAATAAAGAATAAAGACATACATCAATGCCTTCCAAAGATTCCTACCCGAGGAAGTGACAACACTTGGTGCAAGTCACGTTTTTTCTATGAATGCTTTAAAGATTTGTATGCCTTTTTATAACCGAGGTAACAGAGTTGACCAGAACGTAGGGACAGACACAAAATGTTTTTTTTTTTTTTTTATTAACGAAATTACAAATATTACAAAAATTAGATATTTTATGCAATTGTTTATGTAACTTAATAGAGTAAACACAAAAATATGAAAATTAGACTTAATTAGTTCATGATAATTCAAGCTGAATGTAAGAATCAGGAGGCAAAGACAGTCAATAATAGGTGTAGTGGCAGTCTTTCAGTTATTATTTTCAAGACGAAATGTCCCTTAATATACATAAAAGCATTGTTTTGGTGATAGCTTAATATAATTTATGTTATTATTCAAAACTGATTCAGTGAAGTTTTTGTTTTTTAAAAAATAACAGAAGGTTTACCTGGGAGACACGAAATGTACCCCCAATTCTAGAATGACCCATATACATACACTGTGGTACACAATTGCCATGATGCATATTTTTCCAGTGTAATACAATATAATGCATATTTTTGTATCTGTAATGTTAGACCAAGTCTATTTACTGTATTTTATGAAAATGTAACAAAAATCAAAATCTACGGTAGAAAATGTATAGTAGACATTTGATAGGTTACTAAAAAGAATGCAGTGTCTGAATAGCAAGAAAGGGAAAAAAAAATGATATGTTGCCATATTACAAAACCATACCAAATAAGGTTAAATAGTACCATGTGGAAATGTTGACCTGTTTAAAAACGAAAATACATTCAATACATAACAAACGGCTCCATTGCGTGCTTCTGTTAGAAACTAACACTAGATTCAGTTTAACAGAGAGAGTGTGTGCCCTTGGAGTTTTCTCAGGCTTTCTTTTTGTGGCACTGACACCTCGTCTTACTGCCTGGAGGTAGCTGAATCTTTAGTGTGGGTGTCTGGGCCGCGAGAGACAGGGAATGCAGAATCACACACCAGAATACAAGCCCTACTGTGTGCACTGTCAAAGGTCCCAGTGCTTGAAGGCCACGGTCTTGGCTTGTGCCTGCAATTCCTACAAGTCTTTGTTTTCATGATTCATTACATTTTAACACGCTCAGCTGTAGCAGCAGCCTCGGCGGCAGAGACCCTGGAAATGTAGAAGCCTGTGTTGTGGGGTGGCAGTGTCATTTACACGGCAAGTGGCAGGACGATATTAAAGGAGACAAAGAGGAATATTGAAGATCATGTGTTTTTGTAATAGCACTGCCAAAACAAGTTCCACTTGTTAGAAGATGACAGCTCAGTGAAATTCAGGAAGATTATGCCACTGATTCATATAGTAATGACTGCTTCTATAAATGCGCTGGGTTATTTTTGGTAAGGCTGTGCATATCACTCTTGCAATAATCCTATCAGGAACTGTCAGCGTTTATTATGTGAAAGTAGAGTTGAAAGCATCCCCATTACACGTGTATGGGAGAAATACAGGCCTTTTTATACAACCGAATTCGTCCATTCTGCATCATTTTCATTCCATGACGAACACCAGATTGACAGCTAAATAGCATTTATGATCTCAAATGATTGCTGCAGCACTAGAAACCCTCAATTATGACAACGTTTGTCAACATCGCCTTTTGTCACTTCTCGTGAGAAAAATAGATAACATCTGATAGTCATCAGTACTGCAGACCCAATAAAGAAAACACTAAATTGCTCCACCTAGGGATTCTCTGCAGTTTGGCTCATCTTACTAAAGAGAGGACATGTAATTTACCAATTATGTTTGAAACGGCAGCATGCTGAAATTTACCAATAACTTTGGTGTTTCAAAGAATATTGTATCTCATTTGGAGTAATTGTGTAAAGATCAGAGGGATGCATGTAAGCTTTGTAAACTATATTTTAGTCTCTTCAAATTTGCTACCATAAAAGTTTTCTTTAAAAAAGAACAAATGACAAAATGTGAAACTTTAACCTTATAAAGCCTACTACATCATATTTGATACCTCTAAATAATAATTGTGATCTAAACTTTACTTGTTGTATGTAATCTACCACATGCCTTCTGTCATTGAATTTATAGTTTAGACTTTTTTAGCTAGTAAACAGACTTTTAGTGTAATTTTAAAAACGTCCACCTTCAGGTTGTGGTGCATTTGACTTTTTCTGTGAAATGTTTAATGATTTTGTATATTATTACTGGACTGGACTAGACTGAAGCAACTTAGGTTCCCCTTTCAGTCGGTCACTCCGAGTCATGTCGGATGACCGACGAAATTGGGATCTCGCCAGAGAGACCAATCCACTTCGAGTGTAACTAAACGAGCCAATGGACATTGGCATGCGATTATTGCATCCAGCTGCCGCTGATCACAGCGTGAGCATAAGAGGCAGCTGATGCACCGCATCAATTATCCTTTCGCTTCGGAGCCGAGCGGTAGTGGTTAAAGCTACTGCTCTCCCTTCCAAGAGAGTGTTCTGCGAGCGAGTGCGGGCGTTACGGCGCGGCAGCGGTGGTCACGGTGTCCGGGAGAGAAAGATCGTCTTCCTGCTGACAGCCACACTAGGAGTGTGCGGTGGCCAGCTCCCCTGCGTGCTTCAGCACTAAAAGAGCATTTCTCTGCAAGAGCAATTTCTCTAAAAGAGCAACACGGGTGATCGCGTCTTTTTAAAGATGTCTTTTCACCCGTGCGTTTCTGGGTGTGGTCGTTTCCTGGCGCCTCAGGACGGTCACGATCGCTTCCTCACGTGTCTGGGCATTCAGCACGCTGAGGTGGCTTTCGTGGATGGTTCATGTTCTTCTTGAAAAAAAAAAGGGGACATGACCATCTCGGAGTGCGACTCTGCTATGTCAAACATGGCAGAGTCCCTCTGCCTGCCGTGATCCGGCGTGCACACTGGATCCGGTGGAGTCAGAGGTGATTTGAGGATTACGGTGAGGGCTTCCCCAAGTGGAGCTCCTCACCCCTCAAGCACTCCGCAGCCGGTGGAGCTGCCGAAGGAACGCGCTGGCCACGCGTTTCCTTCGGTGCCCCCTCTGACGACCAGATGTCGATCACTGCATCGGAGGGCGGGCCCTCTCTCTCCGGGGATGACGACCCGGCTGCGTTGCCCCCTTCGGGTGTGGTAGCGTTGTCCGTGCCAGACCCAGAGATGACGGCTATGCTTTCCCGGGCCGCCGAGAATGTCGGGCTCGTGTGGAATCCTAAAAAGCCACCGTGTCCCGATCCTTCGAGGCTGGGCGAGTGGTTCCTCGGTGGGGGTGGCGCTGGTTCTCAGCGCCCCCCTCCGGTGCCATTCTTTCCGGAAGTGCATGAGGAGCTGACAAGATCGTGGAGGGCACCTTTCACTGCCCGAAACACATCTTGTAGTTCTTCCGCTCTCACCACCCTCGATGGTGGAGCCGCTTTGGGGTATGCGGGCATCCCCTCGGTGGAACGGTCTGTGGCCATGCAACTGTGTCCAACAGCCGCTTCCACCCTGCGGGGTGATCCGTGTCTCCCCTCACGGGCCTCTAAGTATTCGTCAGGTCTAACTGGCAGTGCTTATAGAGCCTGTGGGGAGGCGGCTTCCGCCCTCCACGCTATGGTGTTGCTGCAGGTCCACCAGGCCAAAGCACTGAAAGACCTGCACGAGGGTGGTCACGACCTGGCGGTTCTACATGAGCTGCGTGCTGCGACGGACCTCGCGCTACGAGCGACGAAGGTGACCGCACAGTCTCTGGGTCGTGCGATGTCCAGGAGCGCCATCTCTGGCTGTGTCTCGATGACATGAAGGAGCAGGAGAAGGTACAGTTCCTGAATGCTCCCGTGTCACAGACCGGCCCTTTCGGCGACGCTGTCGAGAGCTTTGCCCAGCAGTTCTCGGCAGCCCAGAAGCAGACTGAGGCAAACACATCATGCGCCGGAGGAAACCTGCTGCTTTCACTCCGGCTGCAGCCACTCAGCCTGCTCGTCGCCGTGGGCGCCCCCCTGCGGCCGCCCCCGCTCCCGCGCAGCCGCAGCAGCCTTTCACCAGGCAGTCGTGGAGCCGGTCGCAGGCAGGACGCCCAGCCCGTCCAGGCCCCCGCCAAACCTGGCGGCAAGCGCAAGTGCAAGAGGCCCTGGGACGGTCGACCCAGAGATGGAGGAGACTGCTCATCGGGAGATGGTGACTGCACCACTCCCTCCCCCGGAGGAGGGCCGGGTGGACTATCTTTTGTTCATTTTGTTCCGCCGCTGGCCCAGCAGCCAGCGGTACCCAAAACATCAGTAAAGAGCGGTCTCCTCAATCTCCGGGTCTCAAGAGGAGGAGAGTGGTGATCCGTGCATCACAGGATCGCTTCCCTCCTCCTCTCTCGCCAGCAGGCAGTGGGTGGTTGCCCAAGAGCACCCCTCCTGCCCATTCGTGGAACCAGGTAAGGGCAGTAGCACTCCAGTCCCCGCTTCAAGTCGTCAAACGCCGGGCTGTCACAAGCCTCAAGCCGGGTTCCTGTGTCTCCTCCCACGCGAGGAGAAATCAGGTGAGTGCTACACTACACACCCAGACCCCGCCCCCTGCCGTCACAGGCCAGGCCGTCACAGGCCCTGGGGCCGGTCCCTGTGTTCCACCTCGCTGCCCCACCGCGGGCATGTCGGTGGGCCCGTTGGCCCCGCTGGTGCGGTCTCTCAGAGCCTGGTTAGCGCTCCCCAGCCCGTCCCGGTGGCTCCTGCGGACCATCAGACTCGGCTATGCGATTCAGTTCGCCCGGCGTCCCCCCAAGTTCAGGGGCATCCGGTTCACTTCAGTCAAAGCCGTCGATGCCCCTGTCTTGCTCGCGGAGATTGCAGTCCTACTGGCGAAGGATGCAATAGAGCCGGTCCCTCCAGCCGATATGAGGTCGGGGTTTTACAGCCCTTACTTCATTGTGCCCAAGAAAAGCGGTGGGTTACGACCGATCTTGGATCTGCGAGTTTTGAACCGTGCACTCAAGATGCCGTTCAAGATGTTGACTCAGAAACGCATTTTTGGATGCGTCCGTCCCCTAGATTGGTTTGCAGCAATCGACCTGAAGGACGCGTACTTTCATGTTTCGATTATCCCGCGACACAGGCCATTCCTGCGATTCGCGTTCGACGGTCGGGCATATCAGTACAAGGTCCTGCCCTTCGGGCTGTCCCTTTTCGCCTCGTGTCTTCACCAAAGTCGCAGAGGCGGCCCCTTGTTCCCCTGAGAGAACGGGGTGTGCGCATTCTCAACTACCTCTACGACTGGCTCATACTTGCACAGTCTCGAGAGCTGTTGTGCGCACACAGGGACCTGGTGCTCAGGCACCTCAGCCAGTTGGGCCTTCGGGTCAATTGGGAAAAGAGCAACTCGTGCCAGTGCAGAGGATCTCTTTTCTCGGCATGGAGTTGGATTCGGTCAACCAGACAGCACGCCTCACCCAGGAACGTGCTCAGTCGGTGCTGAACTGCCTCAAGACTTTATCAGGCAGGACAGCGGTCCCACTGAAACTCTTTCAGAGGCTCCTGGGGCATATGGCTGCAGCTGCGGCCATAGTTCCGCTCGGTCTGCTCCATATGAGACCGCTTCAGCACTGGCTCCATGGCCGAATCCCGAGGTGGGCGTGGAAACGCGGTACTCACCGGGTTCAGATTACACCGGCCTGCCGCAAGACCTTCAGCCCGTGGTCAGATCCTTCGTTCCTTCGGGCAGGAGTGCCCCTGGAGCAGGTATCCAGGCATGCTGTGGTATTCACGGATGCCTCGGCCACCGGCTGGGGTGCCACGTACAACGGGCACGCAGTATCAGGGGTTTGGACGGGCCCCCTTCTGCGTTGGCATATCAATTGCCTCGAGTTGCTGGAAGTACGCCTTGCCCTGTGCCGCCTCAGAGGGCGCCTTCGGGGCAGGGACGTTCTGGTCCGTACGGACAACACTGCGACCGTTGCCTATATCAACCGGCAAGGCGGTTTGCGCTCCCGTCGCATGTCGCAACTCGCCCGCCACCTCCTCCTCTGGAGTCAGAAGCATCTGAGGTCCCTTCGTGCCATCCACATCCCAGGAGTGTTCAATCAGGTGGCCGACGAGCTGTCTCGAGCGGCACTTCCTGGGGAGTGGAGACTCCATCCCCAGGCGGTCCAGCTGATTTGGAGTCGGTTCGGAGTTGCTCAGGTAGACCTGTTTGCATCTCCAGAAACCACCCACTGCCAGTGGTTCTACTCCCTGTCCGAGGCAACGCTCGGCACGGATGCACTGGCACACAGCTGGCCCCAGGGCTTGCGCAAGTATGCGTTTCCCCCAGTGAGCCTGCTAGCACAGATATTGTGCAAGATCAGGGAGGACGAGGAGCAGGTCCTGTTAGTGGCTCCATATTGGCCCAACAGGACCTGGTTCCCGGAACTCATGCTCCTCGCGACAGCCCCTCCCTGGCCGATTCCTCTGAGGAAGGATCTGCTTTCTCAGAGACGGGGCACCCTCTGGCACCCGCGTCCAGACTTGTGGAAACTTCATGTGTGGTCCCTGGACGGGACGCGGAGGTTCTAGGTGACCTGCCCCAGGAGGTAGCGCTCACTATCGCTTCAGCACGAGCACCGTCCACAAGACGGGCCTATGCGCTGAAGTGGAACCTGTTCGTCGAATGGTGTTCCTCTTACCAGGAGGACCCCCGGAGATGTTCGATCAGAGCCGTGCTTTCCTTTTTGCAACAAGGGTTGGAGCGTAGGCTGTTCCCCTCCACCCTTAAGGTATATGTTGCTGCTATTTCTGCCCACCACGACCCCATAGAGGGGAGGTCGGTGGGGAAGCACGATCTGGTCGTCAGGTTTCTTAGGGGGGCCAGGAGGTTAAATCCTCCGAGGCCTCCCTCCCTTCCCTCTTGGGATTTGGCTTGGTGCTAAGAGCCCTACAGACTGCCCCCTTTGAGCCGTTGGAGTCAGTCGAGTTGAAGTTTCTTTCTATGAAAACCCTACTCCTGACTGCATTGGCCTCAATCAAGAGGGTGGGGGACCTGCAGGCATTTTCGGTCGACGAGTCGTGCCTTGAGTTTGGGCTGGCTGACTCCAGTGCAACACTGAGGCCCCGGCCCGGCTATGTGCCCAAGGTTCCTACCACGCCCTTCAGGGACCAGGTAGTGAGCCTGCAAGCGCTGCCCTTGGAGGAGGCAGACCCAGCCCTAGCTTTGCTCTGTCCTGTACGCGCACTGCGTCAGTACGTGGATAGAACTCAGAGCTTCAGGACCTCAGAACAGCTCTTTGTCTGTTTCGGAGGACAGCAGAAGGGGAAGGCTGTCTCCAAGCAGAGGATGGCCCACTGGATAGTGGATGCCATCACCTTGGCCTATGAAGCACAAGGTGTGCCCTGCCCGCTCAGGTTGCGTGCTCACTCCACTAGGGGTGTCGCATCGTCCTGGGCGCTGGCTCGTGGTGCCTCGCTAGCAGACATCTGTAGAGCTGCGGGTTGGGCGACTCCCAACACGTTCGCTAGGTTTTATAGCCTACGTGTCGAACCGGTTTCCTCCTGTGTTCTCACCTCAAACGGGTAGTGGCACTGAGAGGGCCGGCTCAGAGTCGGCTTGCGGCGTCCTTACGCCTAAATTCTCCAGAGAGTTCCTTAACCAGGCAAACCCTGTTGAGTCCTCCAGCACTCCGGCGTCCGGACACGGCGGAGCGTCCGGCGCCAGGCCTTCAGCCAATGAATTCTTGAAATCTGGTGCGAGGCTAGTGCCCATATGAGAGACCCTGTCGGGATCCCATATGTGTATTCCACGGTATTCTTATTGGAGCCGTGTTTCCCCTGGCGGACCACGTTCTGCCATCTCTAAAGATGCAGCCTGAGCCATCTCAGAGACTTCCATGTGCAAAAGGGCCCTCTGGGTTACTTCACATGTTTGAATGTCACTTAAACCCCCTTTGGGAGGAGGTGACTCCGCAGTGTGCCTCTTCCAAGAGGAAGGGCACGCTTCCCAGTGTTATCCTAGTCCTACTGTTTGGGTTGCTCAAGGAACACCAGTAGTTGACCTTCTCTGTGTAGAGCCCGGTCCTATTGTCTGCCTTATAGGAAGGGTCAGGAGCCCTACACAGGGCACTGGAAGGGGCAGCTCCTGTGGCGCTTTGGTAGGGATCCCAATTTCGTCGGTCATCCGACGTGACTCGGAGTGACCGACTGAAAGGGGAACGTCTCGGTTACGTATGTAACCCTCGTTCCCTGAAGGAGGGAACGGAGACGTCACGTCCCGTCGCCACAGTCGCTGTACCACCGCTGAGCTGCCGGGTCGCCGGCTCGGCTCCTCAGCGAAAACATAATTGATGCGGTGCATCAGCTGCCTCTTATGCTCACGCTGTGATCAGCGGCAGCTGGATGCAATAATCGCATGCCAATGTCCATTGGCTCGTTTAGTTACACTCGAAGTGGATTGGTCTCTCTGGCGAGATCCCAATTTCGTCGGTCATCCGACGTGACGTCTCCGTTCCCTCCTTCAGGGAACGAGGGTTACATACGTAACCGAGACGTTTAATTGATTATCCATGCATCTTTTTTTTCCCAATATTGTTTTGCATTATTGCCCCCCACAATTGATATTTATATGCATTTTATGTAAGTAGTTGGCTATATTAGAATGTAAATAAAGATCTCATTGATTTACATTACAAGCAGAATTTTATCTTATTTTTTTGCCATATAAATTATCAGCAACTTCACAGTTTTTGCTCAGATTGAGCTTACGAATAAAATTGAGGTGTTTTTTCCCCTTCCCCTATATCATACTACAGTATATGTGCCATAAAACCCTGATGTTTCAAATATGACACTAAAATAAAGATAAATGTATTTATTTATGACCTGTCTAACTCAACTCAACTTTTTAAAGAAACAACTAAACATGTGTCTTTTTCGTCAACATTTCACCCATTAATACTAACACTTTCTATTCTATTTTTCTATTCAAAAAAAAAAAAAAAAGAATTACTGGGACTTGTCACAGCACTTACATATTATTGTCCTTTTGTTGGTTTAATTGCTTCTATTGCCCTCATTTGTAAGTCACTTTGTATAAAAGTGTCTGCTACATGATTAAATGTAAATGTATTTATTGTTTGTTTTGTTTCTTTAAAGATTCAATAAACAGTTTTTCTGTTATTTTCTAACTATTATTTCATATGTCAGGCTTTACAGGGTTAAGCACCATTCATCAACTGCCTACAATTATTAAGAGATCAATAGCATCTTCATCCTTCTCATGCCAAACTCACATTTGTGAGCACGCTGCAGACTGTTGGCTGCTGTCACATCACAGGTGCATCTTGGTTGCTAAAGTGAGCTCACATTGTGTAGTGATATAGTGAGTGACAACAAAAGCCAGAGGAACATTTTATTGCTCAGATGCTGCAGCAATGAAGTTCTCAGTGATGTTGCATCAAACAATTCTTGCATACAGCATATATATATAGCTTTCTCTATTAAGAATTCGATGAAAAGTTGAGATTATATCTGACTTTTGATAGTAGTTTTTATAACTTCAAGTTTATAACTTCAAGAAGACGCATGTAAGATTATTACAGTATTTGTCTTGAAAAATGATCTAAATCAAGGCATAAAGTTCTCCATGTTATTGCTGAAGGAAGGAACTAACTTAGATATTGAAGAGAAGATACAAAATTCATTTTTTTAATATTGTGTGAGCTAGGCAAGGTACCTAAATCCAGGTTACAGAATCTCTTATGTTGTGGCCATGAACAAAATCTGAATCGAAAGTGAAATCTTAACATAAAATTTTGCATCTTAAATTATGTTTTGTGCAGTAAATATATGTTTGTTTGTTTGTGTGTGTGTGTGTGTGTGTGTGTGTGTGTGTGTGTGTGTGTGTGTGTGTGTGTGTGTGTGTGTGTGTGTGTGTGTGTGTGTTCGGTGAAGCAATCCTTCAATGAAATTGCTAAAAATAATGTTGTACTGAAAAACGCAAAGTCAACAGAAGCAGTAGACAATGGTGGTACATCAAGATAAAAAAAAAAAAAAAAAAACTAGGATATTAAAAGTAACAAATCTATAAACTCCAAAAACAATTATTTAAACTGATTTAACACACTATATGTACAGTAAGTACCCAGTGGCCACTCTTCAGAGGCAGTTCTTATCTCAATGGCTGGTCATTACCCTGAGTATTGATTGGATGATATATAAAGAGCATTTCTAGTGCTTTGGCCTTTCCATAATGTTGAAACTCTCCTGCAGCTCAACCAGCAAAGACTGCACTGTTATGACATATTTATGGCATCATTTGGCTAAGTGACATCCATTTATAGTTAATTTATTAGCCTTAAGCACAATGCATCAGCAAAATGACGAAATGACTGCACCCTTAGGTGTAGTGAATTAGCCAACTGATAACATTCAAAACTGAATGCCTTGATAGAGAAACGCTGAACATTGATTTAAATAGTTTCAGTTACATCTTATCATTTCAAGGGAAATGAGCCAAACGGTTATAATGAAGAACTTTGGTGAAACATTCTTTTCTTTTGATTCTTGTCTTTTATATTTCTGCATTAAATTAAATGAATAACGTAAACTGCATTTGAAATCTAAATGAAATATAGTGACATATAATTATGTGTTTAAAGCTCTGAATCCACCAGAAACTCCAGGACTAGCAGATTTCGAAACACTCATGACAGACATCACCACCAATCTTTTATAATGAAAGTGAATGAGGGCTGAGACTGGCAAGCTCCAAAATGAAAAGAAAAACCACCTAAAATTTGTCATTAAAGAGGTCCATATGACTCGCGCTATATATAAATTGTTGCCATTGTTCAAAGAAAATCTTCACATCTTCTTGATCTGCTACCATGCATGCTAAGCAGTGTCATTAGTATCATTTAGTATCATTGAGATACCATTAATTATATATATATATATATATATATATATATATATATATATATATATATATATATATACACAGTGGGTACGGAAAGTATTCAGACCCCCTTAAATTTTTCACTCTTTGTTATATTGCAGCCATTTGCTAAAATCATTTAAGTTCTTTTTTTTTTCCTCATTAATGTACACACAGCACCCCATATTGACAGAAAAACACAGAATTGTTGACATTTTTGCAGATTAATTAAAAAAGAAAAACTGAAATATCACATGGTCCTAAGTATTCAGACCCTTTGCTCAGTATTTAGTAGAAGCACCCTTTTGATCAAATACAGCCATGAGTCTTTTTGGGAAAGATGCAACAAGTTTTTCACACCTGGATTTGGGGATCCTCTGCCATTCCTCCTTGCAGATCCTCTCCAGTTCTGTCAGGTTGGATGGTAAACGTTGGTGGACAGCCATTTTTAGGTCTCTCCAGAGATGCTCAATTGGGTTTAAGTCAGGGCTCTGGCTGGGCCATTCAAGAACAGTCACGGAGTTGTTGTGAAGCCACTCCTTCGTTATTTTAGCTGTGTGCTTAGGGTCATTGTCTTGTTGGAAGGTAAACCTTCGGCCCAGTTTGAGGTCCTGAGCACTCTGGAGAAGGTTTTCGTCCAGGATATCCCTGTACTTGGCCGCATTCATCTTTCCCTCGATTGCAACCAGTCGTCCTGTCCCTGCAGCTGAAAAACACCCCCACAGCATGATGCTGCCACCACCATGCTTCACTGTTGGGACTGTATTGGACAGGTGATGAGCAGTGCCTGGTTTTCTCCACACATACCGCTTAGAATTAAGGCCAAAAAGTTCTATCTTGGTCTCATCAGACCAGAGAATCTTATTTCTCACCATCTTGGAGTCCTTCATGCGGGCTTTCGTGTGTCTTGCACTGAGGAGAGGCTTCCGTCGGGCCACTCTGCCATTAAGCCCCGACTGGTGGAGGGCTGCAGTGATGGTTGACTTTCTACAACTTTCTCCCATCTCCCGACTGCATCTCTGGAGCTCAGTCACAGTGATCTTTGGGTTCTTCTTTACCTCTCTCACCAAGGCTCTTCTCCCCCGATAGCTCAGTTTGGCCGGACGGCCAGCTCTAGGAAGGGTTCTGGTCGTCCCAAATGTCTTCCATTTAAGGATTATGGAGGCCACTGTGCTCTTAGGAACCTTAAGTGCAGCAGAAATTTTTTTGTAACCTTGGCCAGATCTGTGCCTTGCCACAATTCTGTCTCTGAGCTCTTCAGGCAGTTCCTTTGACCTCGTGATTCTCATTTGCTCTGACATGCACTGTGAGCTGTAAGGTCTTATATAGACAGGTGTGTGGCTTTCCTAATCAAGTCCAATCAATATAATCAAACACAGCTGGACTCAAATGAAGGTGTAGAACCATCTCAAGGATGATTAGAAGAAATGGACAGCACCTGAGTTAAATATATGAGTGTCACAGCAAAGGGTCTGAATACTTAGGACCATGTGATATTTCAGTTTTTCTTTTTTAATAAATCTGCAAAAATGTCAACAATTCTGTGTTTTTCTGTCAATATGGGGTGCTGTGTGTACATTAATGAGGAAAAAAATGAACTTAAATGATTTTAGCAAATGGCTGCAATATAACAAAGAGTGAAAAATTTAAGGGGGTCTGAATACTTTCCGTACCCACTGTATATACATTAGTGCTGTCAAATGATTAATCGCGATTAATTGCATCCAAAATAAGTTTTTGTTAACATAATATATGCGTATGTACTGTGTATATTTATTATGTACACACATACAGTATATATTTTGAAAATATTTACATGTATATGCATTTATATATTTATATTCTTATATTTTATATTATATATAAATATATTTAATATATAAACATAACATATTTTTCTTAAATATATAAATGCATGTGTTTGTATTTATATATACATAATAAATATACACAGTACACACATATATTATACACATATATGTACATGTATATGTACACACATATATATTGTATATGTATATATACATATACATTTCGGTCCTACTTGCCCCACTTTGAGCGGGATTCAAACCGAGGTCTCCAGCGTGGGAGGCGGGCAGGTAACCACACACAGTATTAAGAACCAAGGGTTCCCAAACTTTTGAATGGGGTTATTTTAATAAATTCAGCTATTTTTTGGTCTTGTGGACTAAATGTAAACATATTTTATGTAAAATATCTTACTCAGGACAGTACTAAATAAAAAATAACATGCATTTTGTATGATCTCTCTTATTTTTATTTTTATTTTATTGAGTTTTTTTATATAATTATTATTTTTGTTTTAGTTATTATATATCAGATTAAACTAAATGAAAATGAGAAATGTTGCTTAAATAAAAATATTTGTTGGATGTGTTATATAACTTTAATAGAAAATATTACTTCTATAACAAGGAAGTTTCTTTCTTTTTATTTATTATTTATTTATTTATTTATTTATTAATAATAAAATCTGGTAAAATGATTGATCCAGTGGTCACAATGAGGGGAAGGTTATGAATAAAATCTCCAGAAGATTCTAAGAATATAGCATATGAGTTGAATTAATTCTTTTCATGATACTTTTATGTGCTTTTGCATCCATTTTGAAGCTTGAAAGCTCGAGTTGCAATTTGATGAGAATGATCATTATTCTCATTTTGTATTCCATGGAAGAATAAAATATTTGTAGCAACATAAGTAAAGGATGACAGAACATTCCTTTAAACTTAAAACACACAGTGAAAAGAAATAAAACTAAAAAATATAAATACAGTATATAATAAACAAATCTTTAAATGAACTGCATTTATATACTCAGATAAAAGAATTCCAGCCTCACTCTCTGATTCTAGTTTTGAGTAACTGTGCGTAGAGGGGCCTTCATTTAAATGCTTACCATTCATTAAAAATCTGTGTTCTCATCTCTCAAAATGATGAGAGAGAGAAAGAGAGATGAAGAAGAGAGCATATCCTGACAGCTTTCAAATTCCAGCCTTCACATGGTGTTGGAATAGGGCGAGTGTGAGGGAGGCATGATCAGGACAAGTTAAATTTGAGCAGTAGCTGTGATCAGTGAAGCAGGAAGGGGTGTTCAATTAAATATTTCACCTCAGCTAGTGCTGTACAGATACAGACCCTGGGCTGTCAGCTTCCGCACTGCAACATTCATCTGTGGAGGCACAAAATCTTTTAATAAGAAAAAAGAGAGAAATGTCTCTTTTGCCTGTCGTTGCCCCTTCCTTTCATATGACAACTTCAGCTGTTGCCTTTAAATGTTAATCCTTACATGATCTCATTTTGTTTGTGAAAACCAGTGGGTCTGGTGGCTCTGTGGTTGGTAATTCAAAGGTTTCTTGCTCAAACCCCAGTAGGAATGACTCATGCATGACCTTGACAGTCAGTGGGATCCCCTATCGCCATCATGCCCTTGAGCAGAGCACTTAGCACCAGGTCACTTCTGGGAATAAATGGGCTTTCACTTTCACTTTCACTAATGCTAAATGACTAATAATAATAACTTAGACTGTGTTTCGTTATACTCCCTATTTTATATGATGTGAATTAGTATAATCAACACAAATTCAGGCCTTGATCCACTAAACATCAGGACAATGTGTCATTTTTGTGGTCGCACCAGTGAAAATGTTGGCAGGTTCAGTCAGGCAGAAATAGTCCCTGACATTGAGAACATGGCTATCAAATTAAATCCTATCAATATGTAGCCTAAACAACATTTTGAATACAGCATACTAGTATGTACATACTACATACTCATGTTTTTGAAAGAAGTATCTTATGCTCACCAAGGCTGCATTTATTTGACAAAAAATACAGTAAAAACAATAATATTGTGAAATATTATTACAATTTAAAATAGCTGTTTTATATTTGAGAATATTTTAAAATGTAATTTCTTTCTGTGATAACAAAGCTGAATTTTCAGCATCATTACTCCAGTTTTCAGTGTCACATGATCCTTCAGAAATCATTCTAATATGCTGATTTGCTAAAAACAAAGAAACATTTATTACTAACCACAAACAAACAGTAGTCTATTATGTATGTTTACAGTATGACTTAGAGATGAATGATCCTAGTCTCTGTACAAGGATTGTAGAGTCAAGTGCAGTTTTCTCATACTTGCTTTACGAATTTCTCTTGTGATGTAATATAAACCATTTTCCTACACAAGTACAAAGTACACGAGTAAACGTTACAAAAGAGAAACAGAAAACGCTGTGAGTTATGTAAATAAATGCCTCTAAATTCACACAAGAGTATGACACATATGCACGGGGTGCGGTACTATCTGTGAACATACTGACTCACATGACACCCTCTGAAGTGCTTTTGTTTTGTGGGTTTGGAAAAGCTTTCCTGTAACGTTTTCTCTCTCTTTTTTAATCACACAATGCCATTATACAACTGTGTCTGCATTTCCCTTGTGTGAGGAACCATTTATTTCACCTTTTATCTTTTATTCCTCTCAGAGTACATTTCTGGAGTGACAATAGCATTCTGTCTGTAGAGGAGCAGCATGCTGGAACATAAAGAACAAACACCGTTATTACAAAACCGCCGACGCTTTCATAAATAGATAACTTCCGACAGCTATTTTCATTTTACATGAACAAGAAGGGACATAGAAGCCATCAGAGAAAATGGGACTGATTACCAAGCAAAAATTGCAAATCCACCCTGACCAATTTACAGAATTTCGGTAATCCTCTAAAGGAGGATAACATTTAAGCTGTAGATGCTTTACCATGCCACGCATGTGAAGCTCATTCTCAGATTTAAATGAGTTAACTGCAATTGTTTTCCAATGGTTTTTAAAAGGTCAAAGCGAATCAAACTTCTCGTTTGAAGTTTTGCATAATTAATACATGCATAATTAATACATTAATTATTTATTACAATACAAAGTAAGTGAATGAATGAATGAATGAATGAATGATTGATTGATTGATTGATTGATTGATTGATTGACTGACTGACTGACTGACTGACTGACTGACTGACTGACTGACTGAATGAATGAATGAATGAATACAAATACAATTAAAAATAGCATTGCATTAATGATTTCTAAAAATACCGCCATTATAAATAGGCCTAAAAATGTACTAAATTGCAAATTCATCATTATAATATACTGATTAAAATATATTTTAATACATGACATAAAAGTTTTAAACATGAATTCCATTAAAGTATATTTCAGTTTACCATAAATGCTTGTCTGTATTCAACTGTACACTTGAACTATATTTCAAAGACAACAAAAGTAACTATGAAATGACATATAAAGATGTACTTAAGTGCTAAACTATAATACATTTGCATTCAACAACATTATATTCAGTTCACACTGAATGTATAAGTATATTCTTTGTGAAATGTGAAAGTACAGTCTTTTATTTCTGTAATAAATACTCTTTTTAAGTATCTTAAAATGTACTTTTTCTACAAAAGGAAAGTTTGTTGTTCTATTAAATTATCAGCTTGTTGGTTTTTTCCCTTGTCGTGTTTCATATTTCATAGTGTTCTGGTCTATGAGTAACATTTCATAAATGTATATGGTTTTACATATGAACAAGCACTCTGGATTATTTGCATTTCTCATCATAAGGCACAAACTAAAGTGAACAATCAGAATTAGTTGATCATTTTTATCAACTTTTAGTAAAAGATAGCTGTCTGTCTATGATTACCAGATCCATGGAAATGACTGGAAAGTTCCAGAACAAGCGTAGATCCTCTATAGTATCTAAAAACACCCATGTGTGTTAACATCAAGGCTGATCGCGACTTCATGATTGGCAGATTGATCACGTTTGAACAAAGAGGATCAAACATGCACAGAGTTTCTCATGCACTGAGGCGAGTATTACAGTGCTGTAGTTTCTCACAGGAGTAGAGATGACGCCTCTGAACGCAATCATGAGGTAATTAAAGACACATCTTATTAACACAATGAAAATACAAATTACATTCAGAAGTGTGAGGCTGAAGTTCCTCACCAAAATCTGTTAACTAAAAAACAGGAACTAATGACTTGTCATTGGCGCTCTGCTGGGCTCTACCTGGAAATATTAATGCCTTTATTTTCAAACAGATTTCCGTATTCTTGTCCCTGACCATGCTGCAGGCAGCATATATGGTATATTAAAGAGACGCATATGGCCAATAATGTTACAGCATCAGTCACACCTGAGGGTACAATTAGAAAATAACCAAACAACACATTATTTTATAGCACGAGTACCATATAAATGCATTATAATGATGCTTATTAGTAAGAATAAATGCACAAAATATACACAATAAGGACTTTATGGTTACAAAAACAACAAAAAAATAAACCAAGTATGTTAAAATGGTTACTATAATACCAATGATACTATTAACAAAATGTTCTAAAATGTCGTTTTAAAAAGCAGACAAGCATTAATAAAGAAAAGATGATAATTAAAACCAGTAATTAGTTTTTCTCTAATGAACCCTCGATCAACAATGAGAGAATAATATAAAAGCCTGTGTTGTAATATCGCCCATGTACTACCTTGGGTCCTCACGGGGCAGGTTGCGTCGATGTATGAAATGCTAATGAACTATTTAATTCAGAGCCATCTAGAGGGACATGTAAGGAGGGATGAGGTATAAAAGGATTGGAAAAACCACTTAAAAGAAAATCAGAGTTCACACAGGGGATAGAACCATGCTCAACATGAAACACTGACAACATGGTGGTCTACCTCTCAACAGGGGAAGATCTGTGAAAGAGAGAGAGAGCGAGAAAAAAAGTAGTTGTAATAAGAAAAGGCATCTGTTAAATGACGCTACTTATCATGAATGATTGTAGAAGCCATTTAGTCCTGTTTGTCATTCGCTTTTGAATTAAACGGCATGTTGCAACTATCTTGTCCAGACAGATAATCTCCAAATAATGGGAACCATGAAACTAGGGCTGTGCATTTAATGTGTTAATTTACTGTGATTAAGTATAAGAATAAAATGCATTTAGTTGTGCTCCCTGACCTGCACGTAAATCCCATAATAAGGAATCCAGCAACTACCAAAAGACCAAGATTTGGCTGGTCTAGTTTGCCCTTGCTGGTAAATACCATAATGGCATACTCTGAGCAAATACCTGTATTGTATTGTATTGTATAACATTTATTAAAATATTTTAAAATATATATTGCTAATATTTTATTATAGTAGTCAACACTTTAAGAAAAAAAGTATGAAGTGTGTCACTGGGGCGATACCCTTTCAGAAGGTACTTTTTATACATTTAAGGTACAAATATGCACACTTTAGGTAATAATATGCACCTTTTAAAGTAATAATATGTACCTTTTTAGGGTAAATAAGTTATAAAAGTGTACCTTTTGAAAAGTTACTTCCCCTGTGGCAGATTTTGTACCATTTTTCTGAGAGTAGTAGATTTTTTTTTTTTTTACTGCACTAGTCAAACTACTGAAATCGAGTTGAATGCAAAAGCTAGTGAATATCATGTTAATAGTACAGACATCCTTGACTACAGGCAACAGAGTAAAACCATTCATTTAAAAATCATTTAAAAGTTGAACACATATATAAAACAAACAGTATTGACTTCTAAAGCCACTTTTGTAATATCCATTCATTGCTTTTGTCTTTGAATTATATTAATTTGGCAGATTTTCTAAGCAAGCGTTTGATGAAATAAATGCTGAATGAAATCCAGTACTTTTTTTTCTTAATAATTTTGCTGTTTTTATACAGTGCATTACATTTACATTTAATGTGAATTACATAGCATTTTTGCTTTCGGCAATCATTTGTAAAGTGAAGAAGTCTTGTATTATCACTTAATCACCAGAAAAAATGCCACAAAGACATGATTCATATTTTTCTCTTTGCCAGGTTACATCTGTGTTCAATTCCCAGCCGATTTTCATGTATGAATGCTTCTGAAGACTTTATTTTACAGTATGTCTTAATCTTGACTTCAAATTTAGAAGTATGGTCAGTGACAATAGAAAGTGAAAACATCAGCCAGATGTTTTCTTCTACATCTGTGGGTGTTTTACTACATCCTGACAGTAACAGAAAATTGCAGATTTTGTATATACAAGGTATATTATATACCTTGTTTATGTAATGGTCTTTGACATTAAATTGATGATTTGAATATATGCTTGCACTATTTTGCAGATTGTAAGTTAAATGTATTCAAATGGCATTTTGCTACTACTTTTTGTCATTAAAACAAACTTTTGACTGCTTCTGTTATTTTGATAAGGGCATTAAAGCTGAAACATAATTTGAAAAAAAAAAAAATTTAAAAAAAATGTAAAAAAAAAAACTGTATGTGATGGAAAGTTTTCATTGCTATTTTTGCAAAGCAGCAGATTTTTTTTATTCAAGATGCAGGGCTGTTCGTTAATTTGATTAATTAATATTTTTTTTATATATAATGTAAACAATTCATGATTACATGAATTGACAAAATACAGTACTTATAGTACATAACATCATAACAGATGCTGAAAACAGCATCTCGTTCATAACCCTGTTAGCAACACAAGCAGTTTGCTTTGACTGCGCTGACTGTCCATCACAGTCTTGGACTTTTCAAAAGATTGACAACACAATAGCCAAGCTCTCCTGAAATTAATGCTTTCTTTAGTTTTGACCAAATATCATCTAAGCCCATGGGAAAGCATTGCATAGGCTTTGTGTAGCGGAGGAAGCTCAATACGTACTGTACTGGAAGCAATTTTGCAGTGCTAATAGAATTCAATAGCATGTTTAGAGCCTGCACTTTCATTTGCATCGATCCTTTTTTCATTATGATTTACTCCCTCCACAAAGAAACCAATCAGCTGTGTCTAAGTTGAACTGCCCTTAGTTTACAGTGAGAGTAGAGGCCAAAGGTAATTAAGTGATTCTGATAGGAAATTAACACTTTGTGCCCCTCAACGAGGATAATCTATTCCTGTGTGACAAGATTAAGCAAAGGAGATGAAGAAACAAACTCAATCACGATGCACGTAGACACATTAAGCTATATTGACTTCATGGAGGTAGGTGTTAATAATCAGAGCCTGCTGCACATAACAAGCAGCGGTGTTCTCAAGTCCGACTGATTCTTCAATCCAACTGATAAGACCAAATTCACTTTACATTAACAACTACAAAATTACAAACAACAACAAAAAAAAATAAAATAAAAATGCTATATACAATTTTCATAAAATCGTTGGACTGATGGACTAGGCATTTCTGTTTTCAGTTATAAAAGGCTTTTTTAAGGCTACTGTTAGTATGCATGCATATGTATGTTTTAATTTTAATTTACTTCTATTTAGCAATGACACATTTCATTTATCAAAAGTGACAGTAAAGAACAAATGTTCTTTAGAAAGAAAAATGTTTCACAGTTTACACAAAAGTTCTCAAGAAAAAATGTTTCTTGAGCACCAAAACAGCATATTAGTATCCTAGGAATTAATAGTGTTTTAAAAATACTCTATTTGATGAGTGACAGACAGACAGACAGACAGACAGACAGACAGACATAGATAGATAGATAGATAGATAGATAGATAGATAGATAGATAGATAGATAGATAGATAGATAGACAGACAGATAGATAGATAGATAGATAGATAGATAGATAGATAGATAGATAGATAGATAGATAGATAGATAAAGCGGACGGATGGACAGGATAGATGGATTGACGGACGGCCGGACAGACAGATAGCTAGATAAGCAGACAGCCAGACAGACAGATATGGATAGCCATAGCTTTGGCTTTCTGTTAGCCAAAAGTAGCCACAGTTTTGTTTTTTTTGTTTTTTTAAGTGCAGCCTAATCCAGTCATTTCACCATCAGAAAAACAAAAATCAATCTGTTCTCTTCCAGTCAAGGTATTAATACACATCACTAAGTAAAACATTCATTACCTACTGCAGTTAATTTTTAGGATGGTTTTCCGCACAGTATTAGTCATTTAGGCTCCTGCTTTTCCCCAGTGCACAATGTGATGTATTTTCCTGTAATCAGGCTTCTATTGTAACAATGTGCTTACGCATCAAAGAGCATGTAGGCGGTTCGTAAAAACCCAGAGAGTTAGTTCCTGTCATTAAATTGGATTTCATCCATTGCGGAAAAAAAATGTCAAAAAAGCTATCTGAACATTGAGTACCACAAGCTAATTGCCGCTTTAATGCATGACACAAAAGATTCCCTGCTGCATGTCCAGGCCTAATGGACCGGATTTGCTGGGATAACTCCAATGTTGCTTTTTGTTTGCCTCTCGCTGAAGTAAATACTGCTGTTTGATCTATCATCCTTCACAATCTAACAAACAACCCTTAGGATCCAAAGAGAAGCATTAATATGCTAAAGCTAACAAAAAATCAAGTTAAGTGACAGAATTTGCATTTAAGGGAATCAGGTTGTCTGAGACTTGAAAAATATCAGGTTTGTTTGAAATGGACACAGAGATGAGATGCGGTGCACTTCTCTTCCAGCCCAATCTCTGCATAGATGGCAACTAGTGAAAAATCTGACCTAAAATACCACTGAGGCACAGAACAAGTTGAAACAGTTCCTCACTCTGATTGATAGAACAAGCTGTGATTTCCCCTGAGTTCTAGATGGACGGAGATGATATCAATCTGGATGTGTGACTCTGGCCTTCAAGAATGACTACAGATAGCTGGACGCTGCTGGACATACTCTCTGCTCTTCCATGGAAACACGTATTAAGGGTATTTTAAAACAGACACCATGGCTGACATGTCTGAAAATGATCACCAGTAAGGCTAAGCTAGAAAGCCCATTGTTTGACCACAAATATGTTTCTGGATCTGTTCAAGCTCATGTCTGACACTTCTTGCTTTTCAGATATGACATATTTTCTCAATTCTAACCAATATATATATATATATGTATATATGTATTGTTCTTGTGAAATATGAGAATTTTAAACTAATAGATGTGTGATTTAACTGTGAAATGTACACTTGTAGTAAAATTCAAATCTTTAAAGTATATTTTTAAAAAACAGAATTCGCAGATAATAGAATATTAACGAAATAGAGCACTCTTAAGTTTCTTAAGCACGCATTTGAAAATTTTACTTTGTAGATGTTTTAAATTGTTCTAATAATTGTCATGCTTTAAAGTGCACTTGTTGTAAAGTACACCTACTTAGTTGTGTTGACTAACACACGAAAGCACTTAAAAAGCACTTGATTACAAATTTAAATGTGATGTGTTATTCAGTATAAGTAAATATATTTCTAATGTACTAAAATACAACTTCATCATTACAAAAGTATAAGTACAAATATATTTAAATACGTAACATCCAAGTTTCAATATAAATTGTATTTTAGTTTACCATAAATGCTTGACATCATTACACTTCAACTATATTTCAAAGACAATAGAAGTAATTAAGAAATTATATCTATTGATGTATTTAATTTCTAAAGTAAACGTTTACTTTAAAAGTTCAGCTACACATTTAAAAAACGATGCATGTTCATATAATTGCAATTAACATGCAATTAATTATCTGAAAATATTACATTCAGTTCACACTTTTTTATATATTATACATATGTCTATAATTTTTTTTTCTGTAACAAGTACTCTTTTAAGAAGTATTCTGAAGTGTACTTCTACAATAGAAATAATAGAAACTGTTTAAGCAGGCAGAAAGCAAATATAAATCAAAGTCATTGTTTAGAAAATGATGGCAGAGAGCCATTACACATCACTGTTGTTTCCTAACATTAACAGTCTGCTAGTTGCATTAACTGCAGATCCTGAACTGCAAATGGTTGAAAACGTTCAGTATGTGAAGTTATCTGTGCTCAGCTGGAAAAATACCAAAGAAATCACTAATCTTCTGTAGCAGCCTTGGGATTTCAAACGTGAAATGGGAAAACGTTATCTGGATGAAATACTATGACTCACTTGCTATTCTTTAAGCAACTAATCCACTCTAACTATCCAAGTGTTAACTTGCTATGGCAACTTTGACAATGACTAGCGCAGTGTTGCGTGACCATGTTTAACATACATTTATACATTTCCAAAATATGCCTTAAAAGGAAAGGTGTTAGCTTCAATAAATAAACAATGACGTTTGTTTTTGTTAGGGTTATCTTGAGAAGTGGCTCAGGTCAATCTTTGCACTATAATGAGATCTTCCAGCATTTTGTAACAGCATGGGTAATTGAACCAGTCTCACTTTAATTGAATTAGAGTCACAGAGGGAAAACACCTGACCTATAAAACACCACACTTTCAAGATAATTCAAATCTATCAGTGCAGCATGCAATCCTTTTTCCTTACACTATAATTATGCCGGCTGACAAGAAGCTATTAAATGCTATGTGTGGTAAGATTTGTCTGCCCATTGATTGTCAACATTGCTGCCTCACTAGAATTGCTGCATAAATATTTCTACATGTACATAACAGAAACCTATATATTTAACCCTACTGTCACTTACAAGGATTTTAAACATCTATATTAACAACATGGCTTTGAATATGTGCTCTGTAGGTAAAACAAGTCTGGATTCATGATTTTCTTAATGGTTTTGTGAACTACGTTTACCCTTACTGCAGAATCCAGCAGCAAGAGAGACGCCTACTCCAGAGGAAAAAAAAAAAACATAAACATCAATAACAGAGTAAACTTTCACCAAATGTATTAAAGTAGCGAGGTAGGCAAGCACTAAATGTATTGTTCTTGTGAAATATGTGCTAGAACAAAAAAGTAAAGCAAAGCCTCACAACCGACTATCCTGCTGGTGCATGCAGACAGCACAAAATATAAGACCATTTCATGCTTTGAGAGCCCTCCAAAATATCTCTCACTGGTAAAACATCTACTTTGCCTGCTAAAAATGTTATTTCATCAAAATATACAGCTATTTTTCAATGGCTGTCAATGGAGGTGGATATTTTTGTATGTATAATGGTGTAGTTATGGCATCTACAATTCGAGTCTGACTGAACCATGCTAACCAGTTGAAAATCTGTCTCCATTTCACTGTTTTACCATTATCTCACTTGAAAGAACACAGCTTGCATGCTTAATTAGATGATAAAAGAAATCCTTTGTACATTTGTAATTGATCTTAAAGGAATAGTTCACCTAAAAATTTCTATTTTAGCCAGAAGTTAAAAACGTCTTGATGGATTTGTTTCTTACAAACATGCAGCTTTTCACTTCACAAGATGTTAACTGATGGACTGGAGTCATGTGGATTACTTGTGGATTATTGTGATGTTTTTAATCAGCTGTTTGGACTCTCGTTCTGATGGCACCCATTCACTGCAGAGGATCCATTGGTGAGCAAGTGATTTAATGCTAAATTTATCCAAATCTATTCCAAGGAAGAAACTAATCTACATCTTGAATGAGTAAATTTTCAGCAAATATTCATTTTAAACTATTCCTTTAACAGGTAGGAAACCACAGCTTGTACACTTGTACTTGTGGTATTTTGAACATATATATGGTGAATATGCATAACCAACTTATTTCAGAATCTGTGTAAGGAAATATTTCACCCTCACATGAAATTCCAGATTGTGTAAATTCCTATTGAAATTACTGAAAAATTAGTTGAACTATGATAAACGTGACCACACCTTTATGATATAAATCCATTCTACTAGGACCAAAGTATTTCAGAATAATGTAAAATGTACTATGTTGACCTGACTGTATACATACTTTGTCCATGTTTTTTAGATTAGTCAGATGATACTAACACACCATTACTGGCACGGATTATGGACTGCATCCAGAACACAGCTTGGACAGGGTCATTGTAGGACATTTACACTTTTGTTCTTGAGCCACCCTATTATTCATTTAGCCTTGTATTAAAACATAAGCTTTCCTGACAGTGGACAGGAATTCTCAATTTCCATGGACCAGTTTGCAATGGTGTGGTGCTAGAAAGTGCAAGACCTGTTGAAAGACATGACAGATACGATTAGCAACTATCAAACTACAGAAACTGTTTGACACAGTAGAAGAGAGAATTAATTTATATCAAGACTGAAAGTTGCTGAAAGGTGCTGTATGAACTTCATTTGCCATTCGGAGAGGTTCAGGCTCCCGTGGACCCTTTTTACAAGTTTGTGTAATATTAGAAAGTGCAAATCTTGCAAAAGACATACCACAATTCCCTTCAAAAAAAAAAAAAAAAAGCCAGGCTCTTTCAATTGTAAAGTTACAGAGCTTCACCCATTTTACTGTTTGTACTTCATGCATACTGTGTGCTAGAAGATGAGTATGTCAAACAGTAAGCTTTCTAAAGAGTTTTCAATAGAAATGTATACTTTATTCTCTGCTGTGTTCAGTGCAGGGAAAAAAGAAGAGCGGTTTGTGTGAATGTGTGTGTCTGGGAGCAGGGGAGAAAGTAGGTAATGCTTTTCTATTTTCCAGAAAAAGAATAAATTTGGTGCACATCATGTACTCTATTTGTTTTAAAATATCAAAGCTGAATTCTCACCTTGCAACTGGACGATTGTCCCTGAGCTCTGCCCTGATCATATTTTTGTACATCTGTGATTTTTTTTTTCTGTATTTTGTCTGGATGAAATCCATGAACCCTCAACATTTTCAGTTGTATGTCATTTCAACACAATCAATGCACAAATATATTAAATCACATTTCCCTTACGCGGTAATATACTTTCCTGCTAAAAAACAACAACAACAAAAAACACTCCTTTAACCAGACTAAGCAGGTCTATTGGTTTCCTTGCTTGATCAGACTGTTCTGTAAGCTGTTTTTTCTTAAACCTGGCCGGCCTTGGAGATATTCTAAAACAAGCTAAGACCAGCTTAAAGCAGCTATGAAGAGCAAATCATCAGCATTTTTTTTGTTCATAACCTTTTTTTTTTTTTTTTTTTTCAGTCGAATCACGTATCTCACAGTATTGATAAATGAAACAATTCAGAGGGTTCATGCAACAAATGTCAAGCTAATCTTTGCATAGCTACTAAGTCAAATAACAGAGGGTAAAACAGAAGGTACAAATACAAAGTCTGTATGTTCACATATACAACAGTATCTTAGCTAGCTTCTCAGATTAGCTTACTAGCTAGTTGAGCATTGCTTTAGTTGTATGAATTTCAGGGTGGCACCCCTGCAAATACCTCCTCAAATTAAATGTTTCCTGCCAATTTTAGACCCACATGATTCACATTGCTTTTCAACACCATTGTATGCAATAACTGGATTTCATATCTCTATTATGAATTGATGCTGACATATTTTGCTAATTGTACTTAATTGTTCAATTATTAGTTTATGGCATTTGGTATTTACTAATTAACTTAGGTGCTCCAAGTGATTTTTTGAAAATGCCACATATAAAATGTCATTGTTACCTGACAGATGACTGAAACGGTTTTTCTAAGCTGGTTCTGCACCAAACCTAGGCTTTGTTAACAATAGAAAGTGTGAAGGGAGTGTTTTTTAGACCATCAGAAACATTGTCTGTCAGTCAGTCATTTCATACATTTTTGTTTGCTGACATGTCTTTGGATGGCAGGGTATTGGAGAGATCAAGTGTTAAATGGAAATGACCAACATGCAAGCTTGTCGAGACAAAATATATCACTAAAAAGTTAAAAATTATCATCTCAGAACAGGAGTGTAAGACCTCCTTTTGAATTTTTGTGATGGTTGGCATCCCTTGTGGAAATGAAGTGTGCTTAATTGTATTTAATGTGCACTTGTAGAGTATTTTAATATTACAATATATTTTCTGCAAGTAGAGTTTATATATATATATATTTGAGCTTTCCTGTAGCTCAAATAGTAGAGCATGGTGCTAGCAACGCCAAGATCGTGGGTTCGATTCCCAGGGAAAGCAAGAGCTGATAAAATGTAAAAACTGTAACTTGAATGCTATGTAAGTCGCTTTGGATAAAAGCGTCTGCTAAATGTAATGTAAATGTAATATATATATATATATATATATATATATATATATGTAGAGTATTTTAATATTACAGTATATTATCTGCAAGTAGAGTTTATATATATATATATAAAGGGCCACTTATATGACTGTTCTTTAACATACTTAAAAATGCACTTCATAATAATGTCAAAACATTTTACTTTGAAGTACAATTTAAATCATGTTTTAATCACGTTTTAATTAAAGTACATTTTAAAGCACTTGTAAAGTACTATTATAATTTTAATTTTAACTGTGATGTGTTAATGCATACATTTTGTAAATGAAAATATATAGTAAATATAAAAATATATAAATAGTAAATATATTACAAACGTACTAAATAGCAAAGTCATCCTTACAAATGTGTAATTACAAATATATTTAAATATATAACATATAAAAGTTTGAACAAAAATTGCATTAAATTTTAGTTTACAATAAATGCTTGTCAGTACTTGTGGCGTACACTTTAATTAGATTTCAAAGACCTAAGCTCTATTTAAGTTGCTGAAGAACACTCTTAAGTTCAAATAATGCCATTTAACATAAAATTAAACTATAATTAATTTTTTAATTGCAAATAGCATGCAATTAAGTGTCCCAAAATATGGCATTCAGTTCATACATAAGCACTGTAATAAGTGATCTTTTTAAAAGTATGCTAAAATGTACTTCTTTTTCACAAGAGACACACAAAAATTACTGCTTCCAACTGTGTGGATCATGATATATTAATTTATTTCTTTGTTGAACTGTGAACTAAACTATATTCTATTATCTCATCATTTTAATTCCTTTTCAAAATGTTTAACTCAAAATTTTATGTTTTCTTAAGTTTAGAAATGAATTATTACCTTTCATTTTTCCTATGCTAGCCTAAACCTCAACTGTAACCTTGCATACAGTAGGACTCTTTATCATGTGCTGATTATGTGCCATATAAATGTAGGCAACATAAGAATACACTGCAAAGAAATACATGTAGTGCTAAATGAATAGTATCTAATAAAATGCAATATTCACAAATAAACAGCATCAAATATTGATATTCTTCTGCTCAATCGTTGACCATGTCATATAAGGATGTAATCATGGTCTCTCGAGTGAGCCTGTGTGAGAACGGCATGACTGTATCACTAACATCAATGTGTAGTGCCACTGGCAAAATTGTACCCCTGAGCAGTCAGTGACATATCTGATGACCAGCCAGTGAAAAGAGCTTAGCACATCCACACGAACCACAGCACAGCCTTTGGGTGATGTACTTTTAATCTAATTACACACAACCATCTTCCAATAATGAAGCTGGGGCACTTATCAAAGTGGATGATTTGAAAAATGACTATGGGCAAAATTTGACGTATATGCATTTCAAATGCAAAAATAAGTTGCCCAGCGAATGTTGGCAAAACCGCACTGTCAACAGTGTACACAACGCACCTCACAGCTCTCCATGACCCCCATTATTTATGGTGACAGGCCAAATTGATTGTGGTTGAAAGATCCTAACCAGAATAAAATGAGCTTCTCTCTTATTGCCTTTCAGGTAAATCTCCACTCGCCGCTTTTCCTCCAGGAAAAAGATGCGCAACCCTGGGTTCGTGACAACAGTTGTTTTCCTCAACCTTGCAGAATGCTTTAATGCCTTTTTGCATTTTCAGTCATGTGAAAATCCACGAGATCAAACATCAAGCCCCCATCTTTGCAGCTTTCTTGTGTTCTTGGCATTCCACTGCCCTATTCCCTTTGTCAGTGTTACAGCATGCTTTGTTAACTTTATTAAAGCGAGCATTGTCTCGTGTGCCTACCGTGTTTGTCATCGTGCATCCATGTGCCTGTGACTGAGCACTGCATACATCTGTATTGTGCTTACGGAGCAGATAGGAAACCATTTTCAAGACAATGACAGAGGGTTAAGCGTTTTATACAACGTCTTGTAGCATCTTCACAAAATAAAACAGAAAAAAACGCCCTCACAACCCTTGACATATGATATTGTGAGCAATGCATCTCTAACAACATTATGCACCCGCCGGTTTTTCCATTACGCCAGCAGTGGCTATTTGTTTCAATGAAAACACTAGATAGAGAGGACCAGAGAAAATGACTGCTTGATCAGACTCCGTATCCATAGAGGGCCCGGACAAATTTGCATAATAGAGAAAGGGTGAGGAAAGAGGTTAAGGCCGTCTTAGATACTTCAGCAACCACAGCAGCTACATGCAGAGCACTGGATCCGGCTAATCGAATACAAACATACCCAGAAAGCCAGTCTAGCAGACAACTGTCTCGAAATCTGTTTAACCTCATGTGGTGGGAGGGGAAGACCGCTGCCTTTCAATCACGCATGTTCAGCAAATAGGAAGGGAAAATGAATCTGCTGATTTAAACTGATGAAAATGCACGCAAACGGGGTTTCATTTTGTTTCTGATTGCTTTGCATCAGGTATCGCTGATTGCCCTGAGAGATCTGGGGAATGGTGTGGGACTGACGTGGCCTCCATCCTCCAGTGGCAGTTGTGTTACCCTCGATGCCAGCCTGTTTAACAAGGTCTTCACTCAAGCCTTCACTCAAGCCACTCCTACACTAAGGTCAAGGATGTTTGACACCTCTCCTTCAGCCGGGCACACAGGAATTCCTGATTCACGATGACTTACAAGGATGGTTCACCCAAAAATGGAAATTCAAGCATCATGTATTTTCCCTTATGTCATTCTGAGTCCATCTGATTTTCTTTCTTCTGTGAATCACAAAAGGAGGTATTTAGTCGAATGTCCAAGCTGCTCTTTTCCATTCAGTGAAAGTGGATGGGGACTAAAGACACCCTTGTGAAAAAGAAATATATACTTTTTTTTTAAACAAAACAAGTGCTTATGTGGAAAAACAAAACAAACAAACAAACAAAAAAAAATAAATATACATTGTGTAAATATAACTTATTTCTTTATTCTGCAGAACACACACACAAACAGATATTTGGAAGAATGTTTGTAGTCAAACACTTTTTGGTCCCCATTAATTCCACAGTGATTTTTTTTTCATACTATCGAAGTCAGTGGGCACCAACAACTGTTTGGTTACAAAATATTTTCTTTTAAGTTCAACATAAGAAAGAAACTCATGCAGGTTTGGAACAATTTAACGGTAAGTAAATGATGACAGAATTTTCATTTTTGAGTGAACCATTGCTGTAAATGTGAACTGAATGTGATGTTTTCAGAAATTGTTGATTGCAATTAAATAAAAATATATTAATATATATTATATATAGTAAAGTTGTAAAAGTTAATTCCAAGTTGTAAAGATTATTAGAGCACGTTTTACAAGAATAATAAACAGTATTTTATTCTTTCTACTTTAAAATTTCACATTTAATTATTTAACCTTTTTTTGTAATTATTTGTTAAACTTACTAGCGATTTCTGAGTGAAAATAGTTTCTACATCTTTTTTGTGTATCTGAGCTTTAGACTGTTTTTGACACACTTAAGGAAATACTTTTAATATGCTATTTAATAAATACTTTGTTTTTGAAATATAGATAAAGTGTACTGTCAAATGTACTGACAAGCATTTATGGTAAAATAAGTATAATTTAATGTAATGTAATTTAATGCAAAATATTTGTCATGCATTTTGGGTATTTGTAATTGAAATTATATTCACTTTAAAAGTAAAATTGAATACCAAACGTATATATGTGGTGCTGCTGATGCAGGAGCCGGCATTCTGATGTAGAACCCGGATACGCTGCACCTTGTTTACAAGCAGAGGAATGCACACACGTGTCGTGATACTCTCATTAACATGCATCGAAGACTGACACGGAAGTGAAGGAATTGTTGAATAAAGTTGTTGTTTTCTTTTCTTTGCAAACAAAAAGTATTCTCGTAGCTTCATAAAATTACGATTGAACCACTGATGTCACATGGACTATTTTAACAATGTCCTTACTACCTTTCTGGGCCTTGAATGTTTCTGTTCCATTGCTGTCTATGCAGGGTCAGAAAGCTCTCGGATTTCATCAAAAAATATCTTAATTTGTGTTCTGAAGATGAGAAAAGGTCTTACAGGTTTGAAACGACATGAAGGTAATTAAAAACAGATTTTTTTTTATTTTTTTTTTGGGTGAACTATCCCTTTAAGTGTGTTAAGAAATGTAGTCATGAAAATATACTCTCTTTTATTTCATTTGTTCATTTTTTTTTAGTACACTTCAAGTGGACATTAAATACAGTTAAGCACGCCTCTTTTCCACAATGGCAATCTTGGTTACAATTCCATTTCACTGTGTAAAAGAGCAGCTTGGATACTCAAGACTATGTTCATATTTCAGAAATACTATCTTATATCCATCTCCTACAGGACTGGACCAATCAGAGATGATTTATTTAGTAATTAAATATTTACTCATATATTTCTAAACTAATTATGAATTCTAGGATATGATAAATTAAAGACATACATGAACCTAATTAGCATACTTATTGAGATCCTCGGTGTGAGTCACCTGATATGCCTTCATTGGGTAGTTAAACGGCCACAGTCGACGCTGCTCATGACTGATATGTGTAACCGTTTATGTACGATGCTTTGCAGCAGAGTTAGTGATCACGCAGATGAGATGCATTGCTGTTGTCAAATTGTTAACTCACATTTGCAGAGTGTCGGTTTGGCTCCTTGTGCAGTCCATTAATAAGATTAATAATTCATTAAATACAATCGCTGTTTATGTTTCATGAGACAAAATTGAATGATTAATGAGACATCAAGGTATGAGGCATTATATTTGGAGATCAATAATAGAACACCTGAAATATTACCACGCATCACTTCTCATTGTAGAAAGCATTCATATCCAGGAACAGATAAAATGGAATGAGTAGTCGACAAGTCTTACAACAGCTTATTAGTTACATTTACTAGTTTTTAATATTTATGCAGTTTTTCATATGAGAATGTACTAAAATGTGCATCAAATATTGTTTTGGGGTCCATTTGATAGCCGAGCATTGAGATGTTTTCACTAAAAATGCAATTCTTATATGTGCAAACTCTTATTTTTTCAAGTTGGCTGTTGTTAAAAATGGCATCATCCGGCAAACAACTAAATAATTATTCAAAACTGACAGGTTTGTTTCTGACAAATTTGCATAGCTTTAGCATAAAAGCACTTCTCATTATCAGATTTGCTTTTGTAGAGGTAGCAGATTGAACATAAGGATAGCACATCTGAATGTGTGAAAACAAAGGAAAATGTGTCAGCCACGAAAGTAAGAAGGGAATTCCCCATAGAGTTAAACTCAGTATAACTGCACCTGAAATAGCTGTATTCATCCGTCCAATTCAAAGTTGAGAAAGCACTAATTATTTGGAAAAGTGTACTGAATGCAATAATTACAACAAAATCTTATTACAACAGGAACTAACAATGCCAGTGGCATCGAATGTATACCTTGAACGCATGGATAAAAGCCTCTGTCAAGTGAATAAATGTAAGTGTTCTTTTAGTGTGTTTGGACTGTTTCTCTAATGCAGTGATTCTCAACCTGTGGGTCGCAGATCTGTTCTGACAGGTCACACACAGCAAAATACAATGCTAAAATGCAAAGAATTATATGCAAATAACCACATAATTATGCATAGATAGTATTGCAACTAAAAACTAAACCTAAAAAATAACACTTCCCATATCTTTTGTTGCTGACGTCAAAAGCTGATGCAAATACATCTGTCACTTTGTTGTTTGTTTACAACAATAAACATGGTTTGTGATATTGGACACAGAGAGAATGAATACAACCTGATGAATGAATACAAATATGTTTCGAAAACTAATAACCAAAAATTCAGCTTTTGTATTGCAAATTTCTATAAAGGTAAAAGTGCTTGGCTATTTATAGTGTATAACTCTATTGATTTATTGTGCGGTGCTTAGTCAGAAGTTTGGGAGAGGAGGCTAATTTAATGTAGTAATTATAATAATAATTTTATTTAAATCTATGCAATTAGGTTACCCAGACAACATAAACTCAGGAAAAGCACAAAGCACACGTTCCAGTCATCCAATCTCACTCACAGTGTAAATCCATTTATTTCTTATGTTAATTCAAGTGAACTTGCTATTGCCATTTCTAAGGTGTGACAGGTAATTACTATGGTGTGAGATTCGCCTAATGTCTTCAAGTCACCTGTTGTTTGTGCATCATAAATATTATACCTACAGTTCAAGAAGCTGCATGATTAGATTATACTCATGCATGAATTATTAAATCACAAAGTAAACAGTGTATATGGAGGAGTTATACAGTACATGTAAGCTACAGTCTCCACCCTGCATTCGGGGGTGTAATGGGATGTGAGCCAGTGATGTTCAGTATATGCAAGGGACAATTAACATACAGTATAATACTTATAAAATAACATACTATAATAAATTATCCCTCTATAAGTAAAAAAATAAATAAATAAAAATAACAGATTGTATCAGTATCTGGGGTGTTCTCTCACACACACCCGCACACACATATGTCCTTATTGTGTCTGTACTTTATATATATATATATATATATATATATATATATCACTATTGCTTTATTTATAGGGATTTATTTAAAGATAAAATAAAAGCATTGAAGTTAAATCCTTGTGAAATATATGTCATTATTTCAAATTGTTTGCAATTAATGATACTTTTGCAAGCCAGTAGGTGGCGACAGATTAGTTCAGGAATGAAACAAGTGACATTTTATGAATAAGTCACTGAAATATTCACTTGACTGATTCACTCAAAAATACTGATTCATTCAAGAATGAAATATTGTGCCCACTACTATGTGCTTGTTATGGAGCCAAAGAGGCTAGAGGCGTGCGGATCCATTTATTGCCCTTTTATTATTTTTATTATCCATTTATTATTGCGAGCATTTATTAATAAACATAGTCAAAACACAGGCAGGGTCGGACAAATGGCAAACAGGTATATAGAGGGCAAGACAGAAGAATACTCAAGAAAACAGGCATGTGTCGATCGGCGGCGAACGTGATCCAGGGGGCGAGGCAAAGAGAGATAATCCAGTACACGAGCAATAGTCCAGGCAGGGGCAAACAGAGTCCGAAACGGCAAGACAAGGGTTAATCCAAAACAGACGATAAATTCAGGGCAGGCTGCTGACAGACGACACGAGATAAACCAGGCAAGGATCGAGACACGAAGGAAACAGACCATAAAACAAGACTAGGCTAGACTTGGGGAAAACTAAGAGTGGCTCTGTAAAGTAGCTATCAGCTAAAACAGTGATAAACGCTAGACAATACTCCACCGTGAGAGAGAGACTGTTGCCAACTAATTTTCAGGGAAAGTTGCTAAAGGAAGGTTGATTTGTTGCTAAAAGTTGCTAAATGACGTTGTGACGTCATCGCGTGATGACGATGACATACAATTGTCTCTACATCAAATCTCAGCAAAAAAAAAAAAAAATCTATCTATCTATCTATATATATATATATATATATATATATATATATATATATATATATATTATATATGTTAATTTAGATTTGTTCATAAAATAATATTAATGCATAATATTAAAATATAAATAGCTTTTAAATACAACATTGAATTATTGAACATTTACACATTTTTGAACAATTACAATTTAAGTTTATTTATTTTTTATTAGCTAGTAAACTATTAAAACTACACATTCTGAACAGTTATGGTTTTAAGCAGTGTATTAGTAGCTAGTTAGTATGCTACACTCTAAGAAAACTCTGTAAAAATAGGGCACAAATCTATGCTAATATAAAGGAATTTTCCTTATTGATTTTTCACAGGTTTTTTACCTGCATTTTAAATGACACATTGTATTTTGTGTTTTCGGGTTACAGGGTTACAACGGAAAATGGATAATGGATAACGAAAATTGCTATACCTTTTCCATTTGTCTAGATATTTATCTTACAGTGTACCAACTGATCAATAATCGCATGGACAAGCTACTAACAAGGTGGATCATTAATGAACAATTATTAAATTATCATTATTATTAAGTTGAACAATTGCAGATAGCAGCTAACTTAATTCATGTGATGTGTGCACTGCTTTGGTTTCCTCTTTTTGTGTAATTTAGATTAAAAAAAATGTGTGCCTTTTTTTGTTTGAGTCACTTATCGAGAGTTGCTAAAAGTTGCCAAATAAATTTTAAAAATAGTTAAATTTGTTGCTAGGTGCTTTTGAAAGAAAAAGTTACTAGGGTAGTCTGAAAAGTTGCTAAATCTAGCAACAAAATTGCTAAATTGGCAGCAGTGAGAGAGAGGAAGTACATGGCTTATGTAAAGTATGTGATTGGCTGCAGCTGAGTGCATGTAATCAGTGCAATGGATTGTGGGAACTGAAGTCCAGTGTAAGTGTTTTCCGGATTCGTGACAGTGCTGCACAAAGAAAGGAATAATTGACGACGGGCCGTTGAATTATTAGAAAAATAATGCACATCCGAGGTGGTGATGCGGCCACGACGTGAAGCGGAGTGTTACACCTCGGGTGCCAGACCTCAAGACATCGATCAGGGGCCGGTTGCATAAACTGTTTAGACTAGTCTTAAAAAGCTAGTAACCTAATTTTTTTTTCTTCAAGACTGGTCATAACTTTTTAAATTCAGTTATGAAAAGGTAGATTGGTCTTATTTGTATTGGAAAAGTAAGACTGATAACCCCTTGGCAACTGTTAGTTGGTCAAAGTAGTTCTTAAGGCACAGTCTTAACGTGGTGGCTAAGTTTATGAAACTGGCCCCAGATGATATATTTCAAGACATTCGTCCGGTTTTTCTACTTAAATCGCTATTGTGAGTAGGATTATTTCTTCCACATCTCATCCAACGCCTTCGTTGCTAATTCCAAAACCTCATTTTAAACCTAGTAACAGAGAGCGGACTAATGCAGTTAATACAGTTAATATCTAAGTTATGAGAGAGAGAGAGAGAGAGAGAGAGAGAGAGAGAGATTAACGTTACCTCTATTTATAACTATTTATTAACTATTTCATCTCTGTGTCTGATTTGAAGCGGGCAGAATGATATGAGAACGTGCCGTAACTGACGAAAATAACTGTCCATGGAATAAGCGGGATAATCAACTGTTTTTTTATTGTTTTTAGTCTAATTGATTTAGTTGCATTAGTTTTACATTAATTTTCTGTAATCAAGATCTAGCAGCCAATAGCTCCACTTGGGAGAGCAATTCGCGGACAGCTTTTCTTGTGCATGGAATCACCCACATGCCATCAAACCAATGTGATCGCAAAATAATAATGACAATTCATAGCAGAGTATAGGCAACAAAGCTTTTGTGGAACCGCTCACCTTAATTCCTCTGTACCTGTCACAGATTTGCATAAAATTACAGTCATTTGGCAAATAAATAATTTTTGTACAGTTACAATACATATTAGGGATTTGCCCATATCCAATATGCCGATAATTTTCAACTCATTTTGGTTGACAGCCGATGCCGATACTGATATATTATTATTTTTAATTTTGGTTAGTTTTTAACAAGAACTTATTTGTTATAATTAAATAAACAATAATAAAGTTATTTTATAATGACAATACATTGAAGATTTGAAAATAACTACAAATAAACTATATATTAATCACTGATATTTTTTATTTTTATTTATTTTTTTATTAGAAAGATGCAGTGGTAACCTTAACATTTTACCATTAACATTTAACATTATCATTAACATTTGTAAATGGTCTAAATATATATATATATATATAACATATTACACATTAATGAATAAATCAGTATATATAAAATTATTTAATTTAAGTGTCATGTTTGTGATTTTTTTGTTGTTGTTGTTCGTGTAAGCTATAGCTTCTGACCTTTAAATCAAAACATACTCATGATTTTATGGCATCAATTACTGCTTTATTTAATCAGAAACACAGTCTAAATATTATTTGTGTATTTTGCTTTCATTTTATTAGAAGTAGGCCAACAGAGCCCCTTGGGGAGGCTGCCGCTGTTTACTCTATCATACACCGAACGCGTCATTCTGTACGTGCATTCTCAGTTTAAATGCAGCGATCCAAAACAGTGAATGCAATCACCATTTAGGCAAAACTTTGCTTCAAGAATGAGCCACAATGCTGACTTGATCTAATCGCACTGTTGACGTGATCTAATCGCTAGCACACCCTGAGCATATGTGAGTTAATGTATTCCTCTTATCGGCAAGACATTTATGGGGCAGTCGTGGCCTAATGGATAGAGAGTTGGGCTTGTAACCCGAAGGTCGTGGGTTCGAGTCTCGGGTCTGGCAGGGAATACCACGACTGAGGTGAGACCCTTGAGCAAGGCACCAAAACCCCCAACTGCTCCCCGGGCGCCGCAGCATTGGCTGCCCACTGCTCCAGGTGTATGTTTACTACTGTGTGTATGCACTTGGATGGGTTAAATGCAGAGCACAAATTCCAAGTATGGGTCACCATACTTGGCCACACACCACTTCCCCCCTTTATTACGATATTTACATTTAAAGCCATTATCGGCCGATTCCGATATTGGTCTGATATTATCGTGCATCCCTAATATATATTCCCAATATTTTATTATGTAACCCTTATGTTACACCTCAAATTACAAGGGAATTTATAGTAATGTTAATAAGCCAGTCCCCATACTCATTCTTTCAAATGGCCTGGGTATTCAGAGCATTCCTAGGTTATATGGACTGAATAGGGTAATAGCACACACTGTAGGGCCATGATAGGGTAGTAGTACACACTGTAGTGCTTCACTGCTTCCATCAGCCATGTTAAATTTATGTTGTCATAAATAAAAACACAATGACATATATAAAGTGCACAGTCATAAAGAATTATTGTAAGAATCAAAGTTAGTCACCCATGTTTGGTTGTACATCACAGCTTGGTTAAAAAAGGCTTTTAAAGATCTGTCCATTGTAATGAGTATCATGTATCCGAGGGTTAAAACACTCACACGAACACAGCAGTGTTGAATTGAGTTGAATGAGATTGTATATGTAAGAATGCCACACCAGAATCAATACAACTGCAGTAATAGTAAATGGGCTTTTAATTGATTTCTATATGTAGTATGCTTCACACAAATGTACACAATATATTCTATGGTTATGAAAGACAGTATTTTCACCTGTTTTAGTCAATGCTCTTCACCAGGGTTTATTTGTATGCAGCTATAGTACTAAGAGCAGGAGTCTACAGAGTGGTTACTGAAAGAGCTCTGATCTGAATAATGTTTTCCTCTTCAAAAGAGGGTATGACTTGACTTGAAAACATTTGGATCACAAAAGAGATAGTTTAATCAGTGGTTTGGTTAAGTTCAGTTGTAAACCATGTTGATTTGTTTAAAGCAGTAAACAAGATGCACAGCAGTACAGATATTATCAGGTAATACAGCTCATTTTTGCAAAGAGAGAATAGTTAAAATGATCAGCATTCATGAGAAGGGTCCTCTGCATTAATTTCTGTACACAAATTGTATGCCATTGCCATAGAGGACAAGAAGTTATACAAAACCACAGGTACCTTTCATACGAAAGTGTTTACTGTGTGCCTCTCCATAGGTTTGAAGTACTGGAGAAAAATGCTCTTCAGTCGTCTGTTGTTATGACTGAACATTGAGTGCTGCATGATTGCGTGGGTGGGGAACTGTAGAAAATTCATAAATCCTGTACATTTGCATATGTAAGCTCAAGATCTTCACATCTCATGCAAGACAGCTAGTTAGATGGACTCACTAGAATTTATTGGATCATGCCTATCTAGTGTTTTCAAGAGCTGCTAGTATCTGTCTGTCTGTCTGTCTATCCATCTATCTATCCGTCCGTCCATCCATCAATCCATCTATCTATCCATCTATACATCTATATATCTCTCTGTCTATCTGTCCATCTATCTATCTATCTATCTATCTATCTATCTATCTATCTATCTATCTATCTATCTATCTATCTATCCGTCCATCCATTCATCCATCCATCTATCCATCTATCCATCTATATATCTATCTGTCTATCTGTCCGTCCATCCATCCATCCATCCATCCATCCATCCATCCATCTATCTGTCCATCTGTCCATCCATCCATCTATCTATCCATCTATATCAATCTGTCTGTCTATTTGTCCGTCCATCCATCCATCCATCCATCTATCTATATATCTGTCTGTCCGTCCGTCCATCCATCCCTCCCTCCATCCATCCATCCATCTGCTTGGCAACCACTAAAATCACTAGCAACAAAATTTTCAACCTTCAAATCTTTCTCTTAAGTGCATGTTTTCAAACTACATAAGGCCTATTTAGCCTTCAGACTTCAAGGCTTTTTATTAGACACATCTTTGTCAGCCTTCAAAGTTTGTCTTGACAAACTTTATTTTTCTTGTTACATTCCCTTGAATTAAGATTTGAATTAACATTCAGTCATACAAAATGTCAAGGTTTACTCATCAAATTGCAAATTAAAAACCTGTATTGTTTATAAGAACTGTAAGAGGTATCCAACCACTAAACTAAAATATTCATTATCTGCTTCAAGAGAAATTGCTGAGCATTTGTCATGACTAAGTCAGGTGTTTTCAACTGTCATGTAGCTAATAAAGCAGATAGACCCAGGAGATTGAAACCAGAGTGTTGCTTACTACAGAAGATTGATATACAAGTCACATGGTACATTACCACAAAATCAGATTTGATTGTCTGTGCACCTAACAATTTATTTCATCAAGTGTTTATTCTACCTCATGCTGCAAGCAAGAAAAAGGTGATTTTTAAAACAATTTTAAAGATTTCCTCAATGTCACATCCTTTGCACTATGAATTCTGAGAGATCAGGTCGAACTGCGGTTTAACAAGCTTGTAAAGTTGTCCTATGCAGACTTAACCTACTAGAAGGAAAAATTGCCCAGGCTACCAGTTGCATCCATGCATTCACCCAATGGCCCACTGCATTTGCTCAAAGTGAATAAAATAACATCTTTCCAATCATTTTTAATATGAGCCATACAGGTGGCCTTGTTAGCATCATATAATTAACAACAAAAAACATTAAACATAAATTAACATTTAAGTAAAAAGGCATTTGGAAAGGATGAGACAGATTAAAAAGTAAAAGAATGTGTAGTTTTTGTGTCTCTTATGAGGTTAGCTAAGGTAGCGGTCTATGGAGAGAGGTTTGGTGATGCTACAGAGGAGAGATGATACGGGACTCCTCCAGTGCATAGATCTTCATTTCTCTGCTGACATTTTTGCTTGAGCTTGGAAATACTTCCTCTTACTTCCAGGAAATGAAAGTATTGAGCTCCCATTTCTAATGGAAATTTCATTTTGATTGATTGGATTGTGCATGTTGTGGCATTCATCAAAGTCGTTGTTATTTTTGCATTACCCTGGAAACATTATTTTAAGCTCATTAACCTGAAGTGGTTATATGTATGAGATAGCAAGTAGCAAGCAGCAATTTTCTCCTTATTTAAATAAATAAAAACAAGAAGTGAAAAAGTAAAACTCACTTTCAGAACCTAAGCTAATCAACTGAGCTATTTTTGTAATACTTTTAAATTAAAGGAATAGTTCACTCCAAAATGAAAATGGAAATGGAAATGGAAATGGAATAGAAAAGTCAATCCCCTGTTGTCCTCTCAAAATCCACATTTGGTCTGTTTTTGCTTGTAAACAGTGATTGATTTGTGCATACTTCTCTCCTGAGTCAGAAGAGACAACTTTTTTAATAGAGGAAGTAATATTATGGATTATGGACTGGTATTTTGGCCAGAAGTGTTTAAACATCTTGATGGGGTTTTTTCTTACAAACATGCAGCTTTTCACTTCACAAGATGTAAAGTGATGGACTGGAGTCGTGTGAATTACTTGTGGATTACTGTGATGTTTTTATCAGCTGTTTGGACTCTCATTCTGACGGCACCCATTCACTGCAGAGGATCCATTGGTGAGCAAATAAAGTAATATTAAAATTCTCCAAATCTGTTCTGATGAAGAAACAAACTCATCTACATCTTGGATAAACAGGGTGAGTACATTTTTCAACATTTGGGTGAACTATCCCTTTAACAGCAAAAATAAAATATAAAAATAAATAATAAAAAATGAATTAATTAATGCCATTTATTTAACATGACATTAATTCATGTATTTAATTCATTAATGTATAAACGTATTAATTCATGTATTTCACAAAAATATTTTTTCAGAAATATCTTTTTGAACCCACAGTGGCTTTTTCTTTCAAGCTCAGCTCATACTTTACAGAAACACCAATAAATCAAATGATTTAAGGTCTGTCAAAGTTTAAAAAGATATGATTTTGTACTTGCTTTGAGTTTTCTTCTTGTTTGTCAAAGATACATTTTGGAGTTATCTAGTGTCAGACACTTTCACTTTCATCCATTCCACCTCAAATCAGCCGAAGCAGTGTGCCTTACAAAAACCTCTTCCCTAAAGAAAGAAAGAAATACATTGGTTGGCCAAAGTCACTTGTTTTCCAAGTTGATAAAAAATAAAACTATGTATGCACTTATTCCATTTAAAACAGTCAGATACTGTGACAGTTCTGAAAGTTATAAAGCCGGAGAACAAGAGCGAGGGGCGGCCAGGGCACACCATCGAATTTAGTACTCGTAACACGTCACAGTGGAGCACAACAGGGCAGTCTATTGGAAACCTTAATTTGTGGCCAGTGAGACACAACATCCAGAGATATAAACAAGAGAAGATACTCTTGCATGCACACTCTTGTGCTGGGAACATGGACTGAATGATTAAACAGAGCCATGGGTACCACTTAACCCCTGGAGTCTGAATCTGAACTCACAAAAAAAGGAGACTGTCGGTCTTGAAATTCAAGCAGTGCATGAAAATTGTAAACAAATTTATGGATGTACATGGATGAGGAGTTTTACTTTGTCCAATATTCTGTCTTTATTTAATTCTGTGGGAAATCATGTATACACGAGGAACATGACCTGAACAGGTTAGGTCTGAGCTAAAATTTGTTCAAATAATTACATCAGATTCATATGCAATCCTCGGAGTGAAAAGGGGTAACTGCAATTTTATCTTTAACAATTTTTTTTTTATTGTCCAATTGACTGTTTGCAAAGAGCTTGATTGACAGGCGATCTGACCAATCATAACGCCGAATCCGCCATCTTGCCTGACAAACAAATCAGACAGGAGAGTAGATTAACTTCGGTGGACTTAAACTTGAAAAGGGGTGTGTACTAATATCTTTTCGGGGTTGAAATAAAATACCTTCTGATGTTCATTCATGTTTATTTTGTGCTTTAAGTAAATATAAAAAAGACAATCGGTTTACGTGCCGCTTAAACTGAGGCAATACAGTGATCTGTTACGACACAAAAACGGTATTTATTGTTTGAATTTGTTACAAAATGACATCATTTGAGAGCTGAGAACTTGTTTCATAGCAGAAGTAACCTGTTCTATCTTGTTTGTCGGCGTGTTGTCAGTTTCCTCTTTGCGATGCATTTTTTACTGCGTGAGAACATGATGTGTGAGAGCGACATGGCTTGTTGCACATAGCAACAGTAATTAAGGAGGGATGGGTTTTTGCAAAAGGTCAATTGTGACTATAGCTCACCATCTCAAAATGATAATTTAGACTATTTCTAATAAGTGAAACTTTAGATCTCACAGTTGCTGTATTGATCTCACAACTAATCTCACAAAACTGCATTTCTCATAATTGCAAACTTATTTTGTTGTATTTGCAACTTTATATCTCACATTGCGACTTATACTGTAGCTCAAAATATTACTTTTTATATTGCAATTGTAACTATAGCTCACCATGAGACTTTATATGGAACAATGAATATTTAAATCTTGCAGTGTGTTTTGTTTTTGTTTTGTTTTTTTATCGTAACAAACTTTAGTTCTCACAATTCCGAATGTATTTGTCATATTTAGAAAATTATTTTGTCATATTTGTGACGTTATATCTCACATTGTGATTTTTTTTTGCATTTTCTAATGTAAACTTAATCTTTAATATTTCTTGTAACTTTATTTCATACAATTGTGACAGTAATTTTTATAATATCAACTATTTTTTGTATTGTTCTACCAATATTTCTTGTATTTACAATGTTATATCTCACATTGCGACTACTCATTTCTTGCTGCTGCAAATGTATAACTCAAAATGGGAAATCTCACAATGTGACTATTTCTCATAACTGAAATTTTAGTTTTCACAACTGTGTTTCTCATAATTGAATGAGAATGTGCATTGTGCATCTCAGTACCGTCTGACTATTTCTTATTTTAAACTTTATCCCACAATTATCTCACCTTATATTAATATGGAAAGAACTAAAGGAGTATATCACCATGTATGACTCAGCTACATCCTCAGCACTACTTCAGTATCTCCAAATCCTTTGTTCCCATAATTGGTTTCTATAGCAAAGTGAGCAAGAATCCGAGCTATGGCTTTAAAGGCATGAAGCGCCAGGGAAATGAAATTACCACACTTATTCAGTCTCATGTTATAATCATCTGGCTTTGAGATCTAAATACAGATCTCTGAACAACAAAGACAGGTTTTTGAAATAATTCCGTTCATTTGTTTTATTTTTAGCGCCAATATCTAAAACCAATATCTCTCTGGTCTCAGCCTCAGACAGCTCGCCCACGGACCACCCACGGTAACCTACTGTAGTAAGGCTTCAATCGACTTTCCACATTCCTTTCACAGAACAACTTGCTGGATACCAACCAAATGGGCTTCAGAAGTGGGCATTCCACTGAGAGTGGCCTGCTCCCTGCTACTGAAGCCCTACGACTGGCAAGAACCACATCTTACTTTTGCAGACACTGCTGCACCATTATTGGATTTTTTTTTTCCATTACAGCCCATTATTGGGGCTTAATCTATTTTAGGAAACCCTGCCCCTAAAAAGCATGTAAAAACAGTAGCATGAATTGTCTAGGTGGGCAGATGTTGGCCAGAATAAGCAACAATATCTCTCTAATAGCTTCATTTCCTCGACTACACGTGCTGTCAATCCATCAAAAAAGGATGTCAACACATCAGATCCTGTCATTATGTAATTTGTTAGCATCAGCGGCTGGTTTGTGACCCTGAATGAAGTCAGGGGGTCTGATTCGAGTGCAGTTCTGGAGCTTGCGTTCAGTGACAGGTCTCTAGTCCTCAGAGCTGAGCTGCTTCTGTTCTGCATCTAATATTAGTGCACTTGTGATCCCGAGGCAGCTGCCACTGCTCTCCAGTGGGCTAGTGGCGTTAGCCCCGTCTGACAGCATGTAAAATATCTGTTTACATTTTTGCTTGACAACAGAGCGCTGACATCCACATTTCCCCCGTGACCACATAAAATAACCCTGTCAAGAAAAGTACATTTCAGTCTCCACTTATGGCTTTTTACCAGGCTCACTCAACCAAGGTCAAGGGAGTGACTTACGGATGGAACATAAACTGTTACCATATCGTTGTAAGCTACTGCTTCAGGACAATTTCCCTGCGCTGGAGTCCTGTTCGCAATGCAGCACTGTACCAAACAAATCAAATGAAAAATGAGAGGATGTTGAATTTGTTTGTTTTCTTTTAATCACTTGTGATTGCATGAAAACACCACTTGAGGATTGAAATTGCAGATGTGAAATACTGGCAGCACGGAAATGTTACAAAATCACATTTCATTAAAATTACACAAAAGGGCAATCAGTGATTCTTCTGAAACATCAGTTCCCATGTCATAAGAAAAAAAAAATAAAATACTTAGTATGTCCAAATGTACATGTAAATGTGCAAACATTAATGTAATGCAGTGTGGACTGGATGGATAAGGTAATAAATATGGACTGAAACTCTTTAAAAAAACAAATACATTTTTTTCCCCAATAAATAATGAACAGAAGTGCTTAACTTCCAAAAATGTTGATCATCAAACTAAATTTCATATATACTACACTCTAACAACATTTTGGTGTTTTAATGTTTTTAAAGTCTCTTAAGCTCACCAAGGTTACATTTATTTGATAAAAAAATATAGTAAAAAGTGTAATATTGTGAAATATTATTACAATTTAAAATATCTATTTTCTATTTTAACATTTTAAATGTAGTGTTAATTTTGTAAGCCATTTTTAATTTATTTTAATTTAAAATAAAGACATTGTAGTAAGAATTTAGTTGAATGCTAAATCTCAGAAGGTCAAGAGCAGTTACATAATAGCTTTCGAAACAATGGTTCTGAAAAACAACTACATTTAATATGTCTCTGATGCAATAATACAAATGAACAGGACACCAAAGTGTTCCCTATCCATGGAAAGCACCAATAGAAGATTTAAAAAGATTCAAGAGTCTGAGAAGTTAGGGCATCCGGCCAGTTAAAGACCTCTAAACCCATTCCATCTTTATAAATCAAAGTCTATCTTTGCTTCCCATGAATACACCAGAGAGGACTTTGTAGGTATATAGGGAAGGAACCAGTCAGCAGCCAGCTGTACTGTCTCTTTTTCTCTCTCTCTCTCTTTCACCTTGCCCTTTTAATGCGCCATGAAACTCTTGTGTCCCTACGATACATTTTGTTCTGAAACAATGTGAGGCAGAAGCCTTGAGTCTGTGTGTATTACATCTCACGCCAACTCATCACTACACCTTGTAAAGGTGCCTCGAGAGAGAGACAGAGAGACTGCAGAGGGAGAGCAGGGCAAAAACCAAGGGTTCTGACTATTTATGACATTTTTCCTGCCGCATTATCTTCACACTAAATCTCCTTGGGGTAGATGGAGTGCACAGAGCAAGCTTTTCCACCCGCTAACTCTTAACATGTTACCAGACATTGCTTTTAGGAGCTGGCTGTTAACGGAGTTGACAATAGTCTTTTATGGCCTTCAGATTGAATATTCCCAGTGTCCGCCTCAGTACAGGCCATGTCATTACAGCTGATAGCACCAGCATCCGTTGGGAGGGACATCCGAGTGTTTTATTAATGGCATGAGCCCACCCCCCCTGTTTTTTTTTTTTTTCTTTCTTTCTGCATTTGTCTGTATTAGTAAAGATTTATGTTGTAGCATTGAACAAATTATGTACCATTGCTAGACAAATGCTGTGCAATTAGTCACTGCTTAAATGGCTCCTAAAGGAACACTGGCGCCATTCCTTTCACATTTGACTAGACTAGATAAGTTAAAAAACTAAAAAATAAAAAGCTTTAGTGTCACAGAATGCTCTTTGGAAGCTTGGATTATATTGATCATAAAGTAGTAAAAATTCCATTATTATTTTTATTTTATTTTTTCACAGAGAAATAGATTTTTAACAATTTTGTATAAACTTTCTAGACAGACCTACCATGAGCTCAGAGGTTGTTAATCCTTGGTATATGCCTCTGTAGAAGCCATAAGTCTGAATGATTTCAATACAATTTAAATAAAATTGAATTGCTAAATTCTAGGTGAAGAAGTACGCTACCCACAAAACTTAAAAGAGAAATCCACCAATCTGAACAGCTGCTGTTACACTGTAAATGAGCTCAGCATTGACCGCCTAGTTCCATAAACCATTCTGAATAATGCAAACAAGTCATTTTCTATCATACAACAATGACTTTTCAAATACTTTTAACTTAAAATCAGATTTTATATATGTTAAGATTACAGAACTCATTCGGTTGAGGTTTTAGAGAAAAGAAAAAAAAATGAGGAAAATGCATACAGATCCAAGACTGCATTGAGCAGTTATTATTGCACTGTACTGAGTGTGTTTTAGGTTACTACTTTCACTGTGGCAAAATGGATGACAGACAGAATTTCATCTTGAACACATTCTCTCTCCAGTGCAGATCTGTTCTGACATTTAATTATTCTAAAACATCACTTCTGCTACTTCTTTTCTCAGACTCTCTGAATAGATGCTGTCTTCTGCTTTCATCCTCTTGAACTACATTTAACCACAGCATGATCACACAACTGATTGCTGAATGCAGTGTATGAATTCAGTGTCCACAATTCTTTTTCAATTCTGTGCAGTTCACAAAGAGTGATGCTCTGTTTGAGCACCATATCAAAACGCCACTAACCATGTCAGCACAGAAGATCATGTGCTTGATTTTTTGAAGGTTTTTTTGTTTTCGCAGGTATTTTATCAACACATTCTCACTCCCAACTCATCACATATCGATGCTTGGTCAGGACCCTTTAGTGTCATTTTTCGATGTGCAGGATTCTCCATTGCTTTGGCGTCAATATTCAGATGCTAAAGGCATTGGGAATTTTATCGTCATGATTAAATTATATATTGAGTAATAATATTGCCATTATTGCATATATGTTGGGGTGTGATTTTTTTTTCAATGTAAACAGTCACAACAGTTTTATTTATATTACACTATTTACACATTTATGAGCACGTAACCCAACCCCTGCCCCATTTGTCAATAAAACGCATGATATAACGGGCGGATACAACTACAGTCATAATTTATTCAAAAAATATTAATATTCCAATCTTCCGAGGCCCAATGATTGATTTGTGAAATCAGGAATAGGAATAGACGCAATAACCATCACCGATATGTCCCATTGGGGATGAAGAGGATTAAGCAAGTAAGTAAGTACTTTACTTTTATTTGCCTGTTACGTGTTTTATATTGTTCAGAACAGAAGTGGATAGGTTTAGGGTAGGGGTGGGATTAGGTGCTCCAATGAAAGTATAAATTTATATAAAATGATTTATTTTTTTTTACAAATGCATGAAAACCATTAAAGTAAGACAAACAGCTGAAAACAATGGAGGACCCTGCACATCGAAAAATGACGCTAAAGGGGTACCTTGAGCATCAAAAAGCGATGCTAAGGGGTCCTGACCAAGCGTCAATATGTGACGAGTTGAGAGTGAGAACATGTTGATTTTATGCTCACAACATCTGCATTTATTTGTTTGTTTTTATTTCAGTATTATTGCAAAATATTATTACAATTTATTTATTTATTTTTTTTATTTATTTATTTTCATTTTATATTTTATATTTTAAAATGTAATGTATTCCTGTCATGGCGAAGCTGAATTTTCAGCATCATTACTCCAATGTCTTCAATGTACATGATTCTTCGGAAATCCTTCTAATATTTTGATTAGAGTACAATATACAAATTCAACATCCAATTTCTGTTTTCTTTACACCATAATTCATAAAGAGTGATGCATTATTTGGTCACACTTTATTTTAAGGTCCAATTCTCGCTTTTAACAAACCATTAACTATGAATTTTGACTCAAACTCCTAATTTGCTGCTTATTGATAGTTAGTTGTTAAGTTTAGGTATTGAATAGGATTAGGGATGTAGAATATGGTCATGCAGAATGTGTGATTTATAAATTCTAATAAACAGCCAATATGTAAATATGATAATAAGCAACTAGTTAATAGTGAGAATTGGACACTATACTAAATTGTTACCCATTATTTTTAGCACCATATCGAAAATATCCTTCTCCACATCAGCACAAAATGTCATATGCTTGATTTATGAAGTCAGGTTTCAGCAAAACTCTCTCCTTCATAACTCTTTCAATATCAATGCTTGTTGGTAAAATTTTCTATTGATGTAATTTTTTGAGCGATTATGTTGTGATGGATTGCTATGGTCTAACTATGAATGAACAGTCCTTATGATAATGTCAACTTCTAGTTTAGCCTTCCAGCCTGTTGTTCATTCAAGATCAAGATCTGACAGCAGCATGGACTGAAGCTGTGCTTACTGACTCCTCCAAGCTCAGTCAGAAAATGCCCAAAATGAGACTTTGCTCATAAGTATTAAGTGTTGATTGACTGATCATTCAGTTGAGAGGCTCAAGAATGACAAAGAAATTGGTGTAATTATAACGACATGCAATGGACCAAAGGTCTGTGGCAACACTGAAAATCTGGGATTCAAAATCTAATTTAAACCTGTTAATGGATCATAAAATAAAGAAGAAATACTTAAGATTCAGCCAGAATGCTGCTATTAAAAGGCAATTTATTTGTCATTTAAAAAAAAAAAAAAAATGTTTTCAATTAAATTATCATTCATAACAAATGTTTAACAAATTACAAATGTTTTTTAAATTTGAAAAGAGATGCAAAAATCTAAGATTTTTCACTAGTGGTCTCTGACTTTTTCATTGTGGTACGTAGAGGACAGACATCAAAACAGTGTGTTCTAACCAGCTGAATATTCAGAGTCAGTTCATATTGTTTCCCCATTTGTTTGCTCCAGTCCTGAGTGCCATTGCACCATGTGCTATAATGACCTACGGCACTTCATCAAATGGTTTTGCATTTAAATTATTCAAGTGCTTACACAAAACCCCAAAGCAAAATTAGAGCAGTGGAACAAAAAGGTATTGGTTTTATACAAGGGGTCAGTAAATACTGAACCATTATTCTCACACTGAATTAATAATATGTATGCACACAGCTGTCAGTTTTCAGTACTGTCCATCAAAACAAGCCTCCATGGTGTTTAATGATCTCATGGCTGGAACCTCTCTTAAAATTAAGGATTTTATACATGCAGCTCTCTGCTGGGAATGTGCATAGCCAATTAAATATTCTACACAGATAACTGCAGATCGATTGCAGAAGAACAGACCTGAGGTAATTTTAAGGTCACAGCCAGCTGCTATTCTTCAAACTGTCAGAACACAAATTGATTTGTGCCTCTTGAAGTTGGGACCTCATCATGAAGATGTGCTCACTATGCCTTTTACACCACCAGCAAGCAAATAGAAAACAACTCTGCTTTTCACATTTAAACAAAATCAGAAGCAAATTATATTAACCGATTAAGCCTGCAGGCAACTGAAGCTGTAAAAGACTCTCAGTGATATTAAAACTAATACTTTTTGAGTCATCATTGATGTTTAAAGTTGACCGATCAATCTATCTATCTATCTATCTATCTATCTATCTATCTATCTATCTATCTATCTATCTATCTATCTATCTATCTATCTATCTATCTGTCTGTCTATCTATCTATCTATCTATCTATCTATCTATCTATCTAGATGCATTACATAGTTTACATTGCTACGTTATTCATTTGAATAATTCACTCAACTGATATTTCTTTCATCAATACTTTTTTAGGAACTAAACACAAGAATGAGTCATTGAATCACATTGAAAAACATTGTCTCTATAAATGTAATTTACTCAATATTAATAGCTGTTCTTGCTTGAGAGAAATTCCTTAAAAGGGATGGTTCACCCAAAAATGAAAATTCTGTCCAAACCCGTAAGACCTTCGTTCATCTTTGGAACACAAATTAAGATATTTTTGATGAAATCCGAGAGCTTTCTGACCCTCCATAGACAGCAAGGGAACTACCATGTTCACGACTCAGAAAGGTATAAGACATTGTTATAATAATCCATGTGACATCCGTGGTTCAATCGTAATGTTATGAAGCTACAAGAATACTTATTGTGTGCAAAGAAAACAAAAATAACAACTTTATTCAACAATTTCTTCTCTTCTGAATCAGTCTTGCGCTGCTGTCTGTGCAGGGTCAGAAAGCTCTTGGATCACATCAAAATTATCTTGTGTTCTGAAGATGAACGAAGGTCTTATGGGTTTGGAACAACATGAGGGTGAGTAACTATTCCTTTAGCAAGGACATCTTTGAGAAAATTCAGGGCATAGGATAATATGCCTGATTTATTCATTCTTGTTTGCATGTTTGTTTGTGTCTATTTGTTGATATGTTTGATCCATTGTAATTAAAATTTTAGTAAAATATTCACCAGGATTTGACCTTCCTTTTTTGATACTGTCAAGCCCTCAAGCCATTGGCAAGCATTGAACACTGCCAGTCCAATTTGGCATAGGTTCAGAACAACAAATCATTTACAAACGTGACTTAGCACACTGCTGTAAAAAAAATTAAATAAATAAATAAAAAATTATCAGCACCTGCTAATAAGTGATTTACTGCTGGCTTCCAGTTCAACCAGTCTGACAAGAGTCAACTGCAGAATGACTCCATGACCAAGTATTTATTTTATCTTAGCACCTAAGCAATCTGAAGCGCCCGCCATTGATTTTACCAAGCTAATGAAATTAAACAGCTCTGAGCCAATCAATGACATCCACTGGTGGTGGATGAGGAGATCCCCCCCCTTCTATGTAAAGCGCTTTGAGTACCCAGAAAAGCGCTATATAAATGTAACAAATTATTATTATTATTATTATTATTATTAATCACTGTTGTTCCGCTTTAGATCTACTGTGCTGATGGCCAATACTCTTCCACTCAACCTGAGATCATGTGATCACGTGAACATTTTCAGCGTATGTCAACAGTTCTTTGTCACACAGCAAACGGCAGAAAAACATAATTAACATGAACGTAAAAAAAAAAAAAAAAAAAAGGCTGTGTAAAAAAAATGTCATTCTGTAGGCTATGTGGGGAAAAAAATGTCACAGGCTATGTGAAAGGTATATTATCTACAGTAGCTCTTTTCATGGCACTTCCAAGCACTAGCTGTCCACACAAGCCTATTCTGAATGATAAAACAGCACCATGGCCATGTTTATGTTATTCTAGGATGTTTTCTGCTTTTGCTATACAAACAGGATCTGCGACAGGTTACAACTGAACCATTCAAGCTGAACACACGCTGCACTCAGAATATCGCATATTCACAAAAGCAATCTTCTCTCATTTGTTTTGTGCAGGGTGTGTCTATTAGAGAGAATTAGTATGTGCTGCACTATTTAACAGGTTTCCTTTGAGGCATTCCATGCTAGGGAAAATGAACCTACTGTAATTGTAGCTGATACCAAGTGCTCTCCCGTGTACTTTTCAAAAGAATTCAGAATAAAGCCTTTTAATAGGATACTTAACCCTACAGCACATAGCTGCATTTACCCCCCAGAATGCATATGTGAGAGACAGAATTAGATGCATTTTTATTGTAAAACATCTTGTTTTGTCAATAAAAATTAACAGGGATCATTTAGATTGTGTGGGTGGGTAGGTTGATATTTCAGATTTTGCCTTCATTGTAGGGTCTAGCCAACAGTCCCCATGAGTTAAAAAAGCATAATAACCTTACTAAATTATTTATTTCTAAATCTTTTTCAATCTAAAAAATGCAAAAAAGGCTTGTGTGAGGGTTCCGTTGAGAGGTAGAAAGAGTATAAACAGTATAAAAGATGCATAGTAAAAAGACAACAGAAGTTAATGGAAAATTCAAAAGAAGAAGGTAGCATTTTCTTATAAGACTCATTTGTAAATATTAGTTTCCATCAGCTGTCTCTATATGTAATTATAAAGGCAATGGTAAATACTGTGTTCATGTTCAAATTTCCATTTAGTAAGAAAGTAAATAGCAAGCTGTCATTTAGCAGATGCTTTTATCTAAAGTGATTTACAGAGTACTTACACCGATAATCCTAATTGAGTAACCTGAGGTTAGATACACATTTACTTGTTTATTTTTAAATGAGGACAAACCACGTGTTTTTTCAATGTAAAATTAACCATAATTACAGACTAACTGTAGCCATCGAAGAAAAATATTGCATTTTAAGAAAGTAAAAATAGATATAAAATATGAAATCATAACATTAGCATTACAATTTATATTATATATACAACATATCTATATATTTAAATTCTATAATATAATACTGTATATTTTACAGTTATTTATTTATCATTTGTGAACACTAGTTAACCACATTACTTAACATGCAAACAATGAACAATACTTCTAGACCTGAGCATTAATCAGTCGCAGTTAAGCTTAATGTTTAACATTTACTAAAACTTTTATGAAATTAAATGGTGTATATATTAACATTAATATATATATATATATATATATATATATATATATATATATATATATATAGATAGATATATAGATAGATAGATAGATAGATAGATAGATAGATAGATAGATATATATATATATAGTTAACTTCACAAATATTAATAAAAGCTCTAAAAATATATTTTTCATTGTTAGTTTATGTAAGCTATATAATGCACTAAATAAAATAAAAACTAAATGTAAACCAGTTGGTTTACATGATCAAAGATACAGTACCTTGAAGAATTCATGGAAAGTTAGATGAAAGGATCACTTCATGTGGAGAAAAAATAAAAATAAAAAACTGGTCATATGCATTTTAGGGTTAATAAGATTGATTACAAGCATTAATTGCTTAGTTAGAGGAACAAACTAGAAAGCAAAGGCAATTAAAACGTGGCCCTCTTAATTTCCCCACAGATAATGTGCTGTGGTTAAATATAAGAAAAGACTCTGAAGCTCTAATTGCATTTCAAACAGATCAACAATGTAATACAATGGCCAGGCTTTTATCCATGACTATCAACCATGAGTCGTCCACTAGCTGAGGTCAGGCTTTCCATCTCCAAAGATTAGGCAGTGATGAATATCCGTGCTGGAGATTTAACCACAGGATGTTTCATTAGAGATCAGAGACATTTGGTTTTGATGTCTGCTTGAACATGTGCAGTCCTTGTTAGTTTAGAGTGGGGCCTAATGAACACGCCATAGATGCATCTTGATGCTTTGTGAAAGTGTGTATGTGTGTGTGTGTTACATAGACGTTTGAGCTGACCACCCATTAGAAACAAGCCCTGAATTATTGAGCACAGACTCCAGGAAACCGCTTCATATGAAATAATCCTCAGCAGCATTGTGAAGACAGCCATTAATAATAAACAGTATTGATTCACTATGAGCCATGCACAGTCAATGAACAGTGCCGAGTGTGCAGAGAAAATGAAAGATTTAAACAATGCCTATTTTCATAATGAAGAAAATCTTGAGAAAAGTGTGGAAGTGAGAAGCACATAAGAGCTGAGTCACAGCAGCAAACTTGGGCAGAAGCTGGTGAGAACTTCATTCTTCTTATGCCCCTGGGTTGTGAAGGACCGTGTTGTGAAGACCTTGTTGGAAAGGGCAGATAAAAAAGGCCGCAGATGTGATCCGCACCCCAGACAAGCACTTAAGAGAGCAAAAATGTATGCTGGGGACATACTACCAATTTCTTTCTCAGCCAATTAATGCTATAGTCACGGCAGGTGTGTGTCTAATAGAGAGGAGGATTTTTCATTTCATTGAGTGTGTTCTAATAAGTGGCGATCCGGTGCTGGGATTTGTCATTTTTAATGTTTTATTGAGTGGTTGCTGCGGTTGTCAACAGTGGCGGAAGGCAACAGAGGCAATGTTCACACAGCTTTCAGAATCAAGACCAATGTCTTGATCGCTTTTTCTGCGGTTCCCAACCTGTTCCAGTGGCTAATAAATGTTTGCACAGTCCAGTCCACTCTATATATTCGTACAGCTGCAATTTTGGTTTATTAAAACAAAAAGTCATATTTTGACACAACAGAACACATACTTATAAACAAAAACGTTACCACTAGACCACAACTACTTGATGAAATCATTAATATTAGATATGTCACAAGTTCATCTGCGCACAGTTTTACATAAAAATAGGCATTCAGTGTGCTACTCTGTTAAAGTTAGCATTAAATTAAAAATCACTGGATAGTTCCAGTCCTTGATTACAATTAGTTGAGCCACATTCAAAGCCGTTAATTACACTATAAATATACACCTGTGACCTCATTACATCAGTAATAGTATTGTTTCAGAACATCAGATTTTGATTTTGAATTTTGACTTAATAGGTGGGCTAAACACATTGCTAACTGTTTTATAAAAGCAGTAAGCCCCATGAAGCCATGGTTTACACATTGTGAACAAAGCAGCGTTGCTGTTGTAATTTCACTGTAAATCAAGGCTTCTTGGAGATTATTGCTTTATTTTCTTAATGTATTTCCAGTCTTAAGCCACCTTACCACCATCTCTGACTTCAGCATACGATTGTCGCATTTGCCCCCTAGCTGCAGTCACACAGAACTTTCAAATCACCGTGGCGAAATTAATAATGAAATATGTGACTAGATCTTCACTAATCTCATAGTTTTGACCACCAGTCAAGGTGGTCCCTTACAAAAATTAACCATGATTTTATTACGAGCACCCCCTTTGTGGCTACTATGCTCCCTCGGTGCATACTTCTGCCGAGCCTGCACTGACGCGGACTTCTACCCGACAGTCAAAGCATTACATCACAAATGTGCAAACTCAGAGGAAGGCCATGCATGAGGGTTCAGGCTTAATATTAAGAAATGTGCATTGTGCACAAATAGTACTACACTTTTACTATTATTAAACCATGGTTAATTTTTGTAAGGGGTCGCATATGGTCTAGCCACAAAAGTTCATATAGCCTAATTCAATGAATACGAATCTCAAACCGGATCCAAAAATTCTGCATATGCCACATTTGATCTGAACTCCCTGCATCTTTCAAACTGCTTTCCATTGGAAATGAATGAAATGTATTGTTTTAGTAAACCTGCATTCGCTCTGGCTATATTTATTTATTTATTTATTTTCTCATTGGACATCCTTTAGCACTTGTTAATGTCACATTAATGAAGTATAAAAATGGCTTGGAAACAGCAATTCACTTCGATTTTAAGTGATTTTGGATTTTATTGTTTACACAATCAGTTGCTATACTGCAGACCTAATCAACAGACTTTTGTGTGAAAACAATAAAAGATATCATTATCTCTTTTATTATCAGGCAACACTGTCCCCGGCACTGTGCGTGTAGAACTGGTAACGCCCATGCCGCACTAGCATTCTGATGATTTGCATTTGTGGCTCAGCAGCAAATGTCACACTTAGTATGGCTAATGTGTTTATGGTTATCTACTGATGTTTGTGCTATTGGGTCCTGTGATTTACACACAGGATCAGCGACCGGTTGCCACTCGAGTGTTCAAGTTCAAACAAGCCTGGCGTAACGAATTGCGCGCGCCAGCCACAAGAGCGAGAGAGGCACCGACAATGCGTTCCTTTGAAAGAGATGCTCATTAAAGCACTCCTCTTTGTTTTGGTTTCACCATTAAAGCTAGCCGGCATTCCTGCTCCTCATAGCCCCGAGCCTCTGCTTTAACATGTCATTTTAATTGGCGCTTTTTATTCTTTTTCTAGTTTTCCTTGGTTATTTTTATCCAATGCCTCTTCTAGCACATAAACAATTACATTTCTGAAGTGGTGTCTCTTCTCTCCTGTCACTCTCTGGTGGCATGGTGACGTGTGAGATTTGGGACACAGATTGAACTCCTGCTAAATCGTAAATGAATGTTTTGGCACTTTGGCGATATTTACAGACACTACCTCATTGCCCAGCGACGTTGCAAATTGAATTGCGAAAGATGTTAATCAGATTTGCCGTTTTGCTTGTTTCCTGCAGAACTGGGGAAAACAGTTCTTACTTGATGTGCTCCCGCTTTCTCCTGTGGCTATTTATTTTATGAAGATAACTCCAAATAAATCTGCTGCAGGTTCAAAGATGGCATGATTTGGAGAGCAGAGAGTTTAAGATGTCAAAGATAAGCTCTGACATTTCTTTTGTTGAATGTGAAAACAGTTCATGGAACTTTGATTTCATCAGTTTTTCTCTCAGTGTTGTATTTTCTCTTGAATAAGACACATTTTCTGAAGCATTTTAATTCCTATATTTCTTACAGACTACAATCAGAAAATGAATGGCAATTTTAATATATATTTTTACTTGAGAAAACAAACATCGTGATACATGTACACATTATTATCTTCGTCTCTCCTTCAGAAAGTGTGAATAAATGTTTCACCTGCATAACAAGATGATGAATTATTATGAAGCTCATATTTTCAGCTTGAATTCAAACAGTGGTTCGACAACAGTCATAAATTATGCAAAAAATGACACGGCATATAATTAAATATGTCTGAGCATGTTTCACTTGTTAATTATTGTCTGTGAAGTCTGAAAAAAAAACAAAAGTTATATCAAAAGGAAAGAGAAAATATGAGTTTCCGTCCTTGATTCTGTTTCATCTTATATTATTCAAGGTGTGTTAGTGGATAACTTGACAGACTGTAAAATTACATCAGTGATAAATAATTACTCCAAAATGGTGTTGTTATCAAAATCAAATTAAAATTCAAATGGAGGGGGGAAAAAATGAGAATGCAGCTCGCATACACAGGCACGCACATGCTGGCACAGACATACCCACGCGCTCACATACGCACACAGCATACCTAATGCGCGATGGCCCTCAGTTGCAGCACTCTATGAATACAGCACCTGGAATTGATAGACTCTCTCAGAACATGCAGTCTGTGCTACACACAACACCAACAGGCAAAGAGAGCACTATACATAAAATGGCCGCCATTTCTTTCAGTCAGTGAATCATAAAACCTCCTCTAATGGCTAAAAATGGGCATTTTATTCCATGAATATGAGTGATGAGAGCTTCGGCGGACAGGTACATTCACTCAAATGTTCGGTAGTGTGTAGTATATGGGGAGAGTGACATGCACTGACATCTACATCAACATAACCCGAGATCCCCACTGTTAGACACTATACCATTGTGGGGAACAACGCAGGGTTTCACAGCAAAAGTATAAACGCTGCTTGGAGATTAATAGCTAAGTGGAAGGCTAGGCTACCCCACTTGCACTTGCTGTGGAAAAAAAAACAAAAAAACATTTTAGATTAAAATACAGGTGTATCTCAAAAAATTAGAATATTGCGAAAAAGTTCTTTTTTTTCTTGTAACTTATTTCAAAAAGTGAAACTTTCATATATTTTAGAGTCATTACATGTAAAGTAAAACATTTCAAAAGTTTTTTTGTTTTAATTTTGATGATTAGAGCTTATAGCTCATGAAAGTCAAAAATCCAGTATCTCAAGTATATTAGAATATTTACATTTTAGTTTCATTATATGGCCATCCCTACAGTATAAATTCCTGGTATCTCTCGTTCTTTGAAATAACGGCATGTTATTTGCAATTAAAGGAGTCATCGGAAGTTGATATGATTCTTTAGGGTCTTAATGAAAAGTCTATAACAGTGGTTCTCGAACTTTTTACACCAAGTACAGAAAATATTTGGCTCTCCAAATACCACCATAATGACCAACATTAAAATACAGTAGCATAATAGGCCTAATTAGAGTAGAGCTTCTGTCTAAATAGAGCTTCTGTCACTAAAACAAATTCTTCATATGTGTAAGCATACCTGGCCAATAAAGTTCATTTTGATTCTGATTCTGATTCTGATTATTCAGCTACAGCTATGCACAGTTCAAAAAAGAGGCAGTTTTATTCCTAATAAGAATATTTATTATTGTCGGCCACTTTAAACATTGTAAATACAGTTTGAACATTAACAATGAACTGTGCTTACATACAGGTAAATAAAAAACTTAAATGATCAAATTAAAATGTACTGTACCTAAAAGTTCAATAAAAACTGCACTGTACTTAAAAAGTTTAAAAAAAAAAAGGACTGAACTTAAATGTAAAGTAAAAAAAAAAAATGTACAGTACTTGATCAAAAAATTAACACAGGCATCATTTAGCCACCTTGCAAACTTTTTAAAATGTTTTAACACAGCGTTTCCCAACCTTTTTTCTGCCACGGCACAGTTTTGATATGTAAAAAATCCCACGGCACACCACTAAGCCTTACAAAAAATAAAATAATAATAATAATCATAATAGAAAATTGAACCCATGATCTTGGCGTTGCTAGGGCCATGCTCTACTATTTGAGCTACAGGAAAGCCTTTCATAATTTTATAAATTTTTTTTTTGTTTTGTATTTGAGATATACAACATATGTCTAATGGATTGACAAGAACTTATGGTGATCTTAAATGTCATTTCTACCAAAACTTTTGTCATAATTTTAAATATAGTTATAATTATAAATTTGTAATGATGAAGTTGCAATTGAAGTGCATTTAAAACATATCAACTTAGAATAAAATATTTACTTTGAGCAGTGTAGACATCCTGTCTAACATCTCCTTTTGTGTTCTATTGAAGAAAGTAAGCCAAATATTCTTTAATGTTTGAAAAAATGTTAAGATACAGTTAAGTTAGTGTAGCATTTGGACCAATCAGACACACATTTGTTCATCAGATTTAACAAATCAAATTGGTTATTAGATTAACAAATAATCACAGACCCCTCATACAACACATATTCTGGGTGCCGGTATGTCTGTGGATGACTCCAGGCCCCCGGTTCCATAGAAACCAACCTGATAACACTAGCTTTATTGCTCTAAGGAATGCGGGCCGAGCAACACTCACCTCATTTTCCCTTAGGAAAGAGACATTATGCCATAAAAATGGACTCTTCTCTAATTAATTCATAGAAAAACCTTTCTTTGAATGAACACACATATCCTCAGATCATTGTGTATATTGTTACTGTTCTTGTATATTGTCTTTTGTACTGTATCCTGTTTTATGCATGCTTATGATAGATCACTAGTTAATATTACCTCACTTATATCATGTTTGATCTCTATCAATTCGTCTTCGGGTGATCTAATTGAGAGTGTATATTATATGTTGCTACCTATGCAACATATAAGTGTTCTAAGAATCTTTAATAGTTTGCATATCAACTTCCAATCCAACCCCATGCAAATTACCATGCTCAGAGACAAATAGTCGTAAAACCTTCCCTCCAAAGAGACTGGAGCCCATTGGCTCTTTGACTCACCAGAGGTGTGACCTCTATACCAGATAAAGCTCTCACACACAGGTCTGGCCTCTCTCTTCTGCAAAAACCTCTCTTCTGCAAAAAGCTCTTCGGCTATCTTCTGATTGCTCCGGGAAGGACTCATGGAGAGCCTGAACCGGTGCGGACGCGCCCGGTGGGCCCCCAACATAGAGCCGTGGGTGATCTCCCCAGCCTGGGAGATGACTCTTGACCACAAAGACCCAGTCGGCGGTTCTGTTAGACCCTAAGAGGATGAGGAAGATGTGAGCTAGAACTCTTCTGGACCCTTAAGTTACTGTGCCAGGCTTACGGCCTTGTCTTTCCATTCAACCAAAGCTCCTCGGACCTCAGCAGATCTCTTTCTTAGCTCTTTTTCCACTCTCTACCTGGAAGAACATTTCTACCTCAGAGCATCTTTGGAATTCATCACTCTTCAACCCGGAAGAACGTGATCGGGACTCCAAAACCTTGAAACCATTAAGACCTTCATCTGAGACTGCATTCCGACGAAATGCATTGTAAGTATTGTACATTTAACTAAATGAAACAGAGATTATTAGTACAAGTTATAGACCCCGTCATAAACGGCGCTGATGGTTTTACTCAGGTGGTTAAATGACTTTTTCCATAACTGCATTCTCTGGTTTTCCTGATGGTTTCATCCATCAACTCTCATTAGCCCTTTCCCCATGTATGAGCGATTGTATGTTTGTGTGTTTGTTTGTTTGTTTGTTTGTTAGACTAGTTTGCGTTAGTGTTTAGTTAATAAAACTCTTGTGCACAAATTACATGAGTTTCTGATTCTGCCTTGCATATTAATGTCCCTTTATGATTTTGACCCTTGCTACATGCTCTAATGCATTAATAGGAAGGTATTTTCTGTGGCCACGGAAATATCCTTTCTTAGAGTTGATATGAATTTACACTGAATGTTCGCTGGACAAACAGATCAGCTGATGGCAATTTAACTCTGCTACAGTTATTACTGTCAGCCGATATAAATAATTGTAATTAATCATAATTAATTGTAATTATTTATATACAATTCCCTTTTGGAGCTAATTTGCTACATTAGTTTTGGTAAGTCACAGTTGAATGTACGTGGCAAAAATCACACGTTCACGTCTAAATTTGGTCAGCCCATTGAGTCACACCTTCCACAGATCATTTGCTTTACACAGGAAAATCCTGTCATCATCAACCCACTCATCTGACTTTTTTATACTACTAACCCCAAGCCCTCATTTCACATTAAACAAAAACTCTTCCACTAGACTACTCTCTTACATCTGCCTTACAAAGCCTTACATGGTGCATCCTCTAAATAAATCAATAAATATATACACACATAAATAAATGCTCAACACCACTTCATAAAATTGGTGAAAGTAAAATGTATACAATTTCAGTTCACCAACTTATAAATAGTTTTTTTTTTTTTTTGGTGGTCATGTCTTATTTTGTCTATTCACCTATTTTTTCCCATAAGAGTGGGCGAAGCCATTTGTAAATTTAATGTGTCTGGCTTCTGGTGTCATTCGATTCCAGCTATTTTTAGCTGTACAAAACAGCTCATTTTGCTGCTTTATATTGCAAACTAGTGTTTCTTATCATATTATTTTAATGCATTATATTAATTATGAACACAGTGGATTCCTTCTCATTATTTCACTACAGCGGGTAATAAACCAGAAGTCTCGCACACTCACAGAAAACAGCTAACTTCCACATTGATAGATAGATGGACCACTGCATGAATCGGATATAATTTAAATGTAAATGCATATAACATCAAAGGAAATTATACTCAGCCATTGCTATCCAATGTCAAAAAGACCTACACGGCATCTCTCACGTTCTTCCTTTAGATCATCACCTCAAGTGCCCGTATGCAAAACCCATGACTGAAGCCAAACTAAACAAGCGATTACGGCTCTGACAGCTTCTATCAATCATCTGCCAAGTGGCATTCGAGCTGAAGAGTAGGAAATAAAGAGAAGGAAGACTAATTCAAATTTCCTCGCTCAAATGTTTTACCAGCAGAATCAGACGGACGGTAGCCAGTATTGTTTGTTATTTCTGGTGTGTGCAGCGTGTGATATGGCACTGCAGGAAAACAGCAGTCCATCAAAAATGTATCTTGTCAATCCCCTGTGTATTTTCATATCACGTCGAAAGCGAGGGCTTCTTTGTATGCAGGTGTTGAATGGGATTAGGCTTCTACAGGTATCTGTCTCCTCTCTTCTTCTCTCGGGCAGGACCGGGGGAGCTGAGCAACACGGCACGGAGAGTTGCCATGGTTTCCAGCTCAGCACTGCCTTCCCGCATCCCTGACCGATACTTTACTACGGTTGTGTGTTCAGCTTCACCACATCCACAACACAAAACAATCAATCACCTCTAGCTGAAAAATATACAGTATATGGAGGATGGTCAAGAGGGCAACACACGTGAGTATGAATCCAGCTCTGGTTTTTGGTTAGTCTGTAATGTTGGATATTAAATTATAAAGCATTAACACAGTCAACAATATGCAGGCAACTACATCCACCCACACATGACCCGCAAGGTCTGCTTTCCGATATTTATGGCAGTGGTTTTCAGCGCTTCCACTGAGCTATATTTGCGTTAGCTCTGCAAGCCGTGTGACACCTGGGTGTAGGCAAGTCATATCAGACACATCTGGTGTGACAGTGGCACATCTCCTGAACGCCACCTGATACGAAACCCGAGAAGTCGCTGAAAAAGCGCCATCTCTCTAGAGGTTGCTGGAAAGAAGCAACTATAAAGCAATTCTGGCCTTAAAATAAAACTAGATTGATGAGACATCTGTATGTGTCAAGTAGGATAAGCAGCTATCAACCGATTGTGAAGACTCGACATGAGTGCGGAATTGTATCGAACTCTTAGACTATGTGAAAAGCGGTAATCGCTATACTATTCTCTCTAAGACTACCACCAGCTGGCTGGTAATATACAGTGGGAGAATGGCGTAGCTCATGTCGGCCTCCCCGCTGACACTGTAATGCAGATGCCTAAGGCTGAGGAGAACAGCAGGTTATCCATCAGAGAGGTCCCACAGATTATGTTAACTCTCTGTTGCACATTATAGGTTGAGATGCAATGGTGTGCAACTAATGAAACTGGATTTAGCTCTTGTTTGCTTTTATCTTTGGCTCCGTTAACTGCTTTTAGACAGTAATCACCTGTTGTTGGCTGTGTAAATAATGTACAGAACAGCGTCAAGGTTTTTGCCTCTGGAGGCTCAGATTCAACCTTCTCCTGGCATTTCATGTTAATGTGAGCAAGCAAGGCAGGCACGGGATGTTGACTAAAAACAGGCTGAAGCATTAGTCTTCTTATGATGCATATTTTAAGGCTTATGTCAAAGTAAGCTCATCAGGGGATAAAATTCAAGGTAGAACTCTTGGTGTAGTTACTGAGATTTTGTTAGCAGTTCACAAGTAAGAAATTACAATTAAAGGAATAGTTCAGCCAAAAATGAACATTTACTCACCCTCCGGCCATCCAGGTGTAGTTGAGTTTCTTTCTTCATCAGATCAGATTTGGAGAAATTTAGCATTAAATCTTTTACTCATCAATGGATCCTCTGCAGTGAATGGATGCCATCAGATTGAGTGTCCAAACAGTTGATAAAAACATCACAATAATCCATAAGTAATCCACACAATTTAGGAGTACATTTTCATTTTTTAAATATCCCTTTAACTAGTTTTAGTGTCCCCCTTTCATTCAGTTAAAATGGATCATTCCTTAAAGCTTTGTTACCAAAAAACTGACAACATTTGGATCTTTTCTACAACCTAATTGAGAAAGTAAATAATATTTCCATTTCCTCAGTTTTTTTTTTACAACCCGAATTCAACCCGAACTTTTTTGAAACCTGTAGAAGGCATCAAATTTGAAATGAGCTCATTTTGTGAATAAAAGTGTAAAATTTCTCAGTTTAAACATTTGTTATGTTCTCTGTGTTCTATTGTGAATAAAATATTGGCTCATGTGATTTGAAATTCTTTTAGTTTTCATTTTATTCAAATTTAAAAAGACCTCCCAACATTTCCGGAATTCGGGTTGTAAAATATAAATTATATATATATATATATATATATATATATATATATATATATATTTATTTACTTATATTGTCATGTTGACAACATTTTGACGCCAACTGTTACCAAAGTTATAGTATGAAAATTAGTAAAACAAATACAGTTGTTTGGTAGTAGTGGATTGGTTTAAGTGGGTTGGTTTAAAATCTCGATTTTCAGTTATTTTGAATCATTTTAAATTTAATTCATTGAAAGTCATGAAAAACATTGAGCTATTTTGTTAATATTAGCTTTTTCAGCAATGAACATGAAAAGATAATCATACGCATCATGGTTTTAAACAATTTTCAAAATTTCTAAATGTTTATAACTATAAGAAAAACTGTACAATTTTACATATATTTAATAATAGAAAATTAATAATTACACATTTTCTGAATGTTCAGCACCCCCCTACACTAATCAAAAAAGACCCTGTTTTTATATGCTATTTGTGGAAAGTCCCAGTGCAATATTTATGCTAAGGCTGAAGCATAATGGTGAAGGTATTTTTTTCTCATTGGGTGGGAATTGCTTGCCAACACACCATAAAAACAAAAAGCTGGACTGATTAGTCAAAGCTCAGGCATGCCAAATCCTGATATGTTCAGATACTTGCTAAGTCGCAGATGTGGAAACATCATCAGAGACCCATTAAATTTCAGTGACATTTCCAGCTATATAAGCGCTTCTCACAGTTATCCTCACCTGTATTTACACGTGCACTAAAAGCTCATATTACGAGGTGTAAATTAATAAACTAATTACCTCCTAATATTGCCAGCCGTAATAAGCCTTAGTAGTTCTACTTTTCCTTGTTAAAAGCATTATTGACCTCAAAATGTGCCTGATGCAGTCTCACAATTGGGTGTCGACTCTGCAGAGTGTAAATTGATTTGAAAATGAAGATAAACGACGAAGCAGTCCAGGTTGATTGTTACTATTGATTTCCCTTAATTTTTTTTTTTTTTTTTTTTTTTTTTTTTTTTTTTTTTTGACTGTAAGTGGAAAAGAAAGTAATCTTTTAGGCAAGAGACAATCTTTACTTAAGAAGGCTCCTCTCATAATCTCCAGGGAAAGGACAAGGATACACAATTTAAACTGGGAAAGCAATTGCCATCGCATGTCGTCATTGGCCCAAGTGGAGCTTTGGATGGGTTTAGTTCCTCAACAAAAGCAAATTATCTTTTGAGAAAAGAACCTTGTGATATTTTCCCTTAGCAGACACTGATTCAAGCTGTCAGTCCCAGAGACGAGCCCTGCGAGTCTCCCAGCGCTTTTCCTCTCCCTCTCCAGATTTCCCCAAGAAGACAATCATCTTTTGGATTGTTCTAGCCAGAAAGTCTGACGCTGTCAGGTAAATACACCCTTAGCCCACTAACAAACCACATCACGCCTATGAGTTTGTGAAATCTGATAAAATACCAGCTGTTTATGTGACACGAGTTCACGTTCTGCAGAGATTTTCTTCCGAATGAGACTCAAATGATTTCAGAGATTCCTGGAAAAGCATCGCTCTCCCTGTGCGTGTTGGGGGTAATGATAAAAATCTCTAAAATAACACAAGAAAAAAAATTGGTACTGTGGATACAGGCAAGGGAAGTATACCAATGACTGGTCCAAAATAGAAATTCACCAGGCAAGTCCCACATTATTGAAGGTTCACAAAATACAGTCGAGTACATGCAGCACTCTGACAAACCACCTGAGCTCCAGTAAATTTAGCCACAAGTCATCAAACGAGAGATCATAATGGCTTCCTCTTTCACTCAGTGATCTGATACTACTTATTTACAAGAATTATCTTATCTTAGCAGGACAGATACAAATCAGCATGATTGCACTAATAAAAATAATCATGATGGCTTCCTAAAGCTCACATAGAAAAAAAATAGTGGAAAATATACAGAGGGGGAAAAGTATCAGCACTGATTGATTGATTTGATGTCCTGTTTTACTCTACTTGATGTTTTAGTAATTTTGCTGTGCTTTGTCTTTTTTATTAGTTTTGGATTGAGTTTTGAAATATGTCTATATACTGTAGCTTTCACAGATTTTTACTTTTATTAGTTTTAGTTATTTTATCACTTCAAGTTAAAACAAAAATGAGAAATATTGCCTTGGCAACTACAGTAGCTGAAATGAAATAAGATTTTTATATTTATTTATATATATATAGCTGTCAAAGACAACAGAAGAACACATTGTCTCACGCGCACACTGTAGACTTGCAACTAAGAACGATGTCAAATAAGAGTTCTGTGCGAACCACAGATATCCCCGACTGGGTTAGAGGTGTGCTGAATCCGTACTGGGAAAGAAAGGCACAGAAAACATATGGTTAGCCGCATGCTAGCGTTAGCCTGTAACATTACAGTACAGTTTCACTTACCAGCAACAGAGTAAGGACAGATGACTGATAGGATGATGGCGAATGATTTGCAGATCCTAAACACCACTGACAAACATCTAATCTTGTAAAATGTGTGGTAAGTACTGCCGCCCCATAGTATAAACATGTGATCGTGAATCTCGATGCCCCACGTATTAATAACGACTCACTGATGCCCGCAGTTAATATACAGTATAAATACCCAACAATAGAATTGCGAGAGAAAGTATTGGAATATATTTTTTGAGCAGTTTAATACCTTATGAGCAGTTGATTTAGGCTAATTGACGGACTGCTATGTTAATAAGTGCCGTCATTCTGTTGTTTCAGCATGTTACAATCATTATATGGCTTGAGTTAAGATAGCCTATCATAGCCGATCATAAGTGCCGTCATTCATTAATATGTTTCAGCATGTTGCAATCATTATATGGCTTGAGTTAAGATCTTTTAATAAATTAAACAGTTTGTTATCATACAGATTAAAAGCATGAATGCCTAATACATGCGTGCATGCATGCTTGCGGGGAAGGGGTGCGATTTTCGAATAATAATAGAATAATTCCCAGCGATTTTCGAATATTACTTTTGCTTGAAATGCCCATCTTTAATATATATATATATACAGGTGCATCTCAATAAATTAGAATGTCATGGAAAAGTTAATTTATTTCAGTAATTCAACTCAAATTGTGAAACTCGTGTATTAAATAAATTCAGTGCACACAGACTGAAGTAGTTTAAGTCTTTGGTTCTTTTAATTGTGATGATTTTGGCTCACATTTAACAAAAACCCACCAATTCACTATCTCAACAAATTAGAATACTTCATAAGACCAATAAAAAAAAAAAACATTTTTAATGAATTGTTGGCCTTCTGGAAAGTATGTTCATTTACTGTATATGTACTCAATACTTGGTAGGGGCTCCTTTTTCTTTAATTACTGCCTCAATTCGGCGTGGCATGGAGGTGATCAGTTTGTGGCACTGCTGAGGTGGAATGGAAGCCCAGGTTTCTTTGTGGCCTTCAGCTCATCTGCATTTTTTGGTCTCTTGTTTCTCATTTTCCTCTTGACGATACCCCATAGATTCTCTATGGGGTTCAGGTCTGGTGAGTTTGCTGGCCAGTCAAGCACACCAACACCATGGTCATTTAACCAACTTTTGGTGTTTTTGGCAGTGTGGGCAGGTGCCAAATCCTATTGGAAAATGAAATCAGCATCTTTAAAAAGCTGGTCAGCAGAAGGAAGCATGAAGTGCTCCAAAATTTCTTGGTAAACGGGTGCAGTGACTTTGGTTTTCAAAAAATACAATGGACCAACACCAGCAGATGACATTGCACCCCAAATCATCACAGACTGTGGAAACTTAACACTGGACTTCAAGCAACTTGGGCTATGAGCTTCTCCACCCTTCCTCCAGACTCTAGGACCTTGGTTTCCAAATGAAATACAAAACTTGCTCTCATCTGAAAAGAGGACTTTGGACCACTGGGCAACAGTCCAGTTCTTCTTCTCCTTAGCCCAGGTAAGTCGCCTCTGACGTTGTCTGTGGTTCAGGAGTGGCTTAACAAGAGGAATACGACAACTCTAGCCAAATTCCTTGACACGTCTGTGTGTGGTGGCTCTTGATGCCTTGACCCCAGCCTCAGTCCATTCCTTGTGAAATTCACCCAAATTCTTGAATCGATTTTGCTTGACAATCCTCATAAGGCTGTGGTTCTCTCGGTTGGTTGTGCATCTTTTTCTTCCACACTTTTTCCTTCCACTCAACTTTCTGTTAACATGCTTGGATACAGCACTCTGTGAACAGCCAGCTTCTTTGGCAATGAATGTTTGTGGCTTACCCTCCTTGTGAAGGGTGTCAGTGATTGTCTTCTGGACAACTGTCAGATCAGCAGTCTTCCCCATGATTGTGTAGCCTAGTGAACCAAACTGAGAGACCATTTTGAAGGCTCAGGAAACCTTTGCAGGTGTTTTGAGTTGATTAGCTGATTGGCATGTCACCATATTCTAATTTGTTGAGATAGTGAATTGGTGGGTTTTTGTTAAATGTGAGCCAAAATCATCTTTTTTTTTTTTTTTTTTTTTTGGTACTTTTAGATAAAGGAATAGTTCAGGCCATCCAAGATGTTGATGAGTTTGTTTCTTCGACAGAATAGATTTGGAGAAATTTAGTTTTACATCATTTGCTCATCAATGGATCTTCTGCAGTGAACGGATGCTGTCAGAATGAGAGTTCAAACATCTTTTCATCATCTTGTCTGAATCAGAATACATGAATACATGCACAGATCAAGCACCATTTACTGTCAAAAACACTTCTAAACAAATATCTTGATGGATTTTGATCTGAGAGGACAAAAGAAGATGGACCTTTTCACTGGAGGAAGCGTTGCTAAGGACTAGTATTTTGGCCAGAAGCAGCGAGTTAAAATGCCTTAATGGATTTGTTTCACACAGCTTTTCATTTCACAAGATGCTAACTGATGGACCAGAGTCGTGTGGATTACTTGTGGATTATTGTGGTGTTTTTATCAGTTGTTTGGACCCTTGTTCTGACGGCACCCATTCACTGCAGAGGATCCATTGGTGTACAAGTCATGTAATGCTAAATTTCTCCAAATCTGTTCCGATTAAGAAACAAACTCCTCTACATTTTGGATGGCCTGAGGGTAGGGATGTAATGAATAACCGCGAGCCGGTTGAAAATCGATTCAAAAATGTGACGATTCAAATCGGTTGAGATGCTAAACAAATCGCGATTCAATTAGAGGTAGGAGTTTATATGAATGCATGTCTGAGGGGAACTTACTGTCTTTAGAAAAGTTTAGATGGTATTTTTTCTTTTCATCTTGCCTTAAATTTTCTTTAAAAAACAATTGTGAATCGAATTGAATCATGAAATCAAAATCATGAATCGAATCGAATCGTGAAATCAAAATCGTGAATCAAATCGAATCGTGAGTTGAGTGAATCATTACATCCCTACCTGAGGGTGAATAAATTTTCAGCAAATACTCACTTTTGGGTGAACTATTCATTTAACTATAATAACCCTGTTTTGCACTTAGTCTGTTATTATCTGTAAATGTAATTATCAACTGTATTACATCAAAATGAGTGCATCACGTGAGGTAGAAGAGCTCCCAGGGGCTGGACCGATGGTTTGTTTCTCCATCCGGTCTTAGCATGGAGGTCTTTCAAGAAAAGCGTCAAATCCCTGTGTTTGCTTCTGTCCCATGATGCTTTACTGGCCGAACACATCCACCAGTAATGGAATGAATAAAATGATTTATTTAGTACATGCTTCGAGGATATTTGATATGCTTGGCTACGTTTAGCCCATAGCCTCATCATAATGAAACAGCAAGCATCCAGAGCAGTGGCAGAGGCCTTCCGCGGGAAGAAGCGAGACAAGCCAGCGCCCCCCCAGGCTCTGTTAAATGATGCTCCGCATCCGCAGTCACTCTCTCATTTCTCCTCATGTCAATACCCCTCTGAAAGCCTGGTTGGCTTTTTTGTCCGTTTCTGCATAAGAGGCATACAATCTGCCTCTCGTATATTTACAAGGAAGGAAACAGAGAGGGAACAGCTCTGAGGATGTGTTTGCGTGCCGTTTCCTCTCATATACTTGTAGTCTTGTGAAATGTGTGGCGACTGAATGTCAGGAAAATATATTGTGGTGTGTTATTGTGGCTCGGCTGCCTTGTTGTTTAGGTACCTGTAAACCAGTGAATGGAACTGTCAGACCCTGACCCTGTGTCACCCAACATTTTTCTTGCTCAGTGATGTAGCACAGATTCAGGTGCTGATTTCAATGTGCCTCAGACTCACAGAAATATTCTAGTTTTAGCACAAAGTCTAACTGAGGTCTGTTTTGACTCGTATAATTACTAAACTACTTTAAGGCAAAACACCCCAGGTAAATGGGGGAAAAATTAATAATAAACATCAACATACTCTCCCAGTTGATTAATTACATAATGAATTGCAACATTTTTGTATTTTTTTTCCAAGTTTTATGAAATGTTATGTTTAAATGTGTAAATGAGATATTACCTTTTTAAATATGCACTAATTTGCATACATTTCCAGAACAGAAATCTGAGCATTGGATAAAAATTCTTGATTCATTTAGCTGATATATTAGAGTCAAACGTTTTTACAAAAGGAATTGTTAATGTTGATAATTGTTTATTTTTTTCCCCCTGGCTGTTGATATACATTTAATGTTAAAAAATAAGATTATATAAAATCAGGCAAATGATATTAACAAACCCTCTGTAAGACCTTCAGATAGCTGGCTTAGATTTCTGGCTTAGTGCATTAGAAAGAAAGAAAAAAAAAAACATTTAGCAAAAAAACAGATAAAGTGCTACTAAAATGAAGTCTTAAAAGTGTGTTTTGGATGTCTGTAACACTAGTTATGATGTCTCAAAAATGACCAGTGAATGAAAAAAATGTTATTGCCTTTTGTGTACTGCTTTAATTGAGTTACTGCTAATGTAACTGCTGGATAGTAAAGCTACAGTAGTTTGTTGAAGATTATAACTTAAAGTGAAACAAATGCCAACTGAAATGAGATTTACGTCTCACATAACATTTTGCTTAATTGTTTATACAGACAAATCATAGTAAAACTGCCAATTAGTGTCTTAAACATCCAGATTTCCTGATTTTACACCATGACATCAAGCACTAATGAAAGGAAAAAGCTGTACCCTGATACAGACAAATACCAAAACAATATGCGCAGTGTTTTTCTCTCTCGCTGGAGTTCTTGTGCAAATATTAGGCTGCTGTCAACAGGGATGGTATAGGACAAATAGCCTAGTTTCCCACCATTACTATTAGTTGTTGCCCCCTGTGCTTACATTATCAGGGAAATCCATTCCATTTGTTTAGCTCAGTTTGATTCACTGTGTTAGGATTCTAAAAGATGAAGTATGCCTTGTATACATTTCAGCCATGCAATATATATGAAGAAAAATGTGCCAGGGGCCAAAATCAGGAACAAGGTATGAGAAATGCTGAAATGTATTTTTTTCCTCTTTGATGTTTTGTAATAATTCAGTTGTTTAATAAAAGGTTTGTGTCGAAATAAAAAGACTACCAAGCTTTCAATGTCAACCACTGATGATCAGAGCTGTAATTTTCCTCACATTAAACACAAAAGGTTGGTAAAATTCAGAGCACTGATAAGTAAAACATAATCTAGCACAAACATATATAGACTCTCAGCCAAAGATCCATCCCCAGACAAAATGCTCACACATTTCTACATTTGCAATGGTGGAATAACAAAAAGTTGATTTTTTTCCCCCTTTGCACGGCACTCATTGAAGGTAATGAGCCTGACAGAAGTGGCTGCTTACTGAGCACGGCTGCTCATGATTACACTGACCCTTTGTTGCTCCATCTGACATCATTATCCCCCATCGCCATGGTCAAACTCCACAGTCACAGCTCCATGTGTGTCCATATTACAGCGAAGATATTTCCTGAAACCCAAACAACAACAACTTTTCTCAACAACAACAGCAAAATCAAAACTGCAAACTTCAAGCGTTTAAAACAAAACCAAACACTCTATTTAAGACTAGATTCTATTTAATCTATTTCAGATTTTGTCAACAAACGACTCACAAAGACATCAAATACACACTGGGAGATTTATTAAATGCAGTATATGACTATGACTGCTTACTACAATAATGTGTTTTACCAGAGGAACTTCTGCAACTTTGCAACATAAAACTACTGTAATCTACATAAATTATAGTATGCGGGTAAAACCGACACAAATTCTGTAAAAATTGTACAATTTTAGTTTTGTGCTTAAAGTTTTGTGCTTAGGAAGAAGGAGAGTCATTAGAAGAAAAGTAGCTTCACTGGGGAAACAATGAGCTTGGATGTGAATGAACAACATGAAACATGAAAACAAAATACTGTATAAAAAAAATCCCAAATGTTCAACAAAATACAGAAAGAGAAAATGCTCATTCTGTCTGTCTTAGTGACTATTTTCAGTGACTTCCAATTCATTAGCCACAATAGGTAAAATAACTATAAAGAATAACAAAGCAAAGTAAATGATAAAACTCTTTGTGCTGCAAACCAGTGCATTTACGATTATGAGAAATGAACATAACATGATAAGAAATAGCAGTTTGTAATATCAATCAGCATAACAGACATTTTGCACAGCTAAACTGGAAGCAAAAGACACTGGAAGCCTCACACATTCAAGTTGGCCACAACCGCTCCTATGTGAAGATGGATAAAGAATGTGGACTTACATTACCTCAGAATCAGCATCTTGTCCCCTTTTGAACTTCACGACTCTCCAAGGTAACATCCTCACAATCCACTTCAGGAAGATTTTCCTGCTCATGTAGATTTGTGTCATCTACCATATATCCAGCTTTCTATAGAAAAGGACAACAACATTGTCAACTACAATAGCACAGGCCTCATGAGAGACAAATGTACTCTTTGGCCTTGCTCTCCCTCCTCCTCTTCCACTTTCTTTCACTTGTACTCTTCATCGAATCTGAAAACTGTCTGCATAGTTTGAATCCAAAAGGCAATGAACTAATCTGTGACCTTTTTATTTATGAGGACACTGAGGAACTGTGCTCTGGTTGTGACGAAATAGTGAACGGGAACTGTGAATTTTAAAAAATGAGTTGTAAGTAGTCCATGTGTCATTTCTTTGAGGTCATCTAGTGTACTCTAAAAGTTACCACAGTTATCTTTAGCAGATGTATACGCTTTTAAAAATGACAGACATTCTCCTTTTCTAAACAAAAACACTGATGACTCATCCTGCACTATACATTTCTGTCCAATCAATTAATGTGCTTTATAAGTAATAATAAACAGACAATATGCTAGTAATATGCATGCTAGTTAAGAGATGCATATCTGAGAATTGGTCTTTAAAATAAAGTGTTACCAAATCTAAATTATGCATTGATGCAACTTGTCTGTCTGTTTTCTCTCTCTCTCTCTCTTAAGAATAGAATTTTTAACCCAGTATGACTTGTAGTTAGGTGCAACTTGTTTTCTAAAAAATATCTGTATTGTAGTCATATACTCTTATACACACAATGTACATCAGGCCTTGCAGTATTTAAAACAACATTAGAGCAATATAGATTTGAAAGATTTTGGGGGTAAAACTGGGCCATTTTGCTGTGACAGTTTGATGGCAAGGCTTGAAAAATGGAAGCACTATGTGCTGTTCCCAGAGTAGCGCTTTCATTCCTCCGGGGTCGAAACAGCAATTTTTAAAGCCATCGCTTTATTTACAGTACAGTTGCAGAAGTTAAAGATGGTCAGAGAAATCTGCTGCACTGTCCATCAGACAAATAAGAGCACAGGCAGGTGTGTGCTGATAGGACGGCCACAAAATTGTTTTCTCTCTCTTTCTCTCCCCTTCGAGTGGGGAGTTACCTTTACAACTTCAACAAAATGCTATATACAGCTCCCTCATTTCATTGGGATTTACTGTAATAAACAGCACCAACTCACACATGATATAACTTTAAAAGCTTGGGAGAACATACAAAAGCATGTATATTCGTCAGAGGCTTTCAGTATTGGCTAGGCTGATCTGCAGGTATTAAGTTTTCCATGAGTGTTAATAAACTCTAGAGTCGTTGCGTGGGCAGCAATTGTTTTTTTTTTTCTCCAGACATGCATTCAGAGATTCAGACTGTTTAGTGGTTTTATTTGGAAAGGGCTTGATGCCAGATTAAAAGCAGTAATGCTTGTGCAGAGTTTGTGCGGGTGTGAGCAAAGCTGGTGCTTCCCTTGTTCATTAGGGAAGAAAAACAGAGTATACATCAACTTGACACAAACAGAAGTCTTGTGTTGTGGCATAATTAATCATATCCTGGCACACTCTCACATTTAATGAGCAATCTAAGACTGTAAATAGCCGATCATGAAATGCTGCTCAAAAATCCATATTGCAAAAATATATCACAAATGTCAAATAAAAATATATGTAAACTTCCTCAAACTTCAAATTTTGGAAGTGAACTTTTGAGATTTTGTTCGACGGCAGTCCTATGTATAGCATGATGAAATGAATTGCAATTATTAAAAAAAAAAATTTAAAAAAAAAAGTGCCAACAGTGTTTAAAAAATTAAGCATTCAAGTATTAATTAATTTAATGCACAGATTTTAATTCCAAATGGGAAATAAATTAAATAAATTTAGAGTTGTCAATTGCATTCATTTTAATAATATAATATTTTACATTAAACCAGGTATTTTCCTAACAGTTCAATTGAATTATTAAGTGAAAATTGTTGTTTTTGCAAATAAATAAATATATAAATAAATACATAAATAGTGCAGACAGTTGAAAATAAAAAATAAATTGACAACCCTTACATACAGTATGCATACAAATAAATTAATACATATTTACATATCTAATATGTGTCAGAGAATGTTTTTATTATTTTTTTAAGATATACTATTCCTTATTAAATGTCAATGACAATTTTGGTTAAATGACACAGTTTGAAAAATAAAAATGTATTTGAATTCAACCATAACAGCAATCATACGCAATTTAATGTTCAGTGATAGGGCACTCTATTAAAACTATTGACATGAAAACAAAGAATCAGATTTTGTATGGAAATTAATACAAAGAATTCATACAATTCTTTGGACAAACCAACAGCATCTCTGCTTCATGTTCTAGTCTAACTGAGAAGTAAATTGTAATTGTGAAGAGACTCTGAAGAATGGATTTTGTTGTCGTGAAGTGTTAGGATTAACTGGCCAGCTTAGGCAGACAGAATGATTGACACAAATCTGAAGACAATTCCCCGGGGTGAATCGTTGAGAGAGCGTGGAGGCAGAGGGGCGAACATTGTTTACTGGATTGTGCGCCTTGATGGATTTACGGGCTTGAGAAGAGAAAGGGCTGTAAAGCCATATAGCCGAATGAGATGCACATCCACTCAAGCCTCATAGACAACCTGCCACCTATCATAGCATCCCCGACACTTGTCTGGTGGCATGACGAAAGCTTAAAGCCGCCTGCTCGCAGGACCCGTGCAGTTTCAGCAAAGGTTTCTTGAAATGCTGTCTGGGAAACCGAAGCAGTCTGGCCATTTCTATGGGCGGTAATAGGAGACAGGTGTTATCGGAGAGATTGTCTTTACGATGAGTTGTTAAACTCAACCAAAGCGACCTTTAAAGAACTCGTTTCACTCAGGAGTTTATATCTGCTGCCACATTATTAACTAAATAAATCCTCCCCGGTCGGTCAGTGTTCTGCCAAAAGATGCAAAACAAATCTATCAAACAAAGTAATATCCAGCATGTAACCAATGGGAATCTCAAACCAGTAACTCAGTCTGAGCTGTAAAATGAGATCATATAATTAATCGCTATCTATCTATCTATCTATCTATCTATCTATCTATCTATCTATCATGAACATTCTCAGAACTTTGGTTAATGTTCTCGTTAAGTTGTCTTAAAGTTATGAGCAAACATTCCTTCAGCAACATTACAAGAATGCTTGTTCAAAGTTATCTGGACTTTAATAACATTCTCAAAATGTTAGCACAAAAATAACTTATACATCATTCAATTAACATTTTCCTTAAACACATTAGTTGGATGTTCATCTAACTTTTCTAAAACGCTAATACTTACTAGCTTCAGATGGTTCTGAGTACATTGAAAAGTAACTTTCCAATAATGCGTGCAAAATAATAAAATGGAACGTTCCCTGAATGTTTTCTCTAACATTCATATAGCCAAGGAAAAGCTTTTTTTTTTCTTTTTTTTTTTTTTACTTCTTTTTTTTTTAATTGATGTTTTGAATGTTCAAAATAACTTAGCAGGAACATTATCAAAACGTTCTTAGAACATAGTTTTGTTAGCTAGGTCTATCCATGTTCAATTTTGCATTTGAGTTTTTCAGTGCTAATGCCATTTTCAGATTTTTTTGCTTTTGAAGATTTTTGCTTTTGAAAAAAAAAAAAAAAGTTAATTAATTGAATACAAAGTTCCATCATGAAATGTCATGAAATCTAGATGGCACAGGCCAACAGATTCTAATTTAATCAGACATAATCACCTGATTATTGACATGGTGCAGCTGATTAGTTTCTTTCACAGCCAATAAGCTCGCTGCACAACATTCAAATACTTGGCTAGTGTTTGCTGAAGCAGTTGCAGTACACTTCAGAAACCATCCACCTTCCCTAGCTCCACCTGTATAGATCTGCTATACAGGGGAATTTTATGTTATATATGGGGGTTATTTCATATATGTTATATGTGCAGCAGCAGTATTTCTTACATGCTCAAGGCAGCATGTTGTAGACGTATTGGCAGTAGTGAATCTCGGTACTTGCTCTGACGCAGTAGCAGAGTAGCAGATCTATTCCGCCAAGACCAAACACATGAACGTTGTCATGTATATTACCATACTAAACTCTCTGAGAGATGTCATGACCAAAATGCAGCAATTTTAATTCTAAATTGGTATACATAACATGAAATAAATACAATTACAGTTGTCAATTGTATTAACTTAATTACTTTATATTTTTCATTTTATCCAGCTTTTTTCTATCAATTCAACCAAAGTGAATTACATACGTAGTTAATTAAATGCAAAGCACTGTTTTTCAAATAAACAAACACATAGTGCAGCTACAGATGGAATTACATTAAATTCTTCTACCAAACCTAGATGCAAAACAAATCCCTCAAAGTAATATCCAGCACGTAACCAATGGGAATCCCAAACCAGTAACTCAGTCTGAGGTTTTATTGGCTGTAAAATGAAGCCATACGGAAGGCCGGTTAATCATACGTGTTACGATGTACATTTGCGCGTGTGATTTGTGACAGGTTTTTGCTCAAATAACTCAGATAAAAGCTGTATTCTTACATTGTACAGCTTGAGGGGAAAGGAAGAGATAGCAACCGACAAGACAACACAAACATCATCAACGGGCCTCTGGAGAACCGAGGCCACCCCCTCCCTCCGGGTGCTGCCGCTACGTCTCCAAGACTCACTCCCAGCAAATAAAAATGTCTTGGACTGCAACCACATTAACAGGGATGGAGGGGACAGATATTAGACACATAAAAAGAATGGACCACCCTAGAGCAAGCTGCAGCAGGCGGGGAGTGGCACACCATCAGCATGAAACTTGGTGCAAACAGTGTTTTGGCAGGCGTCAGAGCAGAGGGAGCAGGGGTTGGACTCTGTGCAAAACACCTCGAAGGAGGCAGAGATGGGCACAAAGAGAGAAACGACTGCATCCGTGAACTTTTTCAGCAGATCTTCCGTGTATTGATGTATTGATGTCTTTGTGCATGGGTGTTGGCAGCCAACATTATTAACTCAGTGAAAGCTACAAATAGCAGAGCAATTGACGGGTCTCCAAATGACTGAGAAGATAAACAGATGCACTCATGCAGAGCACACAAAATGGCTGCTCTGTATCTCAAAGAATTATTTTCACAACAACAACTGGGTAATAATTATGGAGGTAATGCTAGAAATCACATAGCTTGTGTTAGTCAGTTTTAGACCTTTTATTTACAAAAATTCTTCCTATTTTTAACTTCATGCATAGGCAGAGCGTGTGTAAGGCCATGGAGACTTGGGGAAAAATGCCACTAAATTGGACAAAACTGCCCCTGCACAAACAAATTAATTCTATTACATCTGTTGCTAACAAAGTGAAAATGAATAGTGTCGATTGTGGCATTAAATTAAGATCTGTTCATGTTGCACCATATTTCATTAAGGCGTTTTTAAAGTGTTGCGCATTTTAACCAATTACACACAATTCTGTTGAGCTTAGGAATGCAATGGCCAATCAGAGGCGTTCAGATGAGTCATCGCTGAAACTCATCAGTTTTGTTGATTGTGCACACGTTCGCTGACTGAATTCTGCGAATTCTCTCATCATAAACAACAAAGCATAGATGTAAGTACAATGTAAGTAAGAGATTCATTTCACAGTGTATACAGCTTCAGTGATTATAACGATAGTTTTTTTTTTTTCTCGCGATAGATCAAAGTTAGTGATAATGTCATTTTCTATATATAATTTATTCGCTGTTCAATAACCGCGGAAAGGAAACGTTATATAATTATCAATTTCTAATGTTTTTTTATTAAATTGTAATCACATTAAATACAAATTCAGTCCAATTAAACATACTTTATTAGCCTACATGACACCCATGTCTTTTTCTCGCCTAAAAAGACGGGTTTATGATCTTTAATACATTTGGCTGCTTTTAGCCTTGAGTTGGTTCACCCTCCACCTATGACTTCATGGCAATGTCCCTTCACATATTTTTAAATCTAGTAGCTATACTAACTTCTAAACAGCCAGATCATTCAGTTAATCCAACAAAGGTTCAAGGTTTGGCTGGTTAGCCCCTGCTGGTAGATGCTGTAACTACACCATCAGGCTGTAAATATCGTCTTTGTCCATTGACGTCCATTCAAATGTACTACTGTTCAAAAGTTTGGGGTCAGTAAGAATTTATTTGTTATTATTATTATTTCCTCTTCGCTTCATGCCTAACAACGCCCCTTATCTGTTATAAATCCACTGTAAACCATGGCTTCTTGGGGCTTATTGCTTTAATACAGTTTTATTCATATAAAACTATACATTAAATCAATTAAAGACATTTATAATATGACCAAAATATTTCTATTTTTAAATAAATGCTGTTCTTTTGGAATTTCTATTAAAGACTCCTAAAAATATAGTTTTCACAATTTTCGCAAAATATTTTTTCACAGTTCACAGTTCTCTTGGTTAATGGTCACATGGCATGCAGGTAAACAAAAAAAAATATATAAAAGATTTGTAATTTTTAGTAAGTGTTTTATTTTGATTGATGTTATTTTAAAATGATTTATTTTACATTTTTATGATTTAATTAATTATTAGCAGTTCCTTTACAAACCCCAGTTTGGAAAATCTTAACGTAATGTACTGTTTAATGCACTTAATTTTATTAATAACAATGAATGGAATATTTTTTTTCTCTTTGTATTTTTATATCAATATGGTACAGGATTATCCCTTTTAAATCAATGTAATAAACGTGTTTGGTCAAAAGAAATTAAAAAGTAGACTGATTATATTACCTAAAATGTGTAATGTAATGGATTACGTTACTAACTACAATTTTGGTCATCAATTTTGGTCAACTACAAAGTTGGAATCAGTAATGGACTACAAATTTGTAAGTATACTATATATATATATATATATATATATATATATATATATATATATATATATATATATATATATACTTTTTGCGAGAACTGTTTTAAGGTTCAATATACATAAGGCCCGACTGACTTACACAGCAAAAAAAAAGCTGCTTGCAGACAGACAGACGAGAGCGCCATGTAATTTTTGACTCTCATCGCATGAGTTCTCCTCCCTTCACCCTCCCCATCCTTGTGCTCAGGAGTACATTCAGTAATGTTTTGTTATTCCCTTCGGAGCAGCAAGCCAGAGAATATGTCATTGTTCATCGTTAAATGACACTTGACTTCTGCCACAGTGTAGTTTGCCTTGTCTACTTTATTAATATTTTGTCAGGTAGTGGCCGCCTTTCTTTCATATTGCCTTTTTGTCAAGCACAGCAACAGACACCCGCATTCCTGGAAATGAGTTATGCAAATAGCACCGCAATACACCGATACGTGGACTGCACCGTGAACGCGTCCGTTGCGTGTAGCAATAAAGAGCGGCTGACAAAGAGAAAGGGTCAGCCGTTGCTATTACCTGAGCGGAAAGAGAATGTGCGAGTGAATCATGCCTCTCCTCCGCTCCTCCCCTAAAGATGGTAATCTACTGTAAATCAATAAGCACCCATACCGGCTACACGTCTCCACGCTGACACAGCTTAATTACCAGCCAGGTCCGGTCTTAAATCACACCAATTGAGATCAAATAAATAATGACCGGTTTAAGTGCCGCTATCCAGGGGTCTCTGTCAAAATCGGCAAGTGCAAATGAGTTGCAAATTTATGGAGATGCAACAAGCTCAAGAGGAATATCCTGCATTGGGGTTGACAAATTGAAAAGGGGGGAATGCCCAGGAACCATGTTTCTTGCTGCCAAATAAGACAGTTAATCTGCACAGACTCTCTCAGGCTGCTTAATTCCCTATAAAACCTATAAAACCATATTTTTTTGCACTCACACTCCTCTGAGTTTAATTTCGAGATCTCAGATGACAGCCAATACAACAGGCTGTGTTTTCCCTCAGCAGGCCGATAGCTTTCCGTCTATGTGCAATAAAAACGGTATTTATGAAGGAGAATACACTCTGTCTCTCCGGGATGTCTTGATGCTTCTGGCACCATAAAGTGGAATATGGACTATTTCCTGGGAGAAGATTCCATGTCCATACCCTCTTCTTCTTGTCTGGTGTGCGTTAGGAGCAATTACTGGGAATTTTTAAAATGCTCTCAAATCTGTGTTCCGCCATGATAGAATGCCTGTTGACAACTTGATTTAGATTTTTTGCTCCAATGGATCCTGAGCATGAAGTTTGTCAAGCAGGCTGCAAACTCAATTTGCAGAACTCTTCATTGATTTTTTTGCTCCACACATTGGGAAATGATTTGTGGGCACTTCAGTTGCTTTAAAAAAGGAGTTTAGATATTGTTTTTCAAGGAGTTGCACTAGTGTTTCTGCTACTGAAAGCTTTATTGGGTCATTGTGTTGTCTCTCTAGTGCACATTTAAGCAGCACGTGCTGTACTGAAAAGGGAGTGGACCTGTATAGTAATAAAACATTGCTGGTACTCCCATTTCGGACTGCCACCAGTGAATGTTACACCCTGTTGTAGACCTTAATCTCAACAGTTATTCACAGTTTTGACAGCAGCGGAGAGCCATGCCACTGTTTACTGAAGTTATACTTTTGTCAAAAATAAATGAAACAGAGATAAAATACAGATATACTTACATACTATATCTTATGTTCACAGAGGCTGCATTTATTTGATCAAATTAACAATTAGCTATGCATTGTCCAATTCAAAATGCTTATTTTGCAAAACTTCACATTTTATTTAATATTCTTAAATATTTCCATATGTAAACATATAGCCAGGAAAAGGTTTAATATTCAGAACAATTTAATGTAGTGAAATAAAAAAAGTGAAATTCTTGATAGAAAATCTTTTATTGGTCCAGAAAGCTTTGTAAGACTGTAGTTTCTTTTTCAGGACAAAACTTCTAATCCTTGGAATAATCCTTGATATGTGTGTTAAAATGATGGGCTTCTTTTTGTCAGTGCCCTCTCACATTTTTTTATGGATCCAATTTCAAAATTTTCAGTGTGATCAATGTCATGATATTTCCTGGATTTGGGTCCAAAGCATCCTGATCACAGTCAATTAGTAATGTACACATCTTTCCTCACGCTCCCGTACCTGTAATTAGTAGTCATGTGTATGCTCTGACTGACACTTACAGTCAACACCTGAACACATGGACTCTGGAGTAGCTGTATTTAAAAAATCATTTGTGATAGCTAAAGTGACAAAGGAAACTTGCTAAGGGATACAATGATTCATCTTCCTCCTGAAGACAGAAGGACCGAACAGCTGTTTCCTCTCAGGAGGCTGGAGCCTGGAGCCCCATGCGGAAATCGCAGGCCTTTTTGTAGGCTTAATCACAAACAGTAAGACCAGTAATCCACTGTCAGTGGACAAATGACCCCAGCCCCAGAGAAGTGCAATTACTGCTGCACCGACCGCAACTCTTCTCACCTAAAACACTTGACCTGAATTTAAAAATGCAGTCATTGCTCTCCCCTCGCTATTCTTTTCATGCCAACTTTCCATTGGCCCGTCATACATAACAATAATGAAACACTTGCTGTGGGGTATTATCCAGCAGACACAAATAAAGTGTACCAAAAGTTGTTTCATCTGCCCTGTGGGTCATTAAAAATGCCCAAGGAAATGCCTCTGCCATGCCCTCATTTATCCGTTAATCCGCTTTAATTAATTCCCTTTCATTTACCTTGGTTAGCAGGAATCAATAGCACAGGTTGCACTTAATTTGACAAATGTTCTTTCTCTTAATCCCACAGTGCTTTAATGGATTTGTGGGGGTCTTTCCTTAAAGTGTGCTGCGTTCTTAATGAGTTGGGCAATCAATCCACCCAAACTTCCCAAAATTTGCAACCCCCTCATTTTACTGCTATGGGCATAATCATAGAGATGGTAGGAACACGGCCAACTTCAGAAAATTGAAAACGTCCCAAACAAAACCTTAGTCAAGGAGGCACCATATTTAATTTTTGAGAGGAATGAAAGTTCACTGTAAAAAAAAAAAAAAAAAAAAAAACAGTTGACTGTTATTTTGTTTTTGTTTTTTCTAGGCTTGATTGTGTTTATGGGGTGCAATATAACATGTTTTAATACTTTGTTTAATCTTAAGTACACTACACAATACACAATGGGCTCAGATTGGTTAGCTGGTCCAGTGTGATGTGATTGGCTAAACCGCCTCTAGTGCACGTCTAAACGTCCCGCCCCTCACCTCAGCGATATGTGCTCCGGTTGTATAGTAAAGAATGGCGTCGTCAATCAACTTATGAATCCATAGAATTGTGATTCATATATGAATAGATTTTTTCGTGCACCTCTAGTTTTGATGGCATGGCAACAACTCTTCCTCTTCTCTAAAGCAGCAACATGGCCTTGTCCCCTTCATAGCGTGTTCCTGGGGACGGGGTTTTTCAGGGTTTGTGATGTCACTCGTTGTAGTCCCTACGAGCTATTTTTTAGAAGTCAAAAACTCCATTGAACAGTTTTAAAATTGTGAAAATTATATGATCTAGGACCTTTATACAGTGTGTGCCATTGTAAAGATGTAAGTCCAACCCTCAAAGCCTTATTTTCATTTGTGTTAAATTCAATATGGTATCGAAACTGATTAAGGTCCATTGAGATTGTGCCACAAGAGCCTAACAAACAAAATTTCTTCACTGGCATTGATTGTTCCCCAGCAGGCACAGGACATCAATATAACGTCAAGGTTGAAGTTGGACGTGACGTCGGACAGACATTGCATTTTGGTTGAGAATGAAATTTAGGTTGACATCAGTATTTGACGCTAATTTGATGTTGACTTAATGTTGGATTTTGGTTACACAACACTAAATTTTGGTCACCTGATGTCGCAACCCGAAATTTAACCAAATATCTTATGATATTGTGTGCCTGCTGGGTTCCATTAAGAATATGTAATATCCATGGAACCTTTTTCATTGCACAAATGGTTCTTTATAGTGGAAAAGTGTATTTTAGATTATTAAAAGGTTTACTGAAAGGTTCTGTGAGGAACCCAAAATGGTTCTTTTATGGCATCACAGTGAAAAACCCCTTTTGGAAGGCTTTAAGTGTGTGTGAGCAATTCGCCATGACTGAAAAAAAATTAATATTTAATATGGTGGGGCAGAAAATATTACCAGCCTTCCACGCAATGACATTTTCTTAACACCAACATTTTGCATATGATCATCAAGGTCCTGTGACTCACTGATTTAATCACTAAAAATTATAATCTTAGGGTTGTCTTCTGCCTCCTTGCAATATGTCTCTACCGACTTTCAAACTAAACCTACCCTCTTAGCCATCATCTTGAGTTCATTCTCTTGGAATAAAGAAGCACCTGTGCCTTAAACACACCTGTTTCTCATATTAATATACAGCAGAAGTTTCATTGCCGTGGGTGAACAGATCAAAAGTGTGGGATGTGGTTCCTTGAAAGTCAAGAGCATTATTTTAAAAAGCACTGAAGTTTCATTATGATAAATAGTAGTAGTATGATGATATCTATACTTTTTATTCTAATTTTTACATTGCGTTGTGCTGCTTAATATTTTTGTGAAAACTTATAATACTGTTTTCCCCAAATTTTCTTTGATGAATAGGAAAGTTTAAAAAAAAACATTTATTTGAAATATGCATTTTTGTAATAAGTTAAAAGTGTTCACTGTCATTGACCCCATTTTCCTTTTCAGCTATTATTTTGGGGGGAAACTATATGAATTATTAATTAATAATTAGTATTATTAATAACTATTAGCTTGTGTGTTGTCCTCATCCTCTAAAATCGTATACAAAACTACACAAACTAACGCAGACCACATTAAATAATAGAGGCTAAAAACATAACGTGTTGCAGGTACTTTACAATTGACATTGAAAATAAAAGCAGCTGAGTTAACAAAGAGGTGCTAAACATGTTGTTGCGCTCTTGACATAACTTGCCCTTTTCATAACAAGAGAAAAAGCCCCTTTTTGCTTGTGTGTTTCAAGTAGAAGGAAACCTTTGATTGTACATGCTCAGTGCTCACAGTTATACATGGTTTTCTCAAGACTTAAAAAACAGTCCCAAAGGTTTCAATTAGGAAAGCGTGAGGCATCCTAGTGTATTCAGTCTAATAGTAAAGACTGATCTCCTGAGTGTTGGATAAGGGCATTGCTGGTAGTATTGCTCTCTCTTTTTTTAACTCGGGTTAATTGGGTTCGTCTCAGCTTTTGCCAAAGAGAACAGAGAAGGAGCAGGAAAAATCCCCTTATTGTGAGCTGAAGTTGTTATCCAAGTGTGGAATTCAAATGTGTATTTGTCAGTTCCAGATGCATGCCTTAATATTCCATGTAGGTTCAAAGCAGTGTCAGATACTCAACCCTGAGAGTAGGGCTGCTTGTTGAAGGCCCCCTTGACCATTTTTTGGACTTCATTATTTCTGTGTGTGAGTACAAAGAAGCAGGGGCTTAGCCGAGCACAGACCCTTAAGGAATGCCACTTTAAAGCCCAACAAAGTAATGTCTTAAAGTTTTTACAAGAAGATTTCAAAGTATCAGCCTATCCCTGGTCCTGTGTTGTTGCAAAATTTTACAGCTGTCCAGGAGTCTATCCAGAAGCACTTTAGGTATTCTAGGAACTTGTTTAAGCATAGTAATCCATGTGACCCAGCCCAACAAATGACCATAATTTGATGTAAAAGCAACTACTGTACAGCACATGGTTATGAAGTTATTTCCCGCCACAAACAATCCAAAGCAGGAACAGGTGGATGGGCAGAAATAAAGAGAAACATTTCATATTTATTGGTGGAATAATAAACAGTTTGGTGTGCTGAAGCCTGAAATGTGGTGTGCTCAAATCATAAAAGCATCTGCATGCAGCACTCCACAAACATTGGTAATCTCTCAAAATCATTTCAAAACATAGTCTGAAATAACCCTGTCCAACGTCTGACTCTGAGCTATGGAAATCCAGATTTATCTCTTTGCAAGGATGGCTCATATTACAGCCAGTTGCACCTCAGCTTCAGCACACCCACTGAAGGCACACTGACACTTCATTCATATTTTACACCTCATTCAGCAGCCTGGTAATCAATCAAACAGGAATTTGCACCTGGTAGCACTCATAAAAAGGCAATTAAAGCTCAGCTGAGTTTATTTTTAATATTACTATAATTGCAGCAAACAATGACATGCTGATATTGAGCAAATAATGAAATTCCATTGATCACTTGTCAAGACACTTGACTATGTTACACCTTGCACCTTATTAACGCCTTATAAAAGTGTGTACTATTTAGGGGTGCTCAGTTCATTGCTTTAAAAAAGTTGTGATGTAATAGGTAAGTAGCAACAGATTTTTTCTTCTGTATTGTGATGAACAATCCGAGTGTAATATATTATTGAAAAACGAGAAATGTGGTGTGGGACTTGGTTCTGTGCTTTGGTTGTTGATTGGATTTTGCAATGTGAGCACTGTACTCAAAAATGGAGGCAGATGAACACAAGCTTGCAGGGACGGATTTAAGCAGATTAAATGATTTTGAAAACAGAAAAGGTGAATTTTCATTTCATTCTGACTTTTAGACCAGTTGAGTTAAAACGTTAATACTGTAGATGATTTATATAAATATAAGATTAGCCCAATCATGACAAAGGAAAATCTCTTTTTTTTTTTTTAAAAAAAAAAAAAAAGGGAAGAAAAAAAGTGCAAAATTTGTATACGGTTTGTGTTCATACTGGTTTAATTTGGTTGGTTTTGAAAGACCTATTTCTTTTTTATGCAAAAGTGACCAATTAAAAAAAAATAACATTTTCTTATGTGCCACACATACATACACACACAAACACACACCCAATATAAATGCAAAATATATATTATAATATTATTTTTAAAAAGCAGCTTGCATATGTTGGCTTTTCACTGGCAGTCATACGTTTTTGAAGCATTGATAAGCAATGAATAAGTTGTTAACAATTTTTTTTTTTTCAAATAAGTAATAATAATATATTATGCCAATTTTCAAGAATTTCACACATTTAATAAAACTTATTTATTCATTATGATTTTAGGACAGTTGTATCACCTTAATTTTCTTTTTTATTAAAAACATGTTCATAATATGTTGTATGTATATTCAAGTCAATGTGTGTATGAATTGCATCGATAATGTATTTAATATATTAAAATATGTAATGAAAACTACCATAATAAAATTCAGTGGTTTTATTTTTGGGTGGAATATCCCTTTAATACTAAATCTGCTTGCAAAAGCCATTCAAAAAAAAAAAGTGACAACACTCCAAATGACATTCTGTACAGAAAAACCTAAAAACATCTCCTTATAGAAGTGCTGTTGTTTTTACCTCGAGGTGCCGCGTAAAATGACACTGGCACTGTTAAGCATACGGTGTTTACCATCGGAAAGGAATACAAGAGTGAGCGATGGTAGTTATTTTGGTGATAGCACAGAGATAATTATTCAAGCCTTAGGAATCCCTTGTTAAACAGACGAACCACGAATGAGAAGCATAGCACAGAATCTGAGACTTCCCACAAAACACAGAGGCAGACAACAACATCCATGTTAAAACGGAAGTCAAATGCAAATCAAAGGAACGACATCTCGACAGGTAGATTACCACATGGATCACGGAAAACAAATGCTTTCGCAACCAAATGAATGACTTGACTTCCATCTTGAATGCATTCTCTTGATTAGTATGGGGCAGAGGCTGTTAGGGTTTTTGGCAGGAGCTGAATTAAATGTAGATGGGAGGGTGTGGAGATGCTCCAGTCTGAATAACTGCAGATGCCAAAAAGAGGCAGGCAGAGAGGGAGGCATATAATCTAAGTCATTATCAGACCTAAATGGACAGAATGTGCAACCATCTCAAACGAACAAAGTGATTTCACAGATCGCTGGTGCCCTTTTCTGGGGATGGCAAATAAATGGCGCCACTATATATTTTTTCCCCTCCACTGTGTAAGTTCTCCATAGTGCAGTTATACAGAGAGCAGTGACCTCCCATCAGGGCAACCCAGTCATCTCACACCGCACCTAAATGGAGTTCAGTGATGGAGGTTGTGCTGATGAAATACTGAGTGTAGCTTTCTTTATCAATAAAGGGATCGTCCTGTAGGGTGATGGTACGGGTGATAATGGGATGTGCATCTAGTGCTCAGTGCATCAACAAACTCGGCTGAAGATATAATGACTTTAGATGAGGTCAGGTTGCGAGGTTATGGGAATAGTTCACACGAAGAAAAAAAAATGTTCATGTTATTCCAAACCCATATGACTTTGTTTATTCCGTGGAACACAAAAGGAGAAATTTTTAATAATGTGCCAACTGCGCTTTTCTAATCTGGATCAACAGATTCACTGAAAAAAAAAATCCTACTCAAAAGATGATTTTATTCACAAATCAGAAAGACATTGCAACACATCAAGGAGGGCCGTGGAACAACATTAGGGTTCAGTAAATCATACAACATGTTCATTTTGTTGGTGAATATCAACTAATATCAACTTATAATTATATTATTTTCCCCATTAGCCCACTACAGTAAATTAGTTAAACCCACCTTTGACACAAACAGATTTTAACTCCAGAGTAGATCATTTCACTATCTTTTCATCTTTTCACATTTTTTCTGTGTACTGTAATATAGAGTATTAAAAATAAATTGGTTATAGTTTTATCAAAAATTGAAGTTAAAACCTGAAAGTGTCATACTGAGGAGACTTTTGTCCATATACTGTGCATGTAGAACATATAATGAAATAGTTAAAAGCACAAGCTGTAATTGTGAATACAGAGTGATTTGGACCCAAGAAAACAGAGGCAAGAAGTATGTTTCTGTTTGATATTGCACAATCAAAAAAAATAAATAAATAAAAGATATTAGTACACGGATGTCTGAAGGCATTTCTACTAGTATTATCACTGCCAGTAATTACAGACTCTGATTGTAAAGAAACATCAAACCAGCCCACCTTATTATAAAGCATTAATGAGTATTCACAGTAATATCTAATTCAGCTGATTATATTATCACAGATATGAATGTTGATGAGAACAAATTTAATTTTCTACTACACCACATCTAATCTGCCGTGATTAAGCTTTATTAGAATGTAAAATGTGCACAGACGATCATATATAATATTTTCCAGGGCAAATTAAATCTTTTCTTTTGTAAATAAATTGGCAATACATTTTGCCTTATGCTTCAAATTGGGAACGTCCTTCAAAACATATGGTCACGGTTAATGATGATATTGGATCACTTTGTATTGGTTTGAAGTGAATAAAGGGTTATGCAGTCATTCGCTTTGCTATGTAGCAGCGTTGTGTTTCTTTGCACTAAGTATTGATTTTTTTTCCTGACATAATTTTTTAAAGTGGTTTCTGATCCCCTTTTGTCTTTAGAGCCTCATGTCTCAAAGCTTTCAAAAACTGCCAAATGCTTTGAACTTTTTTTCTAGGTAGAGTCTGACATGTCTGCAATGGCAAAACAAAATGTCCATGTAGAATTCCATACCTTCAACAGATGCTTCCAACAGCGGATGATTCATTGATTGGGTCTGAACATCTATCATTAACCAAGAGGAATGAAGACTTGAACCCCTTTTAGCCTAAACATGAAAACATAAAGAAAGGTTAAATTTGTGAAAATGTACTTGATAAGAATGACAGACAAATCGCTTTGGAGCCACAAACCCTTCACTAGTGATCATACTGATCTCTGATGTCATGGGCAGGAAAAAGGGATAATTTATATTATGTTAGTTATATTATATTATACGACAGGGCTGTTGAATGCTTGAGTCTGATTGGTTAATAAACATTCTTACTTGTGCAATTATTTTCAGGGAAACGCATGGTGAAAAAAAATGCACGTACAAAAGTAGTTCCAGACAGGTCTTGACCGCATAACATATCAATAGTCAAGTCAAGTCAAGTCAAGTCACCTTTATTTATATAGCGCTTTTAACAATACAGATTGTGTCAAAGCAGCTTTACAATATCACTTTGCCAAATGATTTCGGTTATTTCAAAAGTCCTTACAGCCTGGATTTAGCCATGGCAGTGCTGGATGAGATGTGTAAGAAATTAATCCTACCCACAAGAGTGTTTTAAGGACAAAAACCTGACAATTGTCTTTACAACAATGTCTTCACAACATCTAAACAATGTTTTGAGGTGTGGTAACTAGTATAAGCACAATAATTGACTCTGGTCCATTGAAATATTAGAAAATAGGTGGAGGTGGCATTATTTTCTAATAATTCAATGGACCATCATCAATTATTCCTTACTTTATATTATATTATAATATATTACATTACATTACATTAGAAAACTCATCTCTTTCAACACTATTTGACTTCATCCTAAAAAAATTAAAAAAAAACTTTGTCTTTCTCTTTATTTATTCCTTCCCTTTCTAGCTTGTACTTGTTTGGAACAATGCCTGAAACTTGGTATTATGAGTACTTCCTGTGTCTGTTTGCCTCTTTAAGATGAATCGCTTTATGTGTTCCCCAATTGTAAGTCACTTTGGATAAAAGCATCTGCAAAATGACTAAATGTAAATGTAATGTAAATGTAGAACATTTCACATTTTTAAAAGTCTCCAAAAAATTGTCACTATTAAAACATCTATTGTATTAAAGTGAGTCATTTAACCCTATATAGCCTACTGTATCACAATTGACATGCAAAATTCTAAGACCTCTAAATTATCAATAAGATAAAAATTTGAAAAACTGTTGCACAGAATCTACCACATGCATTTTGTCATCTAATTGACACTTCATACTTTATCACAATCAAGTTCATAATTTTTTAGTATTTCAGCATAATTGAATAAATGTCAATCTTCAGGTCATGGTTCACATATCTTTTTGCTGTGAAATCTTTAATGACATTATAAAGTATAGTGAATGTAAGAATAACTTCTATATTTTTAATAATATTCACTATGAACACTCACTGGACTGAAGCAATTTAGGTTTACATGATTATCCATACATCATTTTTATAAAAATCATGTTAAAATGTATCAAATATGATACATCAGGCTACTGAGGAATGTTTATTTGTTCATCTCTCAGTCTTCACTGTATTGCATTGAATTATTAGTTATTCGGCGATATAATGATATTTATGCATTTTGATTAATCAGTAGACATGAACCATAAAAGCCTCATGAATCAAATAGGATACTCAAAAATAAAAATAAAAAAATTCTAACAATTATTCCATATGTCAGACTTCACGTTTTAAAAACAAGAGTAATTTTATTTATTTAAAATCCACTGCTAATTCCAGTGTCAATGTCAACTGAGAAAAATGTTTTTTTTTTTTCTCCCATATAATGTAGTTCTGTCATAAACCAGTAAAGACTGACTGCCAAAGCTTGACCCATAGGGTGAGAGGTATAAAGAAGACTTTCTCAAATGCACTAAATCTCAACATTAAAAAAATAGAGCAGGAAGTTGATCAGCGGGACATAAATGCCCAGTGATGTAATGTCTGTGGTCCAGCAACGGCATCGTTAAACGTCTGCAGTATGAGATGAGTCATACCAGCTGAGCATTTAAAGAGCAGACTAATGCCTTGCAAATGAGTAGGTAAGTCTAATGATAAAAAATGGGTTTTTCTATAAGAAATGATCTAAGGCACATGCACACCTTCTTTTTCCGGTGCCAAAGTGTCGCTTCAGTCCTCATTTTCCTGCAGCTTTACTTGAAATGATTGGATTAGCCATACACATTTCATCTCCAGCGTGTTCACATTCGACCGCAATTAGTCATTCTGAACAGACAGGCAGCAGAATAAAGCCACTGAGCCACAGTCATCACAGCCACTCTTATCACACGAGTCACACCAGTTAGGAGAAATGTACAGGGCTGGAGGTCCTGCTTAGCCTCAGACTAAATGGAAGACAAAAGGTTTTAGCTGTCATGACAATTAGATGGAGTCTCAGAGCTGAGTAGGTTTTGATTGCCTGAAGTTATTAGCTGGCGGTAATTAAGTTTGCATTATTCTCTCCCGACAGCAGTTTTGCTTCAACACTAGTCTGTCCTCTGCAAGCACAGTCAATGCATGGACCAAATCCCCTTCTGCATAATGGCACACTCTGATTTTTTTTTTATTCATCTGACCCTTTTCATCCTGGAAAAAAACAGGCACTTTAAATAAATCCAGCAATAAACGGCTGATGTAAAGAAAACTAGATGGAAAGGTCAAGTCGTGTTCAATAGCGTGACCTGAAACTGAAAATGTTTGACATTCATTGACCATAAAACTACTTTGATATTTTTGTTTTTGCCATATCTGTTCCAGAATAGTGCACTTGCTGTTCCCCAGTGTGTATTATGGAAAATATAGTTGTTGTATGTTGTAGTGTCTGTCCCCTTTCCTGCTGGGAATATTTATGTGCATGATGGGTATTGTAGCTCCAGGGAGTGTGCGTCATGTTTCTCAATAATGTACGGCGCAAGACTAACTTTTTTGTGCTCCACAGAAGAAAGTCATACAAGTTTGGAAAGACATGAGTGTAAATAAATGATGACAGTATTTTTATTTTTGGGTGAACTATCCATTTATGCCTTGAGATTTTTTTTTTCTAGTGATGTTTATGCTTTAAATGAGAAGACAAAAATAATAAAATGATAAAATAAAAAAATAAAAGAAATAATATAAATAACTTAATTAGTTACATTTTCTGCAAACAAGTCTTATTTTATGAAACGTTGCTCAAATAAATGTGTCTTGTTTATTTCATTGTTTAGATATTTTTTTACTGGAAAATAAGGCAAAATACAAACTAAGACAAGTCCAGAAAAAGTAAAAAAGAATATTTTCCATAAAATTATGTAATATATTTATAGTTACTATTTATAACAAGTTACAGGATACTGCTGGTGATGAAAATAAATCAGAGTGCTTCAGAGGAAAACAGATACGCTACTTTTGTTTAAGTCTATTTTTGCCAAACTTGGAATGTTGGGGTTTGTGATTCTTGTATAAACATTCTAATGCCACATGAAAAAGTCAGGAAATGCATTTTTCTAACACTACTGGCATTTTCCGGCTTTAAGGATATATCTAGCAAAGCCTACTGAGGTTCATGCTTAAAACAAGAAAAATACCAGTGGCATTAGGAAACACACACAGACAGAGATAACTTTACATTAAACAAATGTATTATAATCAATTACCATTTATAATGAGTAACAGGATATTGTAATCCATTACTTTAAAAAGTAATGATCCCCAACACTGTTCTCCCACAACTTTTTGCTACAGTAAAAAAAAAAATTATAATAATAAAAAATAAAAAATCATACTGTATATGTCAGCTCTGATAACACAAGAAGCATTATACTATATTTCTGACTTAAAATCTTACTTATTCTTTTACCATATTTCTATATTCTCTCTTCATGCTAATAAAGGCAGCAGAAAAAACCTTGCTCTCAAGGACACCGCGACTCAGAAAGGAAGCACTTGTCTGCACTTGTAACAACAGCCACCTCCAAAGTCTGCCTTTCCCTGAAGCAGCAGCAAGCAAGGTGGTTTTTCAGGGATACTTTGTGCTTTCACAAGATGGGGCGACTTCAACTGGAGAGCTTACCAGTCACACGCTCGCCTCTAGGAGAGCGTCGGCCCCCAGGTAGAGTCATGCAGGTGGGAACAGAACGTGTCAGTGCCTAGATCATACTAATGCATGCCACCCTATGTCCTCTCATTCCTCCGAGGGCGCAAAGCAATACTCGTCTGCAGCATACAAAGAGTGTCGCAGGATAACAAAATAACTCCTCTGGTGCAAATCACACTAAGATGACACATCGGTGCCTCCACACACTTGTAGCAATAGAGGAACGCAGGTTTCTTTCAATCAAAAGCACAATTCCACCGCTGGATAGACAACAGTAAATTCACAGAGTCAAAACGTCAACAGGTGACCCCAAAACACCTCCATTGTTAATGTCTATCTGAAAAGCATGCTTTGAAGTGCCCCAGATGGTGCTCTGCGTCATTATTCATGCTTGTTGTTTGGGTAGATGCATGACCTGTAGCTACTGCACAGAACTGCTTTGCGGTGAGTGTCAACAATAAACATGTGAGCGTTGCTTTGCAACTTCAAAGCCGCTGAAAGTCTCAGTACACAGCCCCCCATCCCCTAAAGAGTTCATTTGAATTTCGCCTGCTTCTCTTTTAACTGCAACATAACAAAAAGCTTACCAGAGCTCTATATTTATATTGCAGAGGTTTTGTTCGGGGAGAAAAAGAACAATTGTTGCAAATGCTAATTATTGTGATTCTTTCCTTTTTTTGCAGAATTTTCTGTTTTATTTGTTCTTAATTGATGCATAACTTTAAAAAGAGCATGCTCAGCATGGGTTCATTTGCCGTATATAATGTTGTGCATTATGTGTATTGTTCCCTCTTCTATTTTACAGAAATTACAGACCGTGCTTTTGTGCATTATGGGGTTTTTTTTTCCTGTGACTAAAAAACTGTTCGGCAGCAGAACCCAACGTGGCCTGTTCATTTCATGGTTGAACACCAGTACCTCTCACCAGCCCGCAGTTCCCCTTTTGTTTCGAAGCTCTTTGCCGGCGAAATAACAGCTTTTCTTTGAACAAAGCTGACAAACTCTGTTTATAGACGGCTGGAATGAATGTAAATGTATTTTCACAGTCACATTCTGACTGCAGGGAATCAAGAGTTCATTCGAACAAACTCTGAGATTCAGAACAGAGGTGGCGGAAAAGAGCTGAGCAGATTACCCCGCTTACCCTTGACTGCTCCAATGTCTTGTTAGCACTAATGAAACAGATTTTAAAGGTCACACTAGCCGCACACATCATCTGTTCTCGCCAAATACTGTAAGTATGCTTTAGTCTCTGAATTTCAAACCTGCTGTTTGATCAACTATTATCGAATGACTGAGTGGCCGAGAGAAAACGCCACGGCCAGCTTCCTCTGAGCAGCTGAAAGAAAGGGAGGTTAAATATCCAATTTCACTCCGTTGGTTTTTCCTCACAGAAAGTAAATATACATGGTGAAATTGCTCCTGATGTGTTCAGCAGAATAAGAGATTGTATTCGAAGAGGAATATAGTGTTTCCGGAAAAAAAAAAAAAATCGATTTCAATTAAAGAATTAATTCAAGTCATTCTGGCTATATAGGCTGTAAAATTGTATGCATGGGCCATAACTTTCCCCTTCTTGATTGATCTAACAATTATATTTGTATGGCTCAGAAACAGTGGGAATGTAATATGCTTTCTTCTAATATCGCTGGAATGACCCTTCATGCTAGATGAGCATTTTGAAACATTCAGATCCACGGCATAGCTGAGAGAACGGGCTTTATGAAATAAAAAGCTGTTACTCGTCTTCCATAAACAGAGCGTATCTTTGTGTCAGTGCACTAATAACTTTCGGCAATGTGCTCATGTTATGTAATGGGCTGGGGAAGAAATGATTAAGTGCATTCTCTTTAATTTCTCCTAACTCCGCCTCTCCAAACCACCAAGTCGAATGAGCCCGATGATTTATAATTAATGACAGCTCACTGTCTATGGGTTAGAGGGTTTTCATTAATATCACAATGAAGCCAATCTTCCAGCTCTTCTCGATTGTCTTCAGATCCCACAGAGACCGGATGTACTGCGGCAGACTGCACTGCCCTCTCTCCACTGCTTCTGCAAGCAAGTCCGAAAAGTCTTGTTCCCATTTGCCATCTTTATCCAATCATTACCATTAAAGATATATCAGAGATGAATATTTCAGAGGCTTACGTAAATGCTCTCTGAGTGATGCGGAAAAAGTCATGGGAGCGTATTGAAAAGCATCAGACAGAACCAAGAAAACCTTTGAATTTCTTTACCCAAGATGGGAAGCACAGTGTCTTGGCTTTCATTATAAGACACGTGTGTCAAGTGAGTTGAGTAGCACCAGGCAATTTAGTTAAGAAGGCATCCCAGGGTTTTCTGGGAAAGGCCTAATGTCACTCCAGATATATCTTCCCAGTACAGATGGAGGACTCCATCCTTTTCCACAGATCCATTGGCAAGACTTTTGAAGCAACCTCAGCATGGGTCTTCCTTGCATTTTTGCATAGGCAGATTACTTCCTTATCATTATCTCTAAACCAGCCCCTTAAATTAAGAAAAAAGATGGCACATTTAAGGCACTTTGGTGCAAACACATACGTGACTGCTGGTTTAAACAGCAACTACACCCAAAGGACTGAAGAGAAAAGCGCACCCTTAATACTTCGGCATGTGATAATTGTGCAGGACATTAGCAGAGCTCGCTTTCTCTCTGTGGCAAGGACGAGATAAGTAGCCCTGCCATGGTGTACTGTCAGCAGGGTAAGTGTGAATGATGACCACAGCGGCGCTCGGCTTAGGAACATCTCCTTCACCCCTGGCTCTGTCCCCTTCACTGAGCTCTGAGATACCAGAGCACTGGCCTCATTTGGATGCTGGCTTCCTTTTCAACTCCCCATACCATTGCTCACCACAAAAGCAGCACACAGATCCAATGACAGCATGCCGCCACATGTGCAGTTTTTATTCTGAGCGACAAAGCGCTCCAACATCTGCAGCAATATTCCCGTTGTTACCCATATGTGGAAGTTTAGAACTTGACATGGGCCAAGCACACCAAATATTTTAACACATGCAACTTGTCTTTTACTCTACTATACATCTTTTACTCTATTATGCCATGTTTGGTACTAGTTGGCATAATATGTACATTTTGTAAATGTATGTTATTGATTTCATGAACTAATTTGGCTGAAACAACTTCTCTCTAGTGATGCATGCTAGACTTCTCCAGTCCACTTAAAGTCGACATAAAATAGTAATTGTCTTTTCTTTCCTTTTGTGGCATATATCCAAGGGAAATGGCTTCTTGAACTAGAACAATATTAGGGAGTGACACTTGACTTTGTCCATCTGAAATTGGTTGAATCATTAGTTCGTTATCGTCCGCTAATTGCTGCTAACTCATGTGAGTGACATGACTGGTAGCTGGAGGGAAGGCATTGTCCTGCTCTTGCACTGGAGTACACATCATGAGAGAAGAGAAGTCAAGTTATTGCTTTTGAGTAAATATTATGAGGACACATGCATTTTAAAAAAAAGACCAATTATTTATAACAAACATTTCAATATTCCCTTTAAAAAATAGGAATTGTCAGACTCATTTTGATTTCACGGTAACTTTAAACTTCGCCCCTCCGCAATAGTCTGCAAGCTCGTACTTATTTGAGTGAAACGTCCACATCTCGAAATCCAGTCAACAACTGATGGAAAGAACCATGTCTATGCCCTACATTTTTTCTGATATTCCACTACACTTGCATGTATGTCACAATATGGAAGAAAAAAATCTGTCGCTACTTCTGTTTCATCTCAACTTAACGGTAGCACACAATGGATTTTGAGTGCAAAGAAAGAAAACAGAATCCTCAAGAGTCTCGATACAAAGAAAACAACATAATATATTCAAACTATTACATTAATGTGGAGCAGTATTACGTTTTACAGATAAAGGAACTGTAAACTTTATGAACAAATGATTGCCAGGTCCAGTCAGCTATTGGCTTTCAATCCACTACGTTCAGATTCGGAGAAAACGGTGTGAAAATTAACAACAAATCTCTGAAGCCATTTTTTCCGGTTCCAGTGTTGGCAAAATTACTGCATTTTGCCTTTGTCAGGCAGTATGGAGGTCTTATTAGAAGTGATTTGAAAGTTAGGCTTCATGAACTCAAAAAGGGCTCAGGCTCTCGCTGCCTGTAATTTGATCCAATTAAAGAGCTTTGATGAGGAAGCCTCCTTCAACTGTCATTGAGGGAAGATAATGGTTTGGATTTTTGTTTATGGCTCAGCTATTCATTTATGGCAAGCAGGGGCAAATCATATTTAACGGTGTCTTAAACTGAAGTTTTTTGGGAGGAGGGGGCACAAGTATTATATTTAACCATTTTTTCCTACTAAACTCATGGACAGCATTAGCCGCAACACAATAATGAAGCACCTCGCCCCCGAAACAATCAATGAGTACAGAGGGAGACAGATGGACTGTTTCACAACATGATCACACCTATCTCAGCAGCTCGAATTAGACCCATCACACTTAGTCCTCCTCTGCGGACGTGTCTTCGGCAACAAAGCATGTCTAATTCGGAAAGCAAAAAAAAAAAAGAGAGCAAAACGTTTAAATGAGCCGGAAAATGTAATGCATCTGCCCAAGCCTCTTTGATGGGAGTCCATTGACTCTGATATGAATGTAGGATTTATGTGGTCATTTATGTATGCTGTGTTACGGCTGAAGGAGCATGGCCCTGTTCTATTACATGAGTTAACACTTCTGCAGAGATCACCTGAGACCTGCCTGACGTTCTCCCTTCCCCCGCGCTCGCTCTCGCTCTCCCTCCTACTCCTCTGCTCTGGAGTGAGCTGAATGCCTGATTTCTCCCTGACAAGATGATCACATTATCCATGGCAATTTAAATCAGATAGACACTGGCAGGTTAAGGATTATCAGACGATGCAGCGCAGGAATGCCTTACGCTAACACCATATTCTAATATGGGTGATAAAAAGACACTTAAACCCTGAGCAGAGGGGTGCTTTAAGCTAGTAATATCTTTTAGGTGAAAACATTTGAAAGAAGTTTAATGAGGTAGTTTCGTTCAGCTATTATAATTGTATATGAAAATTCTGGGCATATAGAATTATATATTAAAGAGGGGAAGCACCTTGAATGAAAAGCATGAATTAAATATGATCAGGATGAGAGACAGAGCAAGTTCAAATTCACTGTTTGCTAAAGAGATAAAGAGAACGGTTTAACTGGGCTTCAAGGTCAAGGTTTACTCCAAATGTACTCTCTAGCTTGAGTTCCTGCTCGTCACAACAGGTATAGAATTTAAATTATGCAACAATCATAAAAAATCTATATATTGCTATCACTGATGGGCTAGAGTGCAACAGTGCCCTCCACTTTTTAGTGGCTTTGGTTCTGGAAGTTTTTTTTTTTTTTTTTCATTCTCTGTTTCCAATAAGAACATTTAAAAAGTCTTTGTTAAATGAGAAGTTCACTTTCAGAACAAAAATTTACAGATAATGTACTCAGCCCCTTGTCATCTAAGATGTTCATGTCTTTCTTTCTTCAGTCGTAAAGAAAAAAAAAAATTTTTTGAGGAAAATATTTCAAGAATTTTCTCCATATAATGGACTTTTATGGTGCCCGCGAGTTTGAACTTCCAAAATGCAGTTTAAATGCAGCTTCAAACGGCTCTAAATAATCCCAGTTATTTAGTATAAAATATATATATATAATATATATATATATATATGTAGTTTAAAAAAAGTAAAATGAATGGGATTTTTCTTTTAAAGAATTATAAACCATGAACCAAACCAACCAGCTACGAGGTGAATTGAAACATTACAAACTTAAGCAAAAGATAAATAAATAAATAAATTTAAAATCAGACAAAAATAAATGTACAAGGCTGTGTATGTAATAGGCATGTATGTAATTTGTTCTGTAGAAATAATATTTAATGTTTATTGCAACAATTTAAAGTAAAAATTTAAGTAGTTTAAATAAAAAATTAAATAAAACGAATAGGATTTTTCTTCCAGAACCCCATGTTGCAATAGACATTTGGTTTAAATAATTGCATAATTCAAATGTTTGGTAACACTTTATAATAACGTCTCATTTTTAAACATTAGTTACAGCAACAACTTATCATGAACTAATAATGTGCATTTTTAGAGAATTTATTAAACTTTCTTTATAAAATATTGTTCACGACAAGTTCATGTAGTTAACTAATGTTAACAAATGAAACCTTTTTGTAAAGGGTTTACAAATCTTTTTTAGGCATTTTTGTAAAACTGAAAATATACAGAAAATAACAGAAGAATGTAGACCTAAACAGAGAAAAAGCACATAAAGTTTCTTCCTTACTCATCCGGAAAAAAAAAAAAAAAAAATTAAGAAAAAAAAAATGAAGAAAAGTTTTTACAGCAGTTTAACAATGAAAACTTCACTACATAAATAGTGTAGACTAAAGTTTTTAGTCAAGCAAGCCAGAATTTATAAGCCAAGCAAGCCAGAATGATAAATGTAATTGTTGTTTTTTGTTTTGTTTTAGTTTTTCTACTTTTAGAGCTGAGTCACAAACAAGTGAGTCTGTGTTGGCGATGCAAAAAGTTTAAACTGCAGTAGTGGTGAACTAAAAAGTTACCTGGATCCAAACAGTAAGTTTTATAAACTTTGGAGAATATGGTGACATTTTCCTGCATCAAGATGGTTTTGACTTAATGACATTGCATTGCTAGAAAATCCATCAAAGGTACTCAATTGATTCATAATCCAACCACTGACAGAGAGTTTTGGGTCTATATGACTTCATCTCTAAGATGAAGGAATGCTGAAGGAGCACTGTCAGCTAAAGAGAGTTAGCAAATGATAGCAGTGGAATCTCCTAGGACCCACTCAGACAAGTAGGCCAGGAGTCGACCAGACCAGGGCTTCGGCTCATCAGACGCAGACCTGCAGATCCCTAATAGGGCTCAAAGAAACAGAAGACATCCTACATGGGTTCTGACCTCAAACACACCGGCAAGCCTTGGAACCTCCTTCCATTGCAGGCCGTGGGAACAAATTGTTTCAATTTGGGTATTGATCAAATTTCATGAGTCACTGAATTAACCCTACCAAATATTTCTAGTAATAAATAGTAATAGTAAAAGTCTACTGTCTATAGTTTATGTTTTACAGCCTCAGAATATTGTCCTTTGCATTTAAAATAACTTGTAATAACTAAAATAAGTGTTATCTGGACATTCTTTTTTTATAAAATTCCAGTGTATTCCAGTTTGAACACTTTAATTGTGTATTTTGTTGAATGCAGTAAACTGATCAAAATTTCTATTTTCAAATAAATGTTTTTCTTTTCTACATTTTATTCATCAAAGAATTCTGGAGGGGAAAGTATCATGGCTTCCAGAGAAATATTAAGTAGCACAACTGTTTTCAAAATTTATATTAATAAGAATTTTTTTTTTTTTTTTTTTTTTTTGAGCAGCAAATCATTCCAAATTCCAAATCAAATTGTCGTTCCAAACCCATAAGACCTTCGTTGATCTTCAGAACACAAATTAAGATATTTTTGATTAAATCTGAGAGCTTTCTGACCCTCCATAGACAGCAACGAAACTATCACATTCATGTCCCAGAAAGATAGTAAGGATATTGTTAAAATAACCCATGTGACATCAGTGGTACAACTAATGTTATGAAGCTACGAGAACACTTTCATTCGCCAAGAAAACAAAAATAACTTAATTCAACAATTTCTTCTATTCCGTGTCAGTCGCATGTTCACGAGAGTACCACGACGCGTATTTGTGGTGCTGCTTGAAACCAAAACTACACTCTTCATTCCTACTTTTTAAATAATAACAAGTATATCCTGATTGAGAAATTGACTAATTGTTCAAGTTCCTTAGTTGCTGGATTTCTAATAGCAACAGTGCAGGGAGGGAGCAAGAGTCTTGTCATTGACGGTTTATAGTGCAACTCACAGAGAACAAGAGATCTCAACGGGCTCTTTTGTTCAGCGGGGTGGAGCGTATCATCCGCACCTTTCCCCAGCCCATTAGATCTCCCTCTAAATCAGCATTAGAAAGGTTAGCCCAGTGCTGATAGGTTGCCACAGATGATACAGTGTGTATGTCAGAGAGCTCCTCTGGATGAAGGCATAGCTCCCTGTACACCACAGATGCGCGTGGAAGATGTATGACTGTGCTTTAATGAAGGCAAGAATCAGCCACTAAGGAAGCATCTCTATTGCACAGGTATAGGGCGGTTATCGTGCCCCTGAGTGTGTGACGGCATTTCTGATGCCTGAGGCTGAGGACAGGCTGCGATGGTACACAAAGTTCAGGAAACCTATTCTGCCATCAAGACTGTCAAACAGGGTGTGAAATAGGAACATGGAGTTCTTCCACTGTGGAATTTAATCTGTTCAATGCAGCATTACTGTACAGAAAAACATTCGACAAGCCAAATTCACTTCACCGCGAACAGGAGTTATTAATAAATCAATAATATACCCTTATTTGTGCCTTTGAGGGAACTGGACTGATGTTTTAGTAACAAAAGAAGACAGTCATTTGCGATTTAATTGCTTCCTCGTCTATTTTCAGGGAAAAAACACTGACACAGATTCTTAAGCAATCGCTGTTATTCTCATGGTGCCTGTTGCCTAATTTCCATTGTTTCTCTGTGAAGGTGTACGAGAGCTCCTTTGATAAGCGTCTTTGATGTGCTTGCGAAGACAGAATGGAGTCATGTTTCTTTTTGAGATGTGCTGTCGTCTAGGTTTAAAGACAATAGTCTTTGGCTCGTACTGAGATGGCCACTGTAGATTTAAGCGATGGCAAACTGTCCAAGTCAAGCATTGTAATACACAGAGGTTTTGTTTTCTGTGTCTGTCGAAAGAAAAAAAGACATCGTGTGCATTCAGAATAGCTGGAGGTGTTTGATCATGACAGTTTTCAGGCCTGTGTTACTTAATGGGAGAAATGACAAGGTTTATGCATCATCAAAAATAGGGTCACCTGAGATGACATGGTAGGTAAATATATCTACATAATTTTTATTAGGTTTATTAAGTAGTTTTCAATTTTAGTTTACTTTGTTTTAGTTATTTCAGTACTTTCAGTTTAGACTAAACACAATTTAGAAGTGTTACTTTGGCAACTAGTTTTTGATATTTTATTTCAAGTAATACAAATATTTTTATGGTTTTAGTTTTAGCTAACATTAATAACCCTGTATGATACATCTGGGTGATTTGTATGAGAATAATACTAGATTGTTTTTCATATACACAAACCATTATGTTTTTAACTCTCACATAATTTACCAGCAACATCATTATTACAATAGATCAAGACAAGCCATTGCAACATGATCTTATTAGTATTCATATGTAAAGTTTATGTATACAGTTGCTATAATGTAAAATATGGACATACTAACTGCATCTAAAATGTAAAAGAAATTGTTTTTCTATGGTTGAATGGTTATAATATTGTATGGTTTTATTACCACTATTGCATAGACATTTTTGAGAATACATATACATAAAATACACAATTGAGTAATTATTAACTGATTCAAAATTGTAATTAAAGTAAAAATTTATTAAAGTCTTTAAAAGTGATGGAATTGCTTGAAATTAATTGAAAACCAGAAATCACAAAGAACAGAATAAAAATGACTACAAATTAACTGCTTACATAACTGTTATTGAACATATTTAAGTCACCTCATTGATTAAACATAATAAAATCAAACTATTAATTCCATTAATTTATTATATGAACCTAATCCTAAAGATTTTTTGTATGTAAAATGCTTACTTTTCAGATGCCATCAACATCTTTATAGTGTATGTTTCAGAGTCTATGCAAATGTATGAAAAGGTATGTGCTATAACCACATACAGCCATCTATTGAGATCACCTGCAGACTCTAAACTGGTCTGAACCATTAGACGACATTTAAGACACTCAGTGAAAAATGGACATTTTCAAAATATTTCTTCCAAAATAGCTAAAACTTGAGCAATGGCATCGTTTTAGATCATAAAACAAACTATTAACATGAAAGAAAGTATGAAAGTGACTGGTGTCAAAGAATCAATCAGCTAAACTATTTCATAGACTGACAGCACACAGTGCCCATGGGAACGTTCCTCAGCAGATAATAGAAAACAATTAAATAGCCGAGCTGTGAGGTTGGGGGTAGTAAGGAGCTTATGGGAAAATGTGATCCTTCAGTCAGTTCACTTATAGTTCTTCAGCTTCATTTCTGACTTTCCCTTATTCCCATTCAGAATAAGAATAACCTCCAAACACAGTGGTATTCGTAAGCCTCGTGGATATAGAGGTAGAACAGTATGACTGCTTGCAGTGAACTTCAAACAAGACGTCTAGTGTGCAGGAATGTTATAGTTCAGAGTAAATTATCGGCATTATGCTGGTGCGATTCAAAATGTGCTTATTCATAAAGTAGTCAGTTGTTAAAAAAGTGTCAAATGTAAGTGTTTGTCAGTGTGCAAAGCTTACATTATTAACATTTAATGCATACATTAGCATATAATTAACATAAAATTAAAAGCACACATTTAAATACACAAAAATATTTATTTTAATAATCATTAACTAAAATCCTCATAATTAACAACTTGCACCTTCAGACTCGTTTAGATAATCTACTAACCCCACTGTTTGATTTTATTACTATTCAAAATTTCACCTTAAGGCAAAACATTAATAATTATAAAAACAGATTTATTCATTATCTTGTATCTGCAATATGTCTCTTAGTGTGTAAATAAGTCTCTTAAACGTAAATGTGAGAACAAACGGATGCAAAACTGAACACTGAATAATGATTTATATATTTATATATGTGTGTGTGTATATATATATATATATATATAGTCGCGAATCCTTCCGCCCGATAGCCACCTGAGGTCACCCTTCCATCATATTGACTTTCACATTGAACAGACTATTTCACATTACCCAGGACTCCATTTCCCTTCAGCCATTTCACTAATCACAGGCTCACACCTGAGTCCAATCATACAATCACACACTCTACATAAACCATGGGCTTCCTCTCTGTCACTGCCAAGTATTATCTTGCGTATATCTCTCTTCCAGTGATAGCGACATTACGGAGCCCTTCCGTGTTTTCTAAGTCTAAGTCTAGTTTATCTAGTTTATTGCCTGAGTCATTAGTTTCTTGGTCTTCTGCCTGTGTAACTTGGATTAACCCTTTGCCTGCTGTTTCGGACTCTGTTGATACCTCGCCTGGACTATTGCTCTTGTTTTTGGATTATCTCTCTGCCTTACCCTACTGGATATTGTTCGCCGATCGTCGACCCACGCTTGTCCTAGGATTACTCTGTGTCTTGCCCATGCCATACCTGTTTGCCATTGTTCGGCCCTGCCTGTGTTTATGACCACGTCTCTGTCTAAATAAAGCTTTGCACATGGATCCACACGTCTCACATCTCGTTTGCCCCGTTACATATATATATGCACACTGATACAGATAATTTCAGACATTTATAACAAACAGCCCTCTATCTAACATTAGAAATGTGTAGACTAAATCTATTTGAAGTGATCAAAGTGATTCATTTTCTAGAATTAGCTAACCATAAGGGTACAAGTCATCCACTTTGATGAAGAAGAAAAGACTTTCAAACTCAAGACATGTCTCTAAATGAATGATGTTGGTGCATCATCATCAAAGCTGAACTACAATTAAAATAACTCACTGTTTACTACTCAAATTTATTATTCTCATCTTAAATCTATCCAGCAAGTTATTATTTTCGACAGATTTCATTTTTCTTTTCTTGTTTCATTGATCACTGGTAGCTTTTGACTTCTGAAATCATCACAGAGGTACATTTTACAGATTTTCCTCAGGTAATGTGCAGCCTATGGGCAGCTAATACAGGAAACATTGAAGATAATGCAACTCTGTGTTCATATTTTTGAATGAAGAGATACACATTCAATAAACAAACTTCTGGAACCTATATGCGGAGCGATTCCAGGAGTTCAGCCTTAGGAGGCCTGAGCTTTTTGATTTATCTACTCTATTTGCTTATAGAATGCAAGAGATTTGGTTCAAAACTTGCCCCAGAAACTATTTATCTAACATTTAATTTTAATTTAATTTAGCCAATCAAAACTGCAGCTGTTTGTCAGTACATGAATAACAATAATGGTGGGGCAGTTTACTTGCTAAATAAAGATGGTATTTGTATATTGAAACAACTAAAACTGGAGTCCTCCTTATTTTGTTACATTTTAACGGTAACACTTTATTTTAGGTTCTCTTAACTAGTTGCTTGTTAGCATGCATATTATTAGAATAATAGCCATTTATTAGTAGTAATTAAGCACATATTAATGTCTTATTCTACATGCCTTATCCTACCCAATACCTAAACTTAACAACTACCTTACTAACTATTAATAAGCAGCAAGTTAAGAATTTATTGAGGCAAAAGTCGTAGTTAATAGTGAATAAGTGTTCCCTATTCTAAAGTGTTACCATTTTAACATTAAAGGCCCATTCACACCAAGGACAATAACTATAATGATAGCTATAACTATTAAGTTTTAATAATAATTGTAATTCTTTGAGTCTCCATCACAACTATAAAGAGAAACATCATTATTAGAATCACTTTCAGGAAGATTTTTTTTTCAGCTGATGAACGATAAAAACATTCACAACCAATCAGTATCCATGCAACTTTAAAAATAGCAAATAACAAAGCTGCAGCCTGCACTTATAACCGTGTTATCATTCATTAGTGTGGACAATAATATAGTTATTATAAGTTATCTTTATTATAGGTATTGTTCTTAGTGTGAACTAGTCCTAACCCTGTACACAATCCGCTTCAACAGGGGAAAAAAATAAAAAATAAATTAAAAAAATAAATAAAAAACATTCCAAGTAACATTGAATCAAACATGAAATTTTAAAGTAAAAAGATTAAAATAGTATTTTCTTATAAAACGTACCCCGATAATCTATTTATTTTACAACTTCAAAAATTATGTTTTACAGAATAGTACAAGCTTCCCCATTCTAAAAAGAACTACAATTATCATAGATCAACTAAACCCAACTTAAATGTTTGTGTAAAATTAAACACTAAAATTCTCCACAATACAAAGCCTACAGTATATGATTCAAACAACCATTTAAACCACTGTGTGCAATCAGTCAACCAACCAACCAAGCAACCGTTGCTTATACTCAAACGTATATTGTCCAGTTGCTTTGCATTCATCCCAAATAAAGCTACATAATTTTAAATGCTTCAGTGAATATGAGAACATGACACCTGGAGAGGCGTACTTGGATGTATATAACACTAGGAGCTGCGTCTAAATGATCTGGTGGGATTCAACACCATTACTCCAGCAGTCTACTGACACATGAGTCAAGCACAACTAATAAGATTCAACTGCACTCGGGGTCCAAACGAGACTTGGCTTCATCCGACCGAACTCGTGACAGCCGGAATTGCACCTACGTACACAATAACGTCGCACGGCTGAAGAGCTTTTCAGAAACACTGAGTAGAATAAGTGGCCTAGAACAGTGTTTGCTGTAAAACTTGGCTGTTCTGTCACAGGGTATCTTCCTCGTGTGGCCGTGATGTGACCAGGCAGCTGGCAGCGGCAGAAAGCAAGGCAGGTCACAGGTGCCAGAAGAATTATCAATCTCTCACTCCCACAGCAAACAAGCACAAACGCTTCCCCTCCCACGTGCAGCCTGAAGACGGGAAAGGCATCCACCCCGGGCATGAGATTCTTGTGCTGGAGAAGAGCACAGGCTCTGTGAAGGTAACTGTTGACCCAGTTGGAAAATGGGCATGTGTCCCAAGGTCATACGCCCACACACCCAAAAGGTTTTGTTTGTTCGCAAACTGCCACAAGCCATCTTTTGCAGTCCTTATGCCAGGTGTGTACTAGAAAGGGAGTTCTCCTGGAAGGAATGTAGGCAACTGCTGGCTCAGTCGGAGTTATATAACAAAGTCTTGTGGGACATACGCGCGTATAATGAATGTTGGCGTTATTTGTGAATTCTGTTGAACTGAAGTGGAACAACAGCATGACGCACTACGCTATTATCGCTCTTGCACTGATGCATTAATCATGCTCAGCGTTAAGGCCCATTCCCACCAAGGACAGTAACAATATAGTTTTAAAAAAAAATTATTCTAAATATCGTTAGAATCACTTTCGGAATTATTTTTTAAAGTTTTTGAAAGGCAATTGGAATCCTCAACCTAACTGCATTACTTGCTTATAAAAAACAGTATGTTATTGTGCGTTGTTTGCTAGCTATCGTTATAGTTATCGTTGTTGGTGTGAATGGGCCTTAGCAGTCATGCGTGTTGTTTTTAAAATGTTAAATTACGTTATGTCTAGCCCAGCTTACAACTATAAAGTGTGACCTAAACACAATCATTTTTAAAGAGAGTTGGCGACCAAAGTTTATGCAAATATTAAAATGTTATGCAAATGTGGATTAGCTCAATGCAGGAACTCAACCATCGGAGGGAAGAGAGTGGAGATCATGTGATCCATCTGCCGACTTCATGTATATGTTCTGATCACATAGATGGAAAAATGAAACATGAAAAACGTGACTGAGATTGTGTTGCATGTGGACCCAGATAGACAGATGTTTGTGCTCACGATGCAGATAGAACCAATAGCAAAGAGCACATAATTTAGTTCAGTGATATAATGTGTTGTGCACTATATCCAACCTTTACGATAAGTCACTGTCAACATGGAAATACATGGAGCGACATGTTAACAGTACTGATGTTCTTAGATGTTACACATCCAGCCAGCAATGAAGTTTCTAATGTTTTCAGATCACTACACATTTTATTTTGCCATGTTCTTTTCAGAAATTCACTGTATGTCTGAATGAATGAGGCTTATTGAATACTTTCAACCTCATATACCATTTTGTATTTGCTCTTAGAGCTATTATAAATCAGAGGGTGACGTTCACTGTCACTGGATTCAGTGTGACAGAGAATAGAAAAACAGACTTCATACATGTAGATGATAAGGAGCCATCAGCCATGAACATGTGGGTAAAATGGGAGATCCTTTTCCATTCTGTTCACATTTGCTAATGCAGTGCTGAGCCACAGGGTCTGGTGACATTGCTGCCACACTACTACCCTCTGCTGGTCACATGTATGTCTCATGCTAAGAGTTGCACCAAACTCCATTAACAGTTTTGTCCTAAATCCACCCTTTGAAAAAAAAAATTAACAAAAAAACAAACAATCAGAACAGCTTTGTTTTTGTTTCTCATTATTGATATCATCTTGCATACCATAGCAAAGAATCAGTTCATTTACCACAATGAAAATGAAAGCAGATCATTACATTTCCAACAAAATTGAAAACAGGAGAAAGAACTGACTTATTAGAAACAAGCTATATTGTAATAACTCACAGTTCTCACTGCTAGGAAATAACTGTGCGTGTAGCTGTGCTGCTGAAGACAATTAATTTTGAGAGAGTGCATTTATTGGGTTTGTACCCACAACTTTGGCTGGTTTCTATTAATGATATAAGAAAAAGAATTCAAGGATAAAAACTTTTTCTAACCACAATAAGGGAACGTAAGAGCTCAGTTATGACACATACTCAGTTCTGCAGTCAATGGGCTTGTTCACATCAACGCAAATGTTTAACACAAGAATTTGTACAGATTTTTGCATAAGATTTGTCCATTCAGACCAATGAGTAAAAACAGCAGATGGGCTAAATGAAAATGCAATTTTACTCCCTGACAGTAGGTGGCACTTACAGAAAAGCAGAAAATACCCCAGTACACCTTCCATTTCTGACACTTGAAAAAGAGAAGAAAGGAAGACAAACAGTATTTACATGTTTTCATATACAGGGGTATTTATGCTTTTAAGCGCCACCTACTGTCAAAGGTTGAATTTGTTTTCATTGAGTTCGTCTGCCATTTGCAATTTTGTAATCACTGTGGTGTTTATTAAATACAAGAGTACAGAGATGAGAGCCACTTCCTCTGATATTCACTGCCACTTAGCTCAGTGTTCAAGAGTGCCACCAAGTCAAAGTTTTATGTAACAGCAGCGGCTCTGGGCATGTGACCAAAAGTTGACCAGCTTTATTCAGTGTGATGGAAAAGAAATTAGGCTAGAACATTAGTGTATTAACAACCTAAACATTTATTACCGTAACAAATAAAACCCTTGCACCCAAAATAGCTTCTTTTGAATAAATTACCTTACAACCATTAAAAGGCGTATGTTCAATTTAATATGAATGTGTGTAGTATGAATGTAATCCAGATCTAGTACACTCGGCATGTTGTCATTGTCATGTCACCTACCAGTGTCAATTGCTTAGATTCAGTGACTTTCACAAATCCTCTCCCATGGCCTTATGGGATTGTAAAGTGTCCACTGGAAGTGCACTTCAAAATCTCGCCAGAAACTGTAGGTCATCCGGGTTCTTTTTGCCTATTGTTTTATAAATACTGTGAATTCGGACATACTACTGCTCACATACTGTTTTCAACTAGAAGGGAAGTATGCAATTTCAGATGCAGTCAAAATGTTTATCACCCTGAATTTTTGTGCCAAACATTTGTCTTGGTGAGAACAGGCCTTAAGTCACCTATTAAAGCTTGCTGACCCAACATGAGGGACCTGGAATCCATACAGAGAGCACTCTGTCACTGTGAAACACCATCAAATCTCTCTTAAACCGTTCCTTCCCCCCAGTGTCTCATGGGATTGTCCCTGCTGTTACTCTGAGTGTGAATGAAATCCCCCTGCTGCTCTGCCATTAGGACTGGCCACAGTCCAGTCAATCTGAGTCAGTGGGCAATTCATGACTTTCTCTATGCAATGAGCAACTGCTACAAACACATATTGTCACATACTATCACTCTCAATCTCACCTCCAAATGCATATTCAGAGTCAAATCATCTGAATCACTGTATTTCACTGAAGCATTTCCAAACATCTGAGACAATATTTAGACTCTTTTGAATGATGAAAAGCTTTACCTCTTGGAAACGTTCTAGATCTTTTCTCTTTATGCATCCTGCGTTGTGTCCTTCTGACGATGGCCCTGAGAGTCAAAAGTCACTCATACTCGTTGCATCTTGATTCAAAGGAGATGCTCCGATGGGAGCGTGGGCAGAGGGGGTTTATTCCATAGGAATATCCAGAAACAGCTGTTTTACCTCTAATTAAAGGAATGTAGCAGGTGTCACCTGCACCCCAGCAGTGTGGGGGCACACCTGGTTGAATTAATTTGATCCAAAGTGGTTCAGACAGGGCTGCCTGTGCTCTGGTGTGGCATTCAGACACTCAACACATATTACTGAGCACCTGCTTAGCTGGAGATGCAAAAGTGCCCCATGCAACAGCAAAAAGGGCCTCTATCCTAACACTGACCACTGGGAATCTGTTTAGTGAGGTATGGGGAGAAGAAACCTGTTTGAGAAACCACGAAGGTCTGGAGAGAGCCATCATTCCCATTTATCTCAATGGAAGTTAACATTCCCATTCGTCTCAGTGGTCGTTGCTAAGCATGAGCAACAGGAGACCTGCATGGTATTGGTTCACTGACATTGTTATTATTTTATTTAAAACAAGTCATTAGTTATGTTAAAGAGATAGTTCAGCCAAAAATTTACTCACCTCCATGTTGTTCCAAACCTGTATGAATTTCTTTCTTCTGCTGAACAGTTTCTGGTTCCCACTGACTCCCATAGTATTTTTATATCCACACTATGGAAGTCAGTGGAGACTGGCAACTGTTTGGTTGCCAACATTCTTCAAAATATCATCTTTTGTGTTCAGCAGAAGAAATTCATAAAGGTTTGGAGCAGCTTGAGAGTAGTAAATTATGACAAAATTTTCATTTTCATCACTTCAACACACTATTTTTCGTCATTTTGAATTAATCAAATATGACTTTATGTTTGTATGAACCCTAAACTTTGCATTACATTCGATTCATATTTTTATTTACATGTGCATTAAATGCAGGCTATTCCAAACAAAACCACATTTAGAACAGAGAAAGTCGGTGTAATGTCAGTGGAACTGACCGAGGTGTTTACATGAAGAATTTCCAATCCTTTTAAGCCATCAGTCTGATTACTAACAGATCATTTTGGTGCATGTAAATATAGCTAGTGATAAAAAGAGAAAAAAGGGGAAAATGGATAGCGAAAAGGAAAAATCTTTAGTGTAAAAAAAATACATGTAAAAGTATACTCATTATTTTCATTTTGGTTTCATGTGGTTTTGTAGCATCTGTGGTTTTACTAAAATATAGGCCTCACATTGCAAGTTCATCAGCTAGTGTTAAGCAGACTGGGTTCATGAATGCTATTTACTCATTTAAAGCTTTCCTTTTTGTGATTTCACAGTGCGTTTAACTTTAGGACCTTCATTTGTCACCTCCGCAGGGCATCTCCCATGTCCATTAGAAACAACGCTAGAAGTTTGCAACCCTTAACCTTTAATAGTTTTTACGCATTCATAAATTGCCTTCAAGATGCACAGGGGCACTGCAGTGGTCATTATTTACATTGACAGGCCGCAGCGTGGAAGAAGCGCCAGGATGCATCCAAACATAGAGGAATGGATTCCATCAAACATCTCAAAAAAACGCCGTAAGCATACTGACCTTCTTTTGTAGAGGACTAGACAAAAAATAAAAAGTCAACTCTGGCACGTGATTAGGATTATCTATGCCCTGGTGTTGTTTTGTCAGTGAGTGTGCACTTTGGTGTTAACATCTGCCAGGTATGTACGCTATGTCAATTTGTCTGAAATGCAGCCTGAGGAAATGCTGTGCATTCTAGTGCACTGGTTTCTTTTGTGCCACAATAATGCATTAATTTCATGAGTCAACAGGCTATGACTGGCGGCTTATGTAGAACTAAACAGTGTTTAATTGGATTCTGATCCGCGGCAACACAACTGCAGGGCTCTTTGCTTTTTTTCCCCTTTTGCTTTTTTCCAGAGCACCTAGAGCATAATGGAGGCAATTACTTCCCCCCTCTGGTGGTTTGGTGACTTGGTATTGTGAGCCCCTGGGAAGGTGCTGTTTACGGTCACACTTCACATTGCCCTGATGCCCTGGAAAAGAGCCTGGCAGCAGTGCTAATGCTGCTAATGCTGTCGGCTGCTGCATTGGCACTGCGGAGGCCAACTAGGTGTCATGCTGGGATTAACCTTAAATTGATTACCACCACAAAGATCATCTGCTGGCTGACTGACATGCTTAGGGCACAGTTCATTTCACAACCCATGAGTGAAATCTCTTATAAAAATCAGGGTAAGGTTTCAACATTCACGAGACTTTCTTCCTGTAATCATTAAACAAATGTATACAAATCTACACCAATTTATGGTAAATACACACTATTTTTATTCAAGGATAAGGAGTTAGTTATTTTGATATTTAATATGTAGACCGATTTTTTTTTCCTAATCAAAAGAATTAAAGACCCAATTTGATTTGTAATACTTAAAACAAGAAATAAACTAATGCAAATGTAAGTGGATAAATTAAGCAAAGCATGCTTTTCAATAACAACTATAATGAATAACTCACTTATATGCACTAACCTAATAAGAATGCTGTAAAAAAGTTGCAAATAAAACAAAGATTACTGAAGTATGTTTTACAAGAAAATAATATTTCAGTCTTTGTACTTCAAAATGTCCAGTTTAATTAAATGTTACTTGCCTTCTTTGAAACTCTAAATTTGTTAATATATTTCACAAATAATTACACAGTAAATCCCATACCATTTTTTTTTATTCCTGTGTAGTTATTACCTATATATGTTATTAAAAGTTTTGAATGAATACTAAAACAGTCATGAATCATAAAAAATCTTTAATGATGCAGTTTTCAGGAGTTCAAATAAAAAAAATACAAAAACAGCATTAAAATCATGCATGTTCACAATGCTGTTTTATTCTAATATCACAAAAATATTATGATACATCACCCAACCCTGATCCATACAAACCCTTACAACACAGAAAATGTTTTTATACATAGGACTATTTTCCTCTTTTCAATTCCTCCTTTAGTTTTCCTTTGTTCCCTGCAACTACCCACTATGCAATACCCAATATTCACCAGCTAGCAAGTATTTTTCCCCTTAAAGAATAATACATTGTTGATGCTGTTATGACTAAGGTTAAGGTTAGGTGCAATACATATTCATTATATGAGATGCAATCCCTGTATGCTCTCGATTGCTTGTGTACCTCACACATGTATATCTACAAAATTCAGTGCAGCAATATTTCATACTCATATATACAAATGATAAATTACAACATAACAAAAGCCTTGAATTTATAACAGCACACATATTTTTCATCGCACTGCATGCTGCATATGAAGCGGTAATTGGTTAATAATGTCTCCAGTATCCATTCCATTAATAACCTCTTCAAACTCATTGCAAAAACCTCTTTTTATGAAATATGTTCATCTTCAGCAAAAATTTGGAGCCAACCACACCACTCCAGGAGGCCGAACTCTGGCCTGCCCTGCTGGATGAGGCTGAAGCAGAGGAAGGTGAAGTGCTGAAGTGTGCTCGGGAAAACAGCCAGCAGGTGATGTGAGTGCTGACAGCCTACGGACGGACATCATCATCATCATCAGGCCCTCGACCTTCAACACAACCCTCCCCTTCCCCTTCCTCCCCACAGTGTGCACCGCATTTGAATAATACATTCTCCTCTCCAGCAGAGACAATCCAGCCTCCTCCTAACCAGGGCTAAACAAGTACAGTGTCTGCTCCACGGTACCATTCATGTTTACTACAGACCTCAACACCAAGCACAAACGAGGTCACGTGTGTCAGCAAATGCATTATTCTCAGTAATGTTGACCATGAGGATTTCATCACTTGCCATTGCCAAATGCTGCACACTTCCTATTACAAACTGAATGTTGTAACATTATTTTTGCAATCTGGCAAACACATACACAGGCCCGTCGCCAAGGGGGGGGCACTGGGGGGCAATGCCCCCCCAAATAACTCAACGCGCCCCCCTGCTTTCATGATCACGAGTGAATTTAATATTGAGAATGAAAAACGTTCATTTTACTGATCTAGTCAATCAATATTGTGGAAAAGATCACGTATTAAGCAGCATTTAGCTCAAAGAACCAGTAATCTCAACAAAGGTAACTTATTAGGAAGCTAATAACACAATGGCGTAGCGGACGGGCACACAGTGCAAGGGACGCAAAATAGCGGCACAAACATAAGGATTCACACACATCATCACCTCAAGCACCTGCAGCGCTTCTGTGTAGGGAGAAAAACATAATAAAACAACATATGCCTATATAAAAGGAATAAAATAAATAGTCCTAAACGAAATATATTTCACATAAATAATTAACATATATAAAAAAAAAACTGCGGACATGTCTACACTGATTTCGTTTTATTGTTGTGACCACACAAGTTCAAGGAAACCATTGTTTTCTTTATTTTACAAAAGCACAATGCTTTGTTTTTATTGGCCTACACAAATAAAAGTGAATCCAAGCGATCACGCCAGAGCCTCTTGTGGGAAACATTTGTATTTGTGCCAAATAAAATATTAGGCCTATGGTGCATTTCAGTTTCTCTTTAAATACATTCGTTTTGGCTAGACTTTTATGTTCTTTATAATGTATGCCATTAGGCTATAATTTGTGTTTTATTTTATGATTTGTAAATTTGTACTATACTTTTATAGCTGCTAGGCTTTATTTTCTGATTTTTATTTGTACTATACTTTTATAGCTGCTTAGGCTATATTTTCTGATTTTTATGTTCCTTTGTTTTGAATACCTTAAAATTTAAATGATTTGTTGACAACTTCTGTTTTTTCTCTCAACGCAATTTTGTCTGATATGTGTCTAGGCCAGGGCTATTCAATTAGATTCATTTGAGGGCCAGATTATTGAACTGAAAATTTGAAGGGGGCCAAGGGGGTGGGAGCCGTCCTGATTGCTTTCTGGGGGGGCCTATAAAATTAGAAATTAAAATTGAAATGCATGTTTAGCAGTAAAATAAACTAATATTACCAACACCAACATCTATAAAAGGTTAACATTAGTGCTGTCTATCAATAAATTTAAAAAAAAACATTTTTCTGTAATTAATCATATAATTCTATAATTATAGAATTCTATAATTAATCGCATATTTACATATATTGATATCGTCATAATTTCACACTCAACCTCCGAATGAATGTAGAAACAACATAAAGATAGTATATTTAAATATCTGTTTAATGGCATCTTTTTACCAAGTAGCCTATTATTAATGAAGTATTGATTCCAATACTGCTACTAGTGTCTCTATTAAATGCATTTTACCTATTTATTATAGCCATTCAACACCACAGTATAATTAAAAGCCATTATTTTTAACATTTAATAGGCTCTGAAATATATAGCCTAACAACTTTTAATTTAAGTGATTTTAAAACAATGTTCACAAACTATAAATTGTATATGCATAAACTAAACAGATTATTCTTATTCAAGCTACAAAAGTTAATCAGCGACTAGAGCAGTCAGTGACGATCTCTATTTTTCTTTTATTCTTTGATTTCCATCAAAGACAGACTTCAGCAGATTTCACTTTAAAATCAGCGCTGTCTCTTTAAAACCTGATGCACATGACACAGAACTGACACATATTCGATTCTCCCAACTCTTTACGGTCATTTAAGACTTTATAACTCATTTAACTCATTTAAGAATAGGTTTATGAGGTAACTCGCCAAAACCGCGCATTTGTCATAATTGTGCGTGTTTTTGTCCGTTGAAGCGCTACTGGCGCTCTGTCTGAAGCGGCTCAGTTTTATGCGTACAACCGAACGTGCAGCCTTTCAACTTCATTTAATAATACTTTTCGTCCAGTGTTTGCGCAATTTCTCGCCAGAAGTTATGACCGATAACACTGTCTTTATACTCGGTTAAACTAGAGTTGTGGATATTTCATAACTCCCTCATACAAGCGTTTGTCAACGCTGCCGTCTATTGATGTTGCGGTCTCCGGTAGATTGTTGTTGTTCTTGCGTCTCTTTCTTTTCTTTTTCGGCTGGCCCAGGCCAGTGTTGCCACCTTGTGGACAAACTAATTAGTGCAATAACAATTCAGGCCATATGTGCGACCTGCATGTACTTCTCCCTCGGGCCAGATGAAGATGATTGGCGGGTCGGACTGGGCTTTTATAGATGTTGGTGTTGGTAATATTAGTTTATTTTACTGCTAAACATGCATTTCGATTTTAATTTCTAATTTTATAGGCCCCCCCAGGAAGCAATCAGGACGGCCCCCACCCCCTTGGCCCCCTTCAAATTTTCAGTTCAATAATCCGGCCCTCAAATGAATCTAATTGAATAGCCCTGCTATAGCCTATGTATTGTTTTATTATTATTGTGTTATTGGAAATTAAAAAGCTTTAATTGCGAGTCATGTCCGTAATGCAAAGACTATTTTTGACACATTTTTTTGTCCGATCCATTGATATGATTATTGCAGTTTCGAGAGTAGGCTAAATCTTTCATTTGCGGATGTCACTCCGAATACTTTTTTTTTTTTTTTTGGATGGCATTTGGTTCTCTTTAGCAGCATGAAAAACAAAACTTATATTCAAATTCTGAATGGATTATATATGGCATAGAAAGCTCCCTTTATAATAATTAAAAAGCTGTCACCCATCTAGTTCATTGCGATCTCACAAAGTTATAATCAACGAATCTCTCTACACTGCGCAGTGAATCTCTTATTTACATAGTGTTATAAAGAGAAGATTCGTGCAGAACAAAGCTCTGGCGATTTGAGCGGTGATTCTAACATAAATAGCCTAAATAAAGTCATAATATAACATATAACACAAAAGTCGACAGATTACCGACAGACTATCTTTTAAAATCTGTTTTAATATAGAACTTGATCAATTTAAATAATAATACATGTTGTTATTGTTTTGGTGAATGTCTGTTTCTGAGATCACAAAAAAGTGTGCCCCCCTCTGAAAACAAAACTAGTTGCACAAGTGGTTGACACAAATGTTACGATTTGTGCTAGAATGTTTTAAGCTGCACAACACCTGCAAAACAGGTCTGGAAAGACTGTGATCTTAGAATGCACTGTGGAGGTTACAGGGGAAAGAAATATGAGTGATATGAAATATCAGTCATGAGAAATATGAAAATGACTTTTTATTTTTCAAAAATACACTTTTAAAAAATATATTTTTCAGTAGTTGAAAGTAACAATACATTAGATTTTTTGTTTTCTATTTATTTTAAATGCGATATCTGCGACCTTGCTACCAAAAAAAATGGACATTTTGGGATGTCTAAGTACAGTTTAAAACTCTGAGAGTTTTTTTTTTGTTGTTGTTGTTGATGTTGTTGTTTGTTTGTTTTTTGCATTAAAAATAAAATTAACATCTAAATAAAATTCTAACAAAATGAGATGCCATAAAATGCAATGACATGCCTTAAAAGCATCAAATGGGTTTCAAAATTTTAAGAAATTAGGGAATGCTTCATTTCTTTTAACAGGAAAAATCCTGTAATGAAACATTTGCATGCAAAATTTGGGACAGACAAATTGTTTGGTTTTGGATTAGTAAAATTGGTTTTGTTTAGGCTTTTTTAACTACAGTTAACTGAATATCAATTCAAAATATTATATCAAAATGTCATAGTAGAGACGGTCAAGGCCTCTGAAGTGAGACAGGTCAAAATACACAGCTTGATACTTTTTCTAGTTTACTTTTATTTAACATAGTAATACCAAAAAGACAAAAACATCAGTCTGTACAGTACTCATGAAAAGTGTCTCTAAGAAGCTGAGAAGTCTTTCATGCAATTCTTAGTCCACAAATCTACAAAATCAAGAATTGTTTAACTTTATCTTGAGTATATGAAAGCCGTAGTAACAAATGCCTTTGAACAAAGCATAATCACCCATAAATCACCATGCCTCAAACCAAATGTTGTTTTAAACCGCAGTGTTAAACCAACAATCAATAATTTATTCTGTTTTACATTTTAGTATATATTATCACACATAATGTCACACGCTGACCTTGTTTACAATCACAGAATCGATCTTCAAGAGACAGACCTTATCAAGGTTGTTTGATTGATTCCAAAAGCAGCTCTATTCATGCTGCATGAATTCTTCAGATTTAGACAAGCCACTTAATTATTGCATGAGGAAAAACAATCAATAATAATCTATCTATTTGAACATAAATTTAAATATGAAAAATATGAATACCCTGATTTTAATACAAAAGTGTACGCAGGGTCACCAAAATAGCGAGGAAGAGAAAGTCATGATCATGTGATGTGACGTGATGACTCAGTCACTTTCTCCGAAGTTCACCTTTTTATCCAGTATTTGAACTTTATAAGTACTAGGACTGAGCTCAAGCTGTGAACCTCTTACTCAGAAGCAAAGGCTTTCTGTCTTACAAAAGGACACAGTGCATGGCCACAAAATCACTTCTGCAGTCTGACCCAAGGCCTCCTCCCAGCTATTTGAAATTTTTTGAGGTGTTTCAATGAGCAGATACTGGCTTACATCTGCAATGTGACAGACCTTCTTCCACATGTGGACCTTTAAATCATTACTTTTGTCATTGCTTTTGTTACTTTTGAAACTGCAGCCACAGAAATATATACATTTATTATTGATACAACACAAGTTTGCCAAATTACATGACACCAGGGTGACACCATGTTTTAGGACGTGCTACCATTCAAAAAGATTTTTTAATTGTTTTTGAAGGAATTTTATAGTATTATTTTTTTAAATCTAAAATATAGTAAAAACCGTAATATTGTGACATAGCAGCACTTTCAACAGCCTGCTTAACAATCAACTTAACTTCCCAACTCAGCTTAACTTCCTAACAACGCCTTAAATATGGATTCATCTATCCATAACAGTTTTTTTCTTTTTAAGTTAGTTATTTTTCCATCTACCCCTTTCTTTTCATCTTTGAGAGCCAGATGTGGCTTTTTCTTTGAAACTTCATCTAAAGGGCCAGTGTCTGAGAACACTGTCTGATGCGGATGAAGCTGGTGTTTAGTGTGTGCTGTTCAATGCAGCTTCCAGCTGAGCACCAGTGAGCGGTCTGTCTTTCAAACTACAGATTCTTATATACTCATTCTCTTGTTGTGCATCTAGGCTGACCATATTTATTTCTGTGCTGGTTAATTCAAGATTGCATTCCTCTTTTGTATAGAACAGCCTTCATCTCTCAACAGAACAACAGACTGATGAGTTTCTAAAGAAACGTGTTTCTTTTTAGTCATTTTTTAAACCAAAATTTGACTTGCTAGTGACTTGCAAGAAACTCAATACTTCAGCAACTGAAAAAAAAAAAAACAACACATTGTACTGCAATTTCCATGCTTCATTAAGCCACATTTTCAACTGTGCTAATAATAAAAAAGGGTTTTCCAGAAGCAAATTAGCATATAAGAATGATTAGAGTGAATAGGTTTTCTAGTACCCCGGAGTAATGGGTGCTGCTGAAGATGATGGGGTTTTGCCATCACAGTCAAAATTAGAATTTAAAATATATAAATACAAAATTCTAAAAAAAATAATAATAATTTACTATTACTATTTTTGAGGGGTATTGTTTCGAATGAAAATGTCCAATTCCTACCATAATTGTACCAAGTCAATAAAACCAGGCCCGTTTATAAGCGAAGTAGTGTTAAGTATATTTAAGCAACTGAATATTAGCATAAGAACAACAGAATTTTTAAACAGTTATAAGAAAAAATGTGATCAGAAATCTAAACATGTATTGTATTGAAATTGTATATTTAAAAAATGATGACATTAGCAAAATAAGGACAGTGCCAGTTACCACAACCAAAAAAAAAAAAAAAAAAAAAACTTTCTACAGAAACCATGACAAAGCTCGACTTAGCAAAGACAGAGCTTCTCAGCTTCCCCGCCACTCTGACTGACTGTACAACACAATTTCACCATCCAGCTAGATTCATAAACAATTATTCCATCAAGTTTGGTCAGAAATCTTGGAGTAATCTTTGATAACCAGCTAACCTTCAAAGACCAGATTGCAAAGACAGCACAATCATGCAGATTTGCACTGCACAACACGAGATAGATCAAGCCCTTCCTAATGGAGCATGCTGCCATACTTCACATCTAGGCCCTTTTCATTTCTAGGCTGGACTATTGCCAAGGGCGGTTCTAGACCACGGTAACTGGGGGGGCCAGACAGGGGCCACTTGTGCTTTTAGGGGGCACAATTTTAAAATTCATCTTAACCTACTTTAATATTATTCATTCAGTCATTTTTCACCATGTCATGTATCACTGCAATCTCTGGAAGTAATCTATAACAATTTCAACTAAATTAAATATTTCATCATGTTTCATTTATTTAACAAATAATTTTGTATTGTAGTGTCAGGGGCATCATGCACTCATTAGTTTTGAGGGGGTACGAGTGAAGGGGGGGGGGGCTCATGTTCATGACACACAGCAGCCACAATACCACTGTATAACTGATATAGGCGTATGTCCCTACTGGAAAAAAAATGGTTTACACAACAAATATCATTACAAACATCAACATCTAACCATTAAAAGATGGTTTTCTGTAGTGTGTTTTAGGACATATTCCATTAGGATTTATTGCTTTTAACAAGCCACCAATAGAAGGTGACCAATTACCAGTAGAGACCAACAGGGTCCATTACAGTTTCCAGTAAAACCAATACAAGTCCCATTATAACCAGTAAAACCATTACTAATTTTGTAATGGTGTCTATTGTTTTTTTCAGCAGGGGTTTTATTTACCGTATTGACCCGAATATAAGACGACCCTGATTATAAGACGACCCCCCTTTTTCCAGATGTACCTTTTGGAAAAAGGCTTTTTGAAAAAAAAAAAAAACTTGTTTGTTTTTTATCTCTCTCTGTAAAACACATTTTTTTTCTTAAATTATTTTCATATTGCATATTTTTCCTATTTTAATTTTTGTTTTGAAAGTATGGTAAATACTGGTAAAATGTACCAACAATGACATTTAAAAATATACACTTTTTGATATACCATAAAAATAACAGGTAGCCCATCTGAATTATAACATTTAGGCTATCCATCTAGTAGCCTACTAAAATTTTATTAACAGTAAGTAGAAGTGAAATCTTATTGTAGTCTTCAAATCTGGGTACTGTCTTATGTTTTAAAATCACTTACAGAGGAAGTTTGTTCCCATCAGGCTAACATGACAGTCACGACTCATGCCAGCTTTTCTTTTTCTTTTGTTTTCACTCACGATCTATAAACACATTACATTACATATTTCATGGCACACTCGTTTTATGCATGTTTGGCGCCACCTATTGTTGCGGATGTATTATTGACGTCAAAGTCTAGACCCTGAATATAAGACCACCGCGTTTTTTCAGATGTATTTCCGAGAAAAAAAACATCGTCTTATATTTGGGTCAATACGGTATTTACTTATTTATTTATTTATTCGATATATCCCTAAAATATATCATGAAATATCTCGATTCTCAAATATGTGTAAGTAACGTTAAATGCATTTTGCACCTTTATTGATTATGTTATTTGGTCTATAATGGGCGATGGGCAAAGTAGCCTAATACTGTAATCTACACATAAAAGCCTGTCTTTTTACTTAAGTACCAGATATGGATGTCATGCCATAAAATACTTTTAATATGACTGACTTTGTATTTAATGTGAATTTAATAAAAACATTGTAAGTTACTAATTAGCCTATAACATTTTCATTGTACAAGAAGAGAGCAAAGAACGTTTACAATATCAAAGAACATTTCACTTCAGTCCAGCGAGTTCAAGCACTCTCAAAAACTGTCATAATAATCTCTAAAGCTGTTTACACTGTGAAATTAATATCTTACTTACATTCGTACTTCTTCACTTTGTTGTTTCTGATGAGAGAATTCAGTCAGCCAGCGCGCGCGGTGATGAAACAGCGTGTTTCAGCGATGACTCATCTGAACGCCTCTGATTGGTCCTTGCATTCATGAGCTCAACAGAATCGTATGTGATTGGTTATAATGTGCAGCGCTTTAAACACGTGCGTACCTCTGGCTCTGTGCCAGCCAGCGAACGCAGATTTGAATTTAGCAGCTGGTGATTTTTTTCTTTTTATATACATATAGTTTACAGGACAAACTGCGCATTTCACCCAAAATTGTTTGCTGTAATATGATTCCAAATTTAGGGGGGCCAAAGGGGGGGGCCAAGCTTGTTGACAGGGGGGCACTGGCCCCACCTGGCCCCCCCCCCCAGAACCGCCCCTGACTATTGCAGTGCTGTTCTGCCTGTACTTCAGTGAAATGCAATGATACTTTTATAAATAATTCAGAACGCAGCAGCAAGCCTTCAACAAGCTCAAGAGAGTCCACATTACACTTCTCTTTATCTCTCTCTGCACTGGCTACAGGTTGCAGCTCACATCAAGTTCAAGACATCAGTGCCTGCATACAGAACAACCACGTGCTCCACACTCTCCTACTTTCCCTTTGCTCTTACAAGTTTACATTCTCTCCAGAAGCCTGAGGTCAGAAAGTGAGCAACACCTTGTGATACAATCTCAGAAATGCACAAAATCACATTCCAGAACGTTTTCACTCACTGTTCCTCGCTGGTGGAATGATCTTCTCACCCCTATTCCTGAATGCCAGCAGAAAAACAATTCCTCTATGCTTTCACTTTTTCTTAATTACTCCCTGTTCTAGCTTGTACTTTTCTGAACGATGTTGGAAACATTGCATTAATAGCACTTCTTGTATTTATTGCCTATTTATAATGATAAATCCTCATTTTCTTATTCCTCATTTTTAAGCCACTTTGGACAAAAGCTTCTGTTAAATGAATAAACATTTATGTAAATGTAAAGTGTTCTGGTCACATGAAATCTAAAGGTCATATATTTACATTTCTCTTTTAAATAATGATATAATTTTCCTTAAATGCATCAATTGCCATATATCCCAAATTTTTTATGTAATACTGGGAATGTCATTAAAGTCTTTGTTTCATTCACAGAAATATAGGGCAAGCTTTACTAAATTCATATTCAACAAAAAAGCATTAATGTGTAATATTTTTTATTTCGTTGATTCCATTTAGAATGTTAAGAAAATTAATTTAATATATGCTTGGACTGGGACTAATTATTAAGGTATCAATAGGGATCTCATTGAAAGAGAACAACTGCACACTCACTTAAGCATAGGCTATTTATTAACCAACGTTTCGGCTATAGCCTTTTTCAAGGTATTTCATACAGTTGTTCTCTTCAGTTGTTCTCTTTCAATTAGATCATATTTTTTCCTTCAACTTGCACCTCTATAGGTGTGTGTTTGCTTTGCCTCACTTGCTCTATTCAGGATCAATAGGGTCTCACCTATGATGGTGATGATACACGGGATAACTTTTTAAGCAATATTGCCATCAACAGGCAACCAGGTGAGACACAGGGCCCACGACCGTTCTAAAACATCCAGATAGAAATTTGTTGCTAATTCTCAATGGGAAAGTGCCCAAGCAACATTGCTCAAAAAAGCTGCCCAGCAACATTGCCCGGAACATGACATGACATGCTGCATTGCTAAATGTGTGAAATATGTTGAGTATTTCTCAGCATTAATTTTATTCAGTGTATGCAAAACACACACATACAAACACAACGTAACAACTGCAGTGTTCACCATCATTAAAATCTCATGTAAAACAGTCACTGTGCCCCCCTAAACACACTCCTTCACAGATCATCTAGCTGCGCAAACATCTGATTCTTCAACAGCTGGCTCTTTTCCACAGAGCAGTCAGCTCAATGGCCATGGGAGAAATCAAGGGTAAATTAAAAACCAAACAAATGCTGTCATTTAAGTAACACACAAAACGGATTAACGCATCAAAGAGTGTCCTTCCCAATTCTATCGGTCAATATTTGCTTCATATTATCTCCTCTAACACTTTTTCAATAGTTCTTACAGAAAATATACAAAAAATGCCCCTATTACATGCACTGAACACATTGCATCCATGTATACTTGAAACAACCTTGGCTGTAAGGAGTTGCAATCAGGACCACAATTGGCAATATAATTACTTTTATCTGTCAATCAAACATCATTAATATTCATGAGACAAATTCATTGTCTATTTAGTGTCTACACTGCAAAAAATCAAAAATTGAGAAAACTTAAAAGTTTAAAGGGACAGTTCACCCAAAAATGAAAATTCTGTCATTAATTACTCATCCTCATGTCGTTCCAAACCCGTAAGACCTTCGACTGTCTTCGAACACAAATGAAGACATTTTTGATCAAATCTAAGAGCTCTCTGTCCATGTGACATCAGGGTTTCAACTGTAATTTTACGAAGCTACAAGAATTTGAGCCCAAAGAAACAACGTATGCAATGTATGTACACGGATACGTTGTTTACGCTGTTTGCGCTTTGATCTGAACATAAACAAGGATCCTTGCTGTCTATGGGAGGGTCAGAGAGCTCATCAAAAGCATAAAATTCATCAAAAATATCTTAATTTGTGTTCTGAAGATGAACGAAGGTCTTACGGGTTTGGAACGACATGAGGATGAGTAATTAAAGAATTTTCATTTTTGGGTGAACTATCCCTTTAAGACAACCAGCTTCAGGAGATTTTTCAGTTCTCAACTTGTTGCTTTCAGTTTATACAACAAAAAGTTGAGAAAACTCAAAAATATATTGAAGCTGGTTGCCTTAAACTTTTAAGTTTTCTCAACTTTTGATCTTTTACAGTGTAGCTGTAGGCCTAAGCAGTAAACAATAAAGGCGACAGGTTTCCTGAATTTGGGGCAATAATGGGAACAGTTTATTCATTGGTGTTTCAGAAGAGAAGCAGATATTCTATATTAACAAATTAACGTTTAATTCAACTAAGAAATAAACTGTTCAGAATTTACAGGTGTTAGCGACATGAACGTTACAGAACTTCCTCCGTCAAAATATAAACAGGCCAACTTTGTATGTCTTTCTTTGGTCAAACCATGTTGTTTGTTACATGTCAAGTGCTTTTTGGTCTTGTTTCCTCCGTCTTCCTGTTGATGTAGGAAGTTTTGTATAAGCCATTGTAGGGAGATGTAAAATTGTGAATACTTTGCACCTTCAAACTAACTGGGAACGCCCAAAATGATTGACAGGCGCCACTTCTGATTAGCTAACAAAACATAAGACCACTGTTTTTTTTTGTTTTGTTTTTTTTTTCTTTTGTATTTCCAGAAGAGTTTTACAGTGATATCTTTCAGGTAGAGTTAACTTTCAAAAAATTTACAATATCTTTTCACATCACATATAAGTTGCGGATAGCCTACATATAACAGATCTATCTATTTCTGCATACAAAAGTTTTGAAAAGATATACTGTGTGTAAACCAATTACAGATTGCAATGAAATGACTCCGAAAGGGGAACGTTTTTTATCTTCTGTGTTTCCAGCCGGACATTAAAACCGGGTACTATATTGAACTGCACTGCAGGCTTTCGCTTTAGTGCTTTTCTTTTTACATTAGTTGCACATTTCTTACGTAATTAACGCTAGCTGTTTACCTTTGTTTTTAAACGGTGTTTATTATACAATTGTAACAAATATGACGCTTATTGTACACCAGTTCGGTATCTCAATACCACGAGCAGTAGTTGTGTTTCTCCCCCAGATCATCAATCAGAAATCCATTACAAGTGATCTGTAAAAGTGCTCATGGCTCCTGTCTGGACTGATGTTCGAGCTCTTTTGCCCTCGACAGTGTCTGGATTCCCCCTTCACTTCAGCGAGAAGATTGAGCTCAGTGTGCTGAAGGTTCTTGAGCTGGCTAGAGATCAGCTGTACAGTGAAGCAGATTGCCCAGCTTCTGCTCAAAGAGCTCAGGTCGTTATTGATTACTCCTGGGAGAAGCTCAACACTGGCACATGGAGAGATGTGGACAAGGAGTGGAGGAGAGTTTACTCTTATGGCTGCTTATTCAAAGTCTTAAGTTTATGTCATGGAAATCCATCTCAATACAATATCCAAGAGGCCATTAAAACATGTGACATGGGTTTGTTAATGGGAGCAGGCATCATGGACAACATTCTGCAAAGGCTTGTTGGTGTCTTAAGAAATAAAGTGAAAATGAAGAGTCCAAACAAAGCAGAGAGGAGTGAAGAACCCTGTTCAAAGGTGAAGTTATCATCTCTCATAAAGACAAGAGCATGAAGGATTTGTGAATGGATTTTTGTAAATATTTTTATTTTTGAAGCAGTTTCATTCAGTTTAATTTTAGTTTTAAGCAAATGTATGTTTGGTAAGTTTTATTGTTTATATAGTTTTTATATTTTATTTAGCTTAGATTTTTTTTATTGAATTTTTAATTTTTAGTTGTAGTAATTTTAATACTTCAATGTAATTTTTGCCTTTTATGTGTGTGTATAATTATAATAATTTAATAATTTTCCACGATTATTACAAATTGTAAAGAAAACCTAACATTTGATAAAATTATGTGTGAATTTATTTAATTAAAAAAGATTAATAATTCACATTTACACAAAACAAATACATTTACAAATATATTATTTAAATTATATTATTATTTGAAATTATAAAACTTAATTTTTGTGTTTGTTGGGATCAGTGAATATGTTGGCAGGGCAAATAGAAATGTGATTTATATTTATTTATTTTTTAATAAGGTTTGGCCTGTGATTATTTAATATCAATTGTTGATTCAGAAACATGCTCTTTAAAACCTTGTTCCAATAGCCTATTCACCTATGCATTATTCACTTATTAAGCTTTTCTAAAAACAGAAAATGAAAGTGGACTGTGTGTCTGAGCCAGTAATAAACCCTGCACAAGCAGTGCCTAGGATTCATTGTCCATCCCTGGAGCGCTTCAGATCAGATTGCCTGGATCCTCAGAAGCCCGTGATTATAGAGGGGATAACTGACCACTGGCCGGCCTTCACAGAGCATCCATGGAGGTACTGAAAAATATGCATTAATAGATTTTACCTTCTGAAACATCTGTACACTGCCATACTGTACACTCTCTCTAAGCATAGACTACTTGCGAGCTATCGCTGGCTGCCGGACGGTACCTATTGAAGTGGGATCCAAGTACACTGATGAAGAGTGGTCACAAAAGCTCATTACAGTGAATGACTTCATAGACCGCTACATTATAGGAACAGTAAGAATTATTTCCATTTATTTCATTGTAAGACAGTGTTTTTTTATGTTTGTTTGTTTTATGTTTGTTTGTTAAAATATATTATTTATTTTGTATTTTTGCCTAGAGAAGCTGTAAACTGTTTATATTTGCTATTTTTGGTCATTTTTTTCTAGGCGGAGAATGGAGTGGGATATCTGGCTCAGCATCAGTTGTTTGATCAGGTCAGGTGCTTTTCTTTTTGGTGCAACTAGAGGACCAGAATCTACAGGTGCATCTCAATAAATTAGAATGTTGTGGAAAAGTTCATTTATTTCAGTAATTCAACTCAAATTGTGAAACTCGTGTATTAAATAAATTCAATGCACACAGACTGAAGTAGTTTAAGTCTTTGGTTTTTTTAATTGTAATGATTTTGGCTCACATTTAACAAAAACCCACCAATTCACTATCTCAACAAATTAGAATACTTCATAAGACCAATACAAAAAAAAAAAAGCATTTTTAGTGAATTGTTGGCTTTCTGGAAAGTATGTTCATTTACTGTATATGTACTCAATACTTGGTAGGGGCTCCTTTTGCTTTAATTACTGCCTCAATTCAGCGTGGCATGGAGGTGATCAGTTTGTGGCACTGCTGAGGTGGAATGGAAGCCCAGGTTTCTTTGACAGTGGCCTTCAGCTCATCTGCATGTTTTGGTCTCTTGTTTTTCATTTTCCTCTTGACAATACCCCATAGATTCTCTATGGGGCTCCGGTCTGGTGGGTTTGCTGGCCAGTCAAGCACACCAACACCATGGTCATTTAACCAACTTTTGGTGTTTTTGGCAGTGTGGGCAGGTGCCAAATCCTGCTGGAAAATGAAATCAGCATCTTTAAAAAGCTGGTCAGCAGAAGGAAGCATGAAGTGCTCCAAAATTTCTTGGTAAACGGGTGCAGTGACTTTGGTTTTCAAAAAAACACAATGGACCAACACCAGCAGATGACATTGCACCCCAAATCATCACAGACTGTGGAAACTTAACACTGGACTTCAAGCAACTTGGGCTATGAGCTTCTCCACCCTTCCTCCAGACTCTAGGACCTTGGTTTCCAAATGAAATACAAAACTTGCTCTCATCTGAAAAGAGGACTTTGGACCACTGGGCAACAGTCCAGTTCTTCTTCTCCTTAGCCCAGGTAAGACGCCTCTGACGTTGTCTGTGGTTCAGGAATGGCTGAACAAGAGGAATACGACAACTGTAGCCAAATTCCTTGACACATCTGTGTGTGGTGGCTCTTGATGCCTTGACCCCAGCCTCAGTCCATTCCTTGTGAAGTTCACCCAAATTCTTGAAACGATTTTGCTTGACAATCCTCATAAGACTGCGGTTCTCTCGGTTGGTTGTGCATCTTTTTCTTCCACACTTTTTCCTTCCACTCAACTTTCTGTTAACATGTTTGGATACAGCACTCTGTGAACAGCCAGCTTCTTTGGCAATGAATGTTTGTGGCTTACCCTCCTTGTGAAGGGTGTCAATGATTGTCTTCTGGACAACTGTCAGATCAGCAGTCTTCCCCATGATTGTGTAGCCTAGTGAACCAAACTGAGAGACCATTTTGAAGGCTCAGGAAACCTTTGCAGGTGTTTTGAGTTGATTAGCTGATTGGCATGTCACCATATTCTAATTTGTTGAGATAGTGAATTGGTGGGTTTTTGTTAAATGTGAGCCAAAATCATCACAATTAAAAGAACCAAAGACTTAAACTACTTCAGTCTGTGTGCACTGAATTTATTTAATACACGAGTTTCACAATTTGAGTTGAATTACTGAAATAAATTAACTTTTCCACGACATTCTAATTTATTGAGATGCACCTGTACATACTTTACCTTTAAAGGAATAGTTCCCCCAAAAATTTAAATTTGCTAAAAATGTACTCGCTCTCAGGCTATCCAAGATATAGATGATTTATTTCTTCATTGGAACAGATTTGGAGAAATTTAGCATTAAATCACTTGCTCATCAACGGATCCTCTGCAGTGAATGGGTGCCGTCAGAATGAGAGTCCAAACAGCTGATAAAAACATCACAATAATCCACAACACTCCAGTCCATCAATTAACATCTTATGACATCAAAAGCTGCATGTTTATAAGAAACAGATCCATAATTAAGACGTTTTTAACTTTGTAACCATTGCTTTTGGTTTAATAATAACACTTCCACTAGTGAAATAGTCCATCCCCTGTTGTCCTTTCATGTCACCGACATGTTTTCTTTAGCACTGTTTTGGACTGTTTTTCACTTGTAAACAGTGCTTGGTGTGCACATATTTCACACCTGATTCAGACAAGTCAACTTTTCACTGAAGAAATCAATATTATCGATTGATAAATATTATGGATTGATAAATTTTATCCATAAGTGTCAGTTTTAAGTTAAAACTTAATTTATTACAAAGACAAACCTTTGGATTACCTACATGACTTGAGGATTATTGTTTTTATCAGCTGTTTGGACTCGCATTCTGATTCACTGCAGAGGATCCTCTGGTGAGAAAGTGATGTAAGCCTAAAACGTCCACAAATCTGTTCCAATGAAGAAACAAAAAATCAGCCTTCAGCAAGTTTTTATTTATGGCTGCACTATTTCTTTAATTCTCTCACTATACTGTTAAAAGTGCACTCAGTAATTTTTAGTTTGCGCTATAGCAGTCTTCTTAGATTTAGAATTATAGTAGGATGTAGCATCATGCAAAACCAATAGCAGTCACTCTGGCTGTTATTCATCCTGATAGGTTCCAGAGCTGAAAGAAGATATTCGCATCCCAGACTATTGTTGTCTTGGAGAGGGAGATGAGGATGACATTACAATTAATGCCTGGTTTGGGCCTGGAGGGACTGTGTCTCCTCTCCATCAGGATCCTCAACAGAATTTTTTGGCACAGGTGAACAAGAGACAAATGGTTCATTTGGCATTTGAAAGGCAAGGCTTTTGTTCCCCGTTTCATAGCATTCTGGTTTTGTTTTTCGACGTCAGGTGGTTGGAAGGAAATACATCAGGCTCTACAGCCCAGATGAAACAAAACATCTCTATCCACATCAGTCGCAGCTACTGCACAACACCAGTCAGGTAAAGTCCCAATTTATGACAGCAAGTTTCTTGCTCTAAAAGTGTTTTGAAATACACACAATCTAACTTGTTTTATATCTTATGAGAAAAAAAAAAACATGAGATTGTTTTACCACCACCAGGTGGAGGTGGAGAATCCAGACCTGGTGACGTTCCCAGACTTCTCTAAAGCCTCATATCAGGAGTGTGTTCTCCGGCCCAGAGATGTCCTCTTCATCCCTCAACAGCACTGGCATTATGTGCGCTCTCTAGAGCTCAGCTTTTCTGTCAGTTTTTGGTGGTCCTGATTTGTACAGAATAAAACATCTTGTGTTGTCAAATCTTGTATTGCCTTTATTTGTACAAATGCCAAATTTTAGAGTTTTAAGCGCTTATACACACACACACATATATATATATATATATATATATATATATATATATATATATAAATGTATTACTTACTGTAAATGATGGGGTTATTATTCAGTATTCCCATGAATTAGATGTACATTTCTGACATCTTTGCTTTTGTAACAAATGTAAATGCACATTGTTCTTAAGGGGAACATCATCCCCCATTTTACCCTATTATATTTAAATCATTTAATTTGTTAAAATTATTACATTAATTTAAAAAAAAAATTGCTACATGTACTGCATTAGACTAACTGGATATTGTCACAGCACTTACATAATGTTTCTCTTTTGTTGGGTTTGATTGCTTCTACTGTCATCATTTGTAAGTCACTTTGGTTAAATTTGTCTGCTAAATTAAATGTAAATCTTAACATGCCAAAAAGCATTACTTTTATAACATCTGTTCAGATATTTTATCCAAAGCAGCAATGTATTCAAGCTATATATTGAACAGTACATGTATTGCTGTATAATCTGAACTCGTGGTCTTGGTTTGCTGCGTCATTTTTTATCAGTTCATCTACAGGAACAGTATGTAGAGAATTAAATTGTTACCTACATTTAGTTGCAACACTTTGAACTTTGCTAATAACTTCAAGTAATCTTTTTTTTTTAAGATTTTCCTTTGAAAAGGCATATTTGAACAGTGCGCTTCTCAATTTTTATTTTGTATTTTTATCTTAGCAACTGTACAAAATGCTAAAATCCTACAGAGACAGCAAATGTTTCCATACGAGAACAAATAAATTGTTTGCTCTTGAATCAGAATTCCAACAACGTGTAATTGAGAAACAACCTATTCAATAACAATTCTTTATTAATAGAACATATTTAAACTTCTAAGAGAATGCACTTGAAAAATCCTCATTAATGGTCAAAAGGCCAGCTGCAGCGGTGAATCAGCAGGCTTTGAGATTACGACCTTCTTGACCGGCGTGACTGTGTGGGAGCAGTGTTCTCTTTGGATGATGAAGGCAGATTTTGTGAACTCCGTGACTGGGAATGCTGCATTTCTGCAAATGAGAAAAAGAAATATGAAAACATCAGAATCTAAAACCTTTTGAAGTAAACAAATAGTTCAAATTAAATCTTAAATCAGTGGAGCGATGTTAAAGAAAAACAGTTCACCTGGAATCTCGTGAGGCCAGAAATCATTGCATGCCGGGCAACGAGGATCACTGCGTGCTCTAAAATATCGAGCAACACACGGGAGGTGCATCTTGATTCCACAGGCGGGGGTTTCACACATCTGGCACTAAATGTAAAATAAAAGTTCTTGTTTGCAGTTTCCTCTGTTTGAAAATGCTAACAGGTAACCCCTATCACCAAGTCAATTCTATAGAAATAAAATTTCAATACATGTAACATAAGTGGCAAAAAAATAAAACTCAACTACTGATGACTTTTTGGTCACTGAGTTATTCCTTTAAAGTTACTTCTTACGGTTCAAATTACATGATGGAGACCTAAAAGCCTGGATTTCCTCAATAAATAAAACTTCTCAACCTTTACTGGTGTTCATGTCTTTACCTGCAGGGCAATGTTGTGGCACACATGACACACTTTGATGAGGTCTTGGTAGATTGTGCGCATATACGGTTCCATCTCCACAATGCAGCGCACACTTAGAGTGTATTCACCGTCTTTCTAAAGCAGCAAAACAAAAGAACAAATAAAAGTATCTAATTGCTTTTGGAGGTATTGACTAGCAAGTGAGTTGTTTATAATAACGGTGTCCAATATATGGGAAAAGACCAATTTTAAAATGAATAGCCTACCTCCTTTAACCATTTGTCCTGGACAAATTTGTTCAAGACAAGCTCGGTTTCTTTTTTCTTCAGTTTCTTTGTCCGGAGGCTGTCGGCACAATTTAGGATATCGGTGGAAGAGGCAGTACCGCTCTCAGAGTCTACAATCAGATCCATCTGAACGCAGAGACAAAATGTTGAGAGATATTGTGAAAACAAAACATGATTTGCCTAAAAATAAAATGAGAACAAGTTTTTATATTCTCATTTTAATTCTCATATTCTCAGGACAAACAAGACACTCATGAAAGTCACCACAATAAAAACATTAAAGACATCAGATATAGAGAGAGAGATAGATATATATATTAGTGCTGTCAAACGATTAATCGTGATTAATCGCAACCAAAATAAAAGTTTTTGTTTAAATAATATATGTATGTGTACTGTGTATATTTATTATGTATATATAAATACACACACAGTAAATATTTTGAAAATATTTACATGTATATATTTATATTCTTATATTTTATATTATATATAAATATTTAACAAACATAAATTTTCATAAATATATACATGCATGTGTTTGTAAATTTTATATATATATATATATATATATATATATATATATATATATATATATATTTATTTGCTGTGAATAAGCATTTACCGTTTTTCTGAATAATTCCAATTCATTATCTGCATAATCAGACGCCATTCTTGTTATGTCCGTCTCAGTCACATTTACCTGAATAACAGATGCAATTGTCATTTCTTTTTTGACTTAAATATCATACCAAGCATGTAAATATAATATAATACTAATACTACTATTAACAAATTAATAATATATAAAAACAGAGTTCAACTAACCAAGGCATAATACTCAAGACCATCCTCTTCAGACATGCCTTTCCTGATGTGCATGAAAAAGGGCTGAAGTTGAGCGTTGATGACATTAATGAAATCATCTAATCTGTCTGTATAGTGTGCTAGAAAGGAAAGACAGATGCATAATTCAAATAAGACACCTATATACAACTGATATACAATTTCCAGGTCTGAGACATAGAAGTAGTAAATCTAAAGAAAGAATAACGAATAGTTTTGCTTCAGTTTTTCACATTTTGCCTTAAATGCAAAGTAAATACTCTATAAACACATGATCCAACAGAATTTGGCTAAATGGCAGTGAGTGGGTTTTTTCATACCTCCATGGGTCTCACAGCAGTGCTTGTGTAGTGCTACGGCCTGAGATGCACTGATGATGCCGTTGCTCATTATGGTCTGCAAGAAGCGCTTGTGACTGTCTCCCATTGTTCGGGACATTCTGCTTAACGCCCTCTGGAGCTGGAGAAGACATTTCTTGATAAAATTTCTCAAATTTGCCAATACTGAGCAGGCAAATGAAAATGATTGTAGGAGAACCCTTATGCATTACCAAGTCAATATTTAACAAGTTCAATTTAAACAACAGTTATAATAGTATCAAGTGCTATCCTCCACCAATGGGTGTTTATCAAGCGATGATGTTCCCACCAGAATGGGACACAGGTGGTTGTATTTTAAGATCTGGTTGACTCAGAGGAGATGGTTCATCATCTTGCTTGTAGCTTTAACCGGATGTTTACGATGGTAGATGTTCGTCTATAGATAACTAACTGTTACAGCCTTTTGGGCCAGGATAAGGGATTGTGGTAATATACACTGTACAAAATAAATTCTAAGATGTAAATAAACAGATTATGGGATTACGTTTTACAAGAAAATACTATTTAGGGCTTTCTACTTCAAAGTTTCACGTTTAATTCAATGTGTCACTTTGCTGCTTCTTTTTTTATATTTTTGTGAACTTTACCAACAAATTTCTGGGTGAAAACTGTTTCCTAGCGTCTTTCAAGTAAATCATACTCAATGTTTTCCAGTGTATATGCAAACTTGTGGTTGTATTACCGAACCAATGTACAAAAATACTGCAAGCTAAGTTGCATAACATCCTCAATACGACATGCTACATCACAATAAGCGTGCGAATAGCATTCAAAGACCGACGTCGTAGTCTGGCCGAAATAGGTTTGTATTAAACACATATTGATGTAAAGTGCTGCTTCTCACATACCTGCTTTCAATGTAGCGCCGAGATATCACTTCTTTCTTGCAGCATTCGCGCGTTCCCACTAGAAACAGTACTTCCGGTCACGTGGTCTGATCCATTCAGAAGGTTCCTACACTTAGCAGGTTAGGCCAGTTTAAACCCAGTGTTGCCAATTTAGCATCTTTTTCTTCCAAAAGCACCTAGCAACAAATTTAACTATTTTTAAAATTTGGCAACTTTTAGCAACTTTTAATAAGTGACTCAATCGATAAAAAGGCACACATTTTCCATCTAAATGATATAAATAGAGGGGAAAAAAGATGCCTAGCAGTGTACACATCATGTGAATTAAGTTCGCTATTATTTAAATATAATAATAATAATAATAATAATAATTCAATGATTAAATCATTCAGTTATTGTTTATTTATGATACACCTTGTTAGTAGTTTGTACCTGTGATTGCTGATCAGTTAGTACACTGTAAGAAAAACATCTAGAACAATGGAAAAGGTACTAGTAATTTTCCAGGGCATTATCCGTTATGTATTATCCATTATTCGTTGTAACCCAAAAACACAAAATACAATGTGTAATTTAAAATGCAGTTAAAAAAAACCTGCAAAAAAATCAATACGGACAATTACTTCATATTAACATAGTAGATTGTGCCCTATTTTTACAGACATTTCTTAAAGTGTAGCATACTAGCTTCTAATACACTGCTTAAAAATATAATTGTTCAGAATGTAGTTTTATTAGGTTTTTTAGCTACTTAGAAAAAACTTCAGTTTTAATCATTCAAAAATGTGTTCAATAATTCAATGTTGTATTTAAAAATGTTATTTATATTTTAATATTATATGCATTTATGTTATTTTACGAACAAATCTAATTTAACATATAAATATTTTTGCTGAGATTTGATGTAGTGACACAATTTTGCGTCGTGATTACATGATGTCATTACGTAATGACATCACAACCTCATTTAGCAACTTTTAGCAACAAATGGACCTTCCTTTAACAACTTCCCCTAAAAATTAGTTGGCAACACTGTTTAAACCAGCTCAAACCAGCTGCCCTGCAGCTTCAAAACCGCAGGGCTGCCAACTCATGTGTGAGACTCACGCAATTGACTCATTTCTCACACTCTCACGCTACACCCATTTTCTCACGTAATCAAATCACCTTCAGTTAAAACTGTATTAGGATATTGGCAAAAGAGATTTGGTAAAGGCTCCAGTGCATATTTGTGTTTGCGCTCTGGAAATCGCCAAAAGATTCTATTTTAGAACGTGTTTTTGTAGCGTTGCCAATGTAGCCATAGCCAATCACAGACATAGCCGACCTGTTGATTTCTTCAACACCTGTGATTGGTTACATTGCGTTCACTCACCTCTAAACGCCGGACTTTTTTCTGTACGCTTGCGAATCACTGTAGCACGATGTAAATAAGAGGTTCCTTGATTATAAAGGAACTTTGTGAGATCGCGATGAACTGAAGTAAGTGACACTTTTTAGTGTTTGTAAAGTAAGTGCTATTTGCGCACTTTCTAGGCTAAAAATAATCCGTTCAGAATTTGAATAAAAGTTTTGTTTTTGTGCTGCATGACTTCCATCAGACACAATCAAACTTCTACAAATGATTCCGAATGCTGCGGCACGACTGGTCTTCAATGAGCCCATGTTACACCTCTCTTTGGCAACCATGGCATTATCTATACACACAAGTACAAAAATAAAATTACATCCTTTTAGAAAAGTTGTCATAATACATCAAAAATTTGGCACTCTTTTTGTTATTTGTAAGTCTAAGAGATGAAACGAGAGTCCAATTCAACAAGAAAAAGAGGGAAAGATAAAGGTGATTTAAGCCATTTTTGTTTTAGAAATTTTGCATTCAATATAAGAAAATTAACAACATATTCAGCAGATAATAGCTTTGGATTTTCATAATAAAAACAACAGCTTTGAGGACGAAAGTATGGGTCACATTTGTAAGATTAGAAACATAGGTGCTTAAGTCAAGCCATAATTTGTTGGTAACATCACAATCAAAAAAACAAATGGGCAGCTGTTTCCTCAACAAAACCACAAAAAAGAGCAAGACTCATCAACATCAGAATATTTAGAAATAGACAAATTAGCGGGATAAATTTTATGAAGGATTTTATAATGAATCTCCTTAACCTTGTTAGATATGCAAAATTTACTTGGCAAAAGCCAGGCCTTTCTCCAATTAATAGTTGTTATAAAGGAACCCCAGCAGAATTTCCCTCTTGAAGTGATCTTTCTCTTTGTCTGAAATATTTTGCGAATATGTCTGTTGTTACATTTCCGATCTAAAATATTGATACCACCCAAACATAAAGCCGGATAAACACTGTTGACTTTACTGAATTTAAGGTGATTTTTAATTAACTGGGTTGAGCCTACTGGGATGGCTCTCATCAAAGTATTATATACTTTTGGTGGGACAGGAAAATTATGGCGATTCATAAATTGTTCATATGTTAAAATATTATCAAACTCATCAAACACAGATAGAATACAGTTCAAGTTGTTATTAAACCATCTAGTGGAAAAAAAAGAGAATTATTTCTAAGAGTTATATCAGCATTATTCCAAAGGAGAGCTTTGTGGGGGGAGAAACCATGGACAAAACACAATTTCCATGAAAGAAGACATTGCTGATGGAAGTTAGATAAGGAAATAGGTAACTTGCCAGGCAAGAAATTACACTTTAGTAAGAAAGACAGGCCACCAAGTTGGTCAAATATCTTATTTGGAATAAAAAACCACATTGACATTGGATTCTTAAGGCATCTTCTCAGCCAGTTTACTTTAAAGGTCTTTACAGTATCTGCGAAGTCCAAAAAATCAAGGCCACCTTCGCTTCTGGAATTAGCAAGCACTTCTCTTTTTAATTTGTAAGGTCTATTTTTCCAAATAAAATCCAAAAATATTTTATTAATTTCCTGTATAGCTTTATCGTTGACAAAGAAAGAAAGAGCAGAATATACCAAGTGAGAGAGCCCTGCAACTTTAGATAAAAGAGCTCTACCATATAAAGAAAGATCTCTCTGAAGCCAGATGTTAAAGATCTGTTTCGTTTTTATCATTTTATCAGAAAAGTTCAAATGATATCTACTGATTGAATTCTTAGAGATATGAATTCCTAAATATGTTACACTTTTTTTTAACTAAGATACCTCCTAAGAATATATCATCCATATCATGAATTGACATAATTTCACATTTCGAAGTATTAAGTTTTAGCGCATGAAGCACATGAAAATTGTTCAACCACTTCCAGAGCTTTTGGTAACTGATTTTTGTCTTCCAAGAACAGCGTAGTTTCATTTGCTAGCTGCGCCATTTTGATCTCCCTGTCAAATATTGAAATTCCTTTCAAATTTTCATCATGGTTAATTCTTAGACAGAGTAACTCTGTGGCTAAAAGAAATAAAAAATGGGAGGATTGGACAGCCCTGTCTGACTCCATGATATATGTAAAACCTCTTAGAAGTTTCAAAGTTTACAATCACTGAGCTGTTAATACCTGTATAAAACATGGTTACATATATTACATTCTATAAATGCTTTACCAAATCCAAATAGTTCTAGAGTACGAAAAAGAAATTTGTTCTATGGAGTCAAAAGCTTTATGAAAGTCAAGATAGAGTATGAGACCATCTGATTAAATTAGATCTGAATAATCTAGCAAATCCAGTACTAATCTTATGTTGTTAGATATGTGACGGCCTTTCATGAAACCAGATTGAGATTTTGAAATAATATTGTCTAAACCATAACTTAATCTATTATTCAGAGGCTAATATTTTATAGTCTAATGTTAACAAAGTAATAGGTCGCCAATTATTGATTATTAAAGGATCCTTTTCTGGCTTAGGTATAAGAGAGATGACTCCCTGTTTCATAGTAGCGGTCATATCTCCCTGACTGATGCATTCCTTATACATATGAAATAAAGGTATTTTAATAAACTCACAAAAATGGAGATAAAATTCTACCGAAAGCCCATCAATCCCAGGGGATTTACCTTTTTTCATTTTATGTAGAGCTTGCTTGATTTCATCAATTTATAAAGGAGAATCACAAATTTGACTATACTAGATCAATAACTTTAATACGGTGTTTAATTAAATCAATAAATTTTTCAGAAATATTATAGTTGAAATTAGAGGTATAAAGAGTGCTATAAAATTTAGCAACAAAGTCTGATATTACTTTTTGGTCTTTGGAAATGACTCCGTCGATATTAAGTGCAGAAAGACCTTTCCTCTGACTATTTCTCTTTTCCAGGGCAAAAAAAAAAAAAAAAAAGCTAATTTTTTTCCCCCTCCTCCAGCCATTTTGCATGAGACCTTGTATATGCACCTTTAGCCAAATCTAAGTAGTCTTCATCAAGCTCCAAATTTAACCTTTTTATTTCTAAATTCTCCTCTTCTGTAATTTTACTTTTGGTTAGTAATGCATTAAGTTTATTAACCAACTCTGAATCAGTTTGATGTTTACTCTTTTTAATTTCTTTACTTCTTTTAACTGCTGTAGGCCTATGTCTAGCTTTATATTTGAAGAACTCCCATGTTTTTTTATAATCTCCATTTAAGTCAGTGAATAATTCTTTGACAAGCTTGATGACACTATCATTAATTTTTTTTTTTTTTTATCATTTAAAAAGGTATTATTAAGTTTCCAATAGCTCCTGTGTCTCGAATTATCATGGATGTCACTTATCTTTATACAAACTAATTTATGATCAGATAAGGGGGCAATGGTGCGAGAAATATCTTTTACGTGGTTGAGGATAGAAGAAGAGATTAAAAATAAATCAATCCTAGATCTAAGAGACAAAGTTTTATTTGACCAGGTAAAATCTTTTGTGTAAGGGTTAAAGAACCGCCATGCATCAGTCAGGGAGAGATCCATGCAAAGAGACAAAATTAAATCATTATTCATTCCACCGTCAAGTCTAGGGGGGTATCTATCCAGACAATCATCTATACATTCGTTGAAATCTCCTCCCAGAATAAAATAAGCATCAATATATTTTCTATTTACCTTCCTAAGTTTATCCACTAAATGAGAGAACATTACTCTGTTGGATGCACGAGAGTTGTGACCATATACACAGCAAGCTATGAAGGTGGCATTATCTTGTTTGATTACAGCAATAACCCATCTGCCTTCATCAGAGCTCAGAGTTTCTAAAACGGTCCCTTTAAAACGGTGTAACATAATAGCAGTTCCAGCCGAGAGATTGCTGCCATGACTAAAGAAAATTGAGTTTCCCCATTGATTCCTCCAAAACCTAACATCTGTTTCCTCTGAGTGAATTTCTTGAAGAAAGATAAGATTAGCTGCACTTCTTTTACAAAATAAAAAAAATAGCTTTTCTTTTCAAACTGTCCCGCAAACCTCGAACATTCAGTGTTACAACAGACAAAGATTTGAACTTGTACTCCATAAGAAGAACCACCAAACAATTTAAACAAAATCAACAAAAGAAGCTTTCTTTATCTTTACCATAAATGTAAAGGGAGAGGTGGTTAATAACCTAGTAGAGTATATTGGCTTCAAGGTGAAAAACAATTAAAGAAAAAAAAAGGAAAAAAAGTCAGGATTAATAATAAGGATAACAACAATTAAGGAGGATCAAATATTATAACTTCCATGTTACACACAACTTAAAAGAGTTTTTATGCCGATAGTTGTTACCCGTTTTACGCGTTTCAGAATATTGCATGAGAGAGGTAGCCAGTGCAGTCAGTAACTCAGCTTAAGTAACATCCGAATAGAAGACTTTCTTCCCATCAATCAAAGCAAAAGAACTGCGGAAGCTTGCTCTCTTGCCCTCCTCGCGTGCCTTCTTCACGAGAGGCCACAGCTTGTCCGCGCGCGTCCGCGTCAACGCTTCTCGTTTACTTCAGTGTTGCCAGATTGGAAATGTCCAAGTATCGTACCAGAAGCTCAAAATTATCGTATTTGGAAGAAAATTATCGTACACGAGTCAAACGTACAGAATACAGCTATTTATCTAGACCAACAACTTTTTGACACGACCTGCAAATTACCACAATAGATAAATAACTAGGCGTACGTAAGTGGGAAGGTTCAAACTCCAGTTATCAGAATCAGAATCAGAATGAGCTTTATTGCCAGGTATGTTTACACATACGAGGAATTTGTTTTCATGACAGAAGCTACCGCAGCGCAACAGAATGACAGTGACAGAACAAAAAACACAGATAATAAAAAGAAGAATTAAAAAGAACAAGTAAATAAGGAATAACAATATACAAATTGACAATTGTATGTACAGGTATATAACAGTAGACAGTTTTGTATGTACAGGTATATTATGTGCAACTTGAAATGTAGACTAAGTATGTGTGTTAGATAAATAAGTGTATAAATAGTGTGTGTTATTATTGTCAAGTGTTCATGAGATGGATTACCTGAGGGAAGAAACTGTTCCGGTGCCTGGTCGTTCTGGTGCTCAGAGCTCTATAGCGTCGACCAGACGGCAGCAGTTCAAAGAGGGAGTGTGCTGGATGTGAGGGGTCCAGAGTGATTTTGCCAGCCCTTTTGCTCACTCTGGATAAGTACAGTTCTTGGAGAGTGGGGAGGGTTGTACCAGTGATTCGCTCAGCAGTCTGGACTACCCTCTGTAGTCTTCTGAGGTCAGATTTGGTAGCTGAGCTGAACCAGACAGTTATTGAAGTGCAGAGGACGGATTCAATGATGGCGGAGTAGAACTGTTTCAGCAGCTCCTGTGGCAGGTTGAACTTCCTCAGCTGGCGAAGGAAGTACAACCTCTGCTGGGCCTTTTTGACAATGGACTCAATGTGATTGTCCCACTTCAGTTCCTAAGAGATGATGGTGCCCAGGAACCTGAATGTCTCCACTGCAGTCACAGTGCTGTTCATGATGGTGAGTGGGGGGAGAGCAGGGGGGTGTCTCCTGAAGTCCACGATCATCTCCACAGTTTTGAGCGTGTTGAGCTCCAAGTTGTTAAGACTGCACCAGACAGCCAGCTCCTAAACCTCCTGTCTGTAAGCAGACTCGTCACCGTCCTGGATGAGGCCAATCAGTGTCGTGTCGTCTGCAAACTTTAGGAGCTTGATAGAGAGGTCTTTAGATGTGCAGTCGTTGGTGTAGAGGGAGAAGAGCAGTAGGGAGAGAACACAGCGCTGAGGAGCTCCAGTGCTGATGGTGCGGGTGCTGGATGTGTATTTTCCCAGCCTCACTAGCTGCTGCCTGTCTGTCAGGAAGCTGTTGATCCACTGACAGACAGAGGTGGGGACGGAGAGCTGAGTTAGTTTATTCTGAAGGGTGTCCGGGATGATGGTGTTAAAAGCGGAGCTGAAGTCTACGAACAGGATCCTCACATAAGTCCCTGGTCTGTCCAGATGCTGCAGGATGAAGTGCAGTCCCATGTTGACTGCATCATCCACAGACCTGTTTGCTCTGTAGGCAAACTGCAGGGGGTCCAGTAAGGGTCCAGTGGAGGACTTTCTTTCAAATGATTTCATGACCACAGACGTTAGAGCCACAGGTCTGTAGTCATTAAGTCAAAGTCATTAAGACATTAAGTCATTAAGTCTGTAGTCAGAAAGTTTTGGGTTTCTTTGGGACGGGGATGATGGTGGGGCGTTTGAAGCATGAGGGGACTTCGCACAGCTCCAGTGATCTGTTGAAGATCTGTGTGAAGACGGGGGCCAGCTGGTCAGCACAGATTTTTAGGCAGGCTTGTGACACACCGTCTGGGCCTGCTGCTTTCCTTCTTTTGTTCTTCCTGAAGACCTGGCGCACCTCATCTTCGCTGATCTGAATTGCAGGTGTGGGGTAGAGGGGGGTTGCTGGAGGTGTGAATGGTTGTGTGGAGAGGTGTTCAGGGCGGGTGTGGGATGTTTTTTCAAACCTGCAGTAGAACTCATTCAGATCGTCTGCCAGTTGTTGATTCTCCAGAGTGCTGGGGGATGGTGTCTTGTAACTGGTGATATCTTTCATACCTTTCCACACTGAAGCAGAATCACTGGAAGAGAATTTTTTCCTTAGCTTGCCGGAATAATTCCTCTTTGCCACTCTGATCTCCTTTTCCAGTGTGTATTTGGCCTGTTTGATGGTCACTGCAGTCACCCAGATCCAGTCCGTTTCAAGATCAGATGATGGATCAGCACCTAGAGATGAACTTGACAGCCCTAAATGTCAGTGGAGACCATGTCAGCTAGATGAGCTCCAGAGACAGATCCCCTCCGAAGACCTCACTGGCCATCGGGACAAAACCACGGGAACAAGACATGTCCTCTGCTCAATCTGACCCGTATTGCAGCCTAGAATTAAACCACGCCATGCTGGTTTCGTCTGGCCAGGGCAGTACTGCCCCCCGACTGAGCCTCGTTTCTCCCAAGGTTTTCTACTCAATCTCTGTCACCAATGGAGTTTTAGGTCCTTGCCGCTGTCGCCTTTGGCTTTCTTATTTGGGGACGCCTGGCTGATTGCACAGACATTATTGGAAGAGAGCTGAACTGGATGATGTCAACACTGAATCACCAATGAATTGACTTTAACTGGAAAAATGACTTGTTAATGTCCTCTTGCATTATTGACAAACTATTTTCCTGTTTGACTCAGTAAAGCTGCTTTGACACAATCAGTATTGTATAAAGCGCTTTGTAAATAAAGGTGACTTGATTTGATTTTATATACCTTGTTCTTTTTTTTTTTTTTTTTTTTTTACTTCTGCCTCATTTTAAAGATGTAATTGTGAACAGTAATATTATGTGTAAATTTTTGTTTAGCTTGTTTAGTTTTTTCTTAGTTCATTAAAGTTTAAACTGAATTTTGCAGTTGTATTACAGATATAATGTTTGTCAACTGGAGCTTTAAAGGCATAGTTAAGCCACAAATGAAAATTTGCTGTTAATTTACTGACCCTTAGGCCATCCAAGATGTAGGTGACGTTTTTCTTCATTCTTGTATGTTTAGTTTGTATGAAAAATGTTATAAATGGAGATTGTTATTAAATAAAGGCTATTATGTTTTGTAAAGTGTGTGTTTTTAGTGATTGATAAACACCAGTTAATCATTTTTAATAATTTTGTTAAACTATAAAAATATATGTTTATGTAGCTCCCCAGCAATTTCTTATGATGCCCAAATAATAAATCTTAGTTGAGGTAACATATAAAACACATAGAGTAAACGATTAAATTTTAATTGACATAACTTGCTGTAGTCTTCTAAATGTTTGACCAATTAAAACATTTTAGTTGAATGGACTATAAAACTAGTTCAGTAAGGGTTGAGCCAACTAAAAAATAACAATTCAGATAACACTTTGAAGCCAGAAATTGACTGAACATAAAATTTCTGTGGAACTAGTTACTAAATAATAATTAGTTGAAACAATTTATATATATATATATATATATATATATATATATATATATATATATATTCTGGCACCAAGAAAAGAAAAGAAAAAAAAAAAAAAAAAAAAGATGAAAACGAAGCCCTTGCGTCACTTTCAGGTAACGTTAGGCTACATTCATAATCCTGTGAAACTTTTTTGGGTGTTGAGGTTAATAACGTGTTTTAATGTCGGTAATAATTTCACCACCACCAACACATCCAGTATTCTCTCCGAGTTTTCATGTTCAAAATGAAACGAAAATTAGCCATGGTTTTAACACTAATAATAAAAAAAAAATAATAAAAATAAATAAATCATGGTTCTTGTAGCCATGGTAACCGCAAATTAACCATGGGTTTGTTACTTCAAACAATAATATACAAAGAAGTATTAAGATAATACTTTTTTTAGGTTGTTTTTTGTGGTTATAAAAACAAACCTAAGCCAACAACAGCCTTTAAAATGAATTAAAATGCATTATATGAAAACAATGAGGCAACACTGCTGAAAAAAAAAACTATAAAACCATCACAGAAAATCCTAATACCATCACAAATGAATCACAAATACCATTACAAACATTACTAACCATCAACTTTTAACCATTAAAACCATTAAAAAAATGGTTTTCTGTAGTGTGTTTTGGGACATATTCCATTGGGATTTATTGGTTTTAACAAGCCACCAGTAGAAGGTGACCAATTACCAGTAGAGACCAACAGGGTCCATTACAGTTTCCATTAAAACCAATACAAGTCCCATTATAACCAGTAAAACCATTACAAATTTTGTGATGGTGTCTATTGTTTTTTTTTCAACATTACATGTTATTAAAAAATGCCTGCAAAGGGAGCCAAAGGCCTGGTAATTGCTGCTGTTACACTTACAGGACGATCATATCCTTGTTCAAACATTTAATTCAAATAGCCACTTAATCTTTAATTTTTGGCCACCTTTTTGCTATAGATGACACAGCCTCTATAATTTCTTCAACAAAAAACATGTGGACATCACAAACCTTACAAAAATTAACCATGGTTTTCATATAAAACTGCTTAATTTTCTTTTGCGTGATTTCTGAATGCTTGAGACCATAAAATCAATCAGACAACTGTAAATTGTAGCCATAGGTAACTGTCTAGAGCTACAATTGTAATTTGTAAATAATACAATTTAATTACAATTTATTTATTTATTTACGTTTATATTTTATTTAAGTTCTATTTTGACCCCTACAGTAGGTGTTTTTTTTTTGTTTTGTTTTGTTTTTTTGACTTCCATAATATTTGAGGGAGGGGGCACAACAATACAATCCTGCTTAGGGCACCCATTTGGCCAGCAGCGGCCCTGCTCAAGTCATCCAAGATTTGGAGCAATTTAGTATGACATCACTTGCTCACCAATGAATGGATCCTCTTCAGTGAATGGGTCCCACCAGAATGAGAGTCCAAACAGCTGATAAAACACCACAATTGTCACTATAGACAAAGGATTTGCTTTTAGCTTGAAGCAACAGTCTAAAGTTAAAAAAGAAATGTCTTGATGTATTTGAATGCGTGTATTTGTTTCTTACAAACACGCAGCTTTTCACTACACAAGATGGACTGGAGTCATGTGGATATTGTGGAGTATTGTTATGTTTTTTATTATTTATTTATTTTTTTTTATCATTTGTTTGGACTCTCTTTATTTGGCAGCCTACTTAAAATATCAAAACCCATATGTAAGGCACTCCCAGCAAACAGAACTACGTTTTTAAAACTTTTTGTGTTTGCTGGGATATTGCCTGGAGGATAATGCCATGCTGTAGGGTGAAACTCGTGCGACTTTATACGTTATGACATTTATCTTTTAGTAGGCCTACAGCAATCAATAAAGCCAGCCACCCTTTTTAACCACAAGGCGTCATCAAGCGGAACCTGAGCGAAATGGAATTTGGAAGTTACCTTTTTTTTTTTTTCAGCAACGGCACAGACCAGACAGACCAGACGCGTATGGCTCATTCTGTTTTTAAAATAAACCTCTGTCTGTCTGCCCTACTGAAAATGTGATGGAGAAATGTACAAATAAATAATATTTATTTATATAATATATAATAGGCTATATTTAATATTTATATATGTTTAAATATAAATAATATTATAATATAAATAATATTTAAATAAGTAGAGGAATTGAAACTGCATAAAAAGTTTCTCTGAAATGCAGTCTCATTTTTCGCTTCCTTTTGTGGTCCTTGCATAATGACTTCCGTTGAGCTTGGCTGTCTCATACACAGCTTTTATTTTATTTATTTATTTTTTTATTTTTTTATTGCAAGACAAAAAGAAAACATGAAACAGCACTGCATTGACATACAATAACAAAGGAGAAAGAAAAAACAAGCAAACCAACGACAATCAATCAGTAAGAAAAATATCGTCATAAGCCTTAATAAACTTGTTATTCTTATTGTTATCTATGTGTTTAAGAGATTTAACAACAAGCAAAATCACTGCAAGAAAGACATCAAATCTAAGTAACGTATTGAGAAATTTGGTTTTATGAATAAAAAATTTGCAATGCAAAACAAAAAAAATAACAACAAGATTGATAACATGGTCAATGCCAGAAATGTCTCATATACAGCACTAATCGTGCTTGTTGATCTCTGACGTGGGCTCTGATGTGTTTCCGTGGAATTCTGCTGTATATCAGCGCGAGAGCGCGACACTTCTGTCTGCCGGGAGTCCATGGAACTGCAGAACTGCGGCGTGAGTTCCAGGAAACTTCGATACTTCCATGTGGCGAATAGGGAAGCATTTGTTAGATTTAACCTACCTTTTTTTGTGACTGAAACCGTATTTAACCGTTTTTAATTTGCCTACTGAGTGGTTAGTAAACTCGGTTTCTTTTATTTTTACTTTGTGGAAGAGGCAACGGACTGTCAGATACAGTCAAAAGGTATGAAAACGTAACATTTAGGCTATATTTTGCGAGGAATTGTTTTTATATATATGTGTGTGTTAGATGTTATGATATTTGTGTTTTCATAGGACGTCCAGGATGTTTTCCACATTTAAGTGTCAGATCATCCTCACACTCATCTGCCATGCATTTTGTTACGGTACGCGTTTGTTTCGCTAACAATGTTGTTTTTTCTTCTATGTATACTTAGATATAAAATATCCATATTCATATACTGATGTCACTCTCACAGCTGTGTCAAATGTAGCTCTGTACACTGTTCTTCATTTGTAGCTTCAGTAGAAGTAGCCTACCTACTGTGAAAAGTGTTGCAAACTTCCTCATCGGCTCAACCATGTTGTTTCTATTAACATAAAGCAGATGTGGGTGTTTTATAACAAATTAAACAAGAACGTGCTGTTTGGACGACACCAGTTCTGTCAAATGTTTACTTTTACTTTCATACCTCAAAATTTAGTCATGCCCTAACTCCTTTTTACAGGCGTAGGCTACTGAACTACTTTAATTTTTACAAAAAAAAAAACTTTACTTTGGTCGTGTGTGATATTATTTTCACTTTTTATTTTAAATCTTTAAAATCACTGTAGAGCCCACAGAGGAGGACTTGAAGTGTTTTAATGACTATGAGACAGAAATGAAATGCAGTCTCTCCACTGACCGTCTCAAAAGCTGCTCTGGATACAAGCTTAACATCACACATACAGTATTCAATATGTGAGTGTTTGTACAGGCCTGTAGTTCCTCTATAACTAAATGTTTTGCTGTTCATTTAGCAATCAGTTGACATGAATATCTCTTAAATTGCAGGTTTCAAAAAATGTATGCATGTATCTTTGAGAGAAGTCATCACAGTGATAACTGTGAGTGCAAAATTAAAGTGCAAGGGTTTGTTGTATCAGAGATCTTCAGTACTACACTTCTGGAAGGAACGAATGTCTTATTAAGCAAAACAATTATGATGACTGAAGACTTTAGTGAGTATAAATGTTGTCTATAAATTCTTGTTAATCCTTTTCTATTAGATTTGTAGAATTCACCTGATTTTTAGTTCTAAAATTATGATTTTAAGAAGGGAAAAAATGTAATCTGACATTATCTCACGTTTACATATGTGTTTTCCATTTTCTGTAGTCAAACCGAAAACTCCAGTGTTATCAGTGCAAAATACTGAAGCTGGAAACTTTAATGTAACTTGGGATGACCAGTATGAAATAAGTGACTTGGTAGGAAGAAATTTTTTGGAATACTTGAGAATAAATCTGATTTATGGCATCAAAGGAGGACTTGAAAATGTAAGGAAGATAATATATGATAAATAGATCATATGAACCCTAATACACATATTCACATATAGATTTATAATAAAGAACTAAAAAATAACAAAAAAACATTGCTCATACAGATATCCAAGTCGATGCCGAACACTGTGGGATCCTTTGAAATTGTGGGCAAAAATCTCCAGCCAAATACCAACTACATTCTGACAGCAACAATGAGCACAGGCTATAATGATCATAGTATATCTAGTGACCAGAGCGCACCAGTTGAGTTCACCACACGTAAGTCTATCTATATTTGTCTCAAAGTCATTATTGCATCTGTGTTAATAATCTAATAATCCTGATCAAACTACTGTATATATTGCTTTTATTGTCCTCATTTGTAAGTCGCTTTGGATAAAGCGTCTGCTAAATGACTAAATGTAAATGTATAATTTACAGCCTCATCCCCAAATGAATTGGCTAAAATGGTGATTCCACCTCTCTGTTTTGGTTTAATCATCATTATTTTTGTTATCTTCATCTGCATTTTGAGGTGAGTTCCCTATCTGTCGGTCACTACGAGTTATGTCGTGACGACATAGGGGATTTACTTGGAAGCCCCAATCATCTCTGACTTTAAGAGAAAACGCCAGTGAATATTGGCTAGTGGATTTTGCATACCTAAGCCACTCCCCATGCACACGGGTATAGGCGGCAGGTGCATCCACTCATTAGATTTTTGCTTCAGAACCGAGTGGATGAGAAGTGTGCTGATCTCCACAAAAGCCTTTCATCTTTTATTTGTTCCTGGTTGGCGTCACAGTGCAGTCAGCGGAGTCCTTCTCAGCAGCGATTCCCCTGGGCACTTCAACTGAAAGAGCAAATTCTAAAAGAGCAAATAACGGACGGTCGTGTCTTTTTCAAGATGCCGTTCTGTCTGTGTCCTCTTGGTTGCGGTCGTTTTCTGTCTGCGGATGATGGACACAATCATTGTCTTCAGTGTCTTGGCCTCCAGCACGCTGAAGATGCGTTTGTGAATGACTCATGCGCCTGTTGTGGGCGTATGAGCATGATGTCGCTGCGATCTCGCCTTTCTTTTCTGAAAAGATTGGCACCCTCTGCCGCCACCCGTCCCGGTCTCTCTGGCTCGAGTAGAGGACCGCCGGCTGGCGCTCTGGGAGATCTGAGGGTCACAGTAAGAGCCTCTCTGCCGGGTATGTCTCCACGGACCTCTTACTCCTCATGCAGAGAACGTCCCGTCTGGCTCCTGGGTGATTTCGCTGGTTCGTCCCACGGGGCGACCAGCATTTCATTCGGTGCGCTGCCCGAAGATAGGATTGGGGGATGGGCTTACGTCCTCTGAGGATGAAGGTTCGGCGGGGCAGCCCCCCTCGGGTGTTGTCGCCACTACTGCACCGCACCCAGAGCTGACAGCCATGCTTGCCGGGCAAGAGCGCCATCTCTGGCTCAACCTGGCAGAGATGAAGGATGTCGGCAAAGCACGCTTTCTTGACGCCAACATCTCCCAGGCTGGGCTGTTCGGCGACACTGTTGAGGGCTTTGCCCAGCAGTTCTCGGCAGTGCAGAAGCAGACAGAGGCGATCCAGCACATCCTGCCCCGGCGTGATGCACCGTCAGCCACCGCTGCCCCCAGGCCTCTGTCTGCTCGTCGCCGTGGGCGCCCTCCTGCGTCCTCCAGAGCTGCTCCGCCCCGTGCTGAATCGACACCTAGGCCGGCACGTAGAGCCTCTCGCAGGAGTGCGGTGCCCCCCGCGTCTCAGCCGGGCCCCAAGTCGTCCCGGAAATCGACGAAGCGGCCCTGACGCGGGCAACCCGGAGATGTTGGAGTTTGCTCTTTCTCAGGAGACGGCGAGGACAGCGTCGCTCCTTCCCCTGGAGGAGGGCCGGGCAGAGAATCCTGTGTTTTATTTTGTTTGTTTCATTTTGTTTCTGTTGCCTACATTTTCAAAGAAAAAGCAATTTATTTTTCCTCCGGGTTTTCAGGTCCGCAGGCCAACAGTGTGCAATGCGTTGCCTCCTCACTCTCGCCCGTGACCCATCTTGCCAGCGGCCAAGAGAATGCGGTTCGGGGATGCAGTGCTTCCCCACGCACCTCTAGCCAGTCCCTCCTGGGACCTAGGGAGTTTTGCGAGGATACCTCAGAACGCGCTGCCTTTTGTACCATCCAGCTCTACTCCCCTTCGCTGCACCACCGCGGGTACGCTGATCGTGCCGTTGGAGCCACTTGTACGGCGTCTGGAGGTGTGGCTCGCTCTGCCCAGCCCGTCTCGTTGGCTTATGCGCACAATTCGACTCGGCTACGCGATTCAGTTCGCCAGGTGACCTCCCAAGTTCAGCGGTGTTCTCGAGACTTTGGTGGCAGCCCGGAACGTTCCTGTCTTGTGCGAGGAGATTGATGTCCTTCTGGCAAAGGATGCAATTGAGCCGGTCCCTCCAGCCGAGATGAGGCAGGGGTTTTACAGCCCTTACTTCATCGTACCCAAGAAAGGCGGTGGTCTTCGACCAATCCTGGACCTGCGAGTCTTGAACCGGGCCCTGCGCAGGCTCCCGTTCAAGATGCTGACGCACTGGCACATGATCAAATGCATCCAGCCCCAGGATTGGTTGGTAGCGATCGACCTGAAGGACGCTTACTTTCATGTTTCGATCCTTCCGGAAACCGAACACCTTTGCGAGATTCTACAGTCTCTGCGTTGAGCCAGTTTCTTCCCATGTGTTGGGTAACAGGTAATTGGCAGGAAGAGCTGGCCGGTGTCACACTTGCTGCGCCATTCCCCCTCACCCGGGGATACGAGCGCCTTTTTCCTCCTCCAGTTCATTTCCCCAGACGGCGAACCCGGGTGGAGTTCATCCAGCACCCCCGGCAGTCAGACTGGGTGGAGCAGTCTGACGCCAGGCCCAGTACTGGTGTTAGCTCGCCCGGGTCTCCGGTCAGCCCCTGTACTGGGCTAGGTGTCCGTATGGCTTGATTCCCTTCGGGTAATCCCATATGTGTATTCTTCCACGGTAAGGTTTCCCTCACGGTAAACCCATGTCTTCCCTTTGACAGAGCCCTCTGTCAGGCACTGCTGGCAGCTCTCCTCCCTACCCCTAGGTAGGATCTGCCCCAGGGTCCAGTCGTATGTAGTACGGCCCCAGGCCTGGGTCAGTCTATATCAGTGTCTCCACATATTACCTCCCTTCGGGCAGGATGTGGCCTCCGTAGCACCCTTCTCTGGAAGGCTCGCTTCCCCATCGTTACTGTCAAGCTGTAAAAACAAATAGGAAAGACTTGAAGCTATCTTTCATTGAAGGTCGAAATCCCTTCCGACTTCTGTGGGGAAAGGAACAGCGGCTTGGCTATCTCCAGCAGCGATGTACTCAGTGGTCCCTGCGGGCACCAAGGTTAGTGAATTTGCGCTGGGGCGATGGGAAGGTTGCGACCTTTGCATGGCATTTGTCTGTCACGCGCTCGCTTGTCAGCATCTGCATGCCACAAGGTTGTGACGGGGTTCGGGTTGTGGCGCTTTCCATAGGACCCCTATGTCGTCACGACATAACTCGTACTGACCGACAGATAGGGAACGTCTCGGTTACGTACGTAACCCTCATTCCCTGATGGAGGGAATGAAGACATGTCCCCATGCCACAATCTTGAAACATTGCTGGTTGCCAGGGACTCGTTCTCGGCTCCTCAGCGTAAAACCTAATGAGTGGATGCACCTGCCGCCTATTTATACCCATGTGCACGGGGAGTGGCTCAGGTATGCAAAATCCACTAGCCAATATTCATTGACATTTTCTCTTAAAGTCAGAGATGACTGGGGCTTCCAAGTAATCCCCTATGTCGTTCCCCATCAGGGGACGAGGGTTACGTACGTAACCGAGACGTTCTGTTTTGTATTTTTCCATCATTCAATAACAAAACGTTTTAGATTTTTGATATTCCTCCATGCATCCTTGACAAATTCAGTTCTGACACACTTTACTTCTTCATTACAGAATGAAGACGAATTGGTGGGACAAAATCTCCAAGCCAAAAATAGTTGCCAAACTTGGAGAGGAGAAGGTGGGAGAAAAATCCTGCAAAAAAAAAAATAAATAAATAAATGAATAAATAATGTTAATAATTCATCATAATGATGATCGAAATACATCCCTTATTTTTTTCTCATGCTTAACAGGGTCATATTTTGCCTTCATCTGTTATGAAGTTCTCTCCAATCCATGTAGAGATTCCAACACTAGACCTTCAGGAGGATAAGAAATTGTATGTTCTTTTGTTTGTTTGTTTGTTTGCTAGTTTGTTTGTTCGCTCTTTTTCTCCAAAAAACTTCAGAAACACATGACAAACTAGTGTCATTCTAATTCTGATTAATAATGCCTCAACATGTTTGTCTCTCTACAGGATCTCAGCATTATCAGTAGATACAAACAATGAGAAAAGTTCCCACAGTGTTGAGTCAGTGCCAGTGGATTACGGCGAGGCTGGCTCTGGTAGCCCGGAAGAGAACATCAACACCATGAACATCACATCACGTGTCCAGCATGCCCTGCATGAGGTGTTCAAATTCCATCCAATCACAAACCCATCACCGTTATCCCCCTACAATCAGGTTACTACAAGCAGGTCAAACAAGAGTGTTAACGGTATCAGTTCCTCAAGAGAATGCAACCGTGCAAACCGAGATTCGGGCAATTGCTCTGGCTCATCGGTTTTCAGCAATATGTCATATTTGGAATCAGCCATGGGTGATTCTTTATTCCTGGAGCAGCTGAGATGTGATCATTACTGTCAGTCCGGCGAGAGGGAAGTTTCAGACTCAGATACAAGAGATAGCCAGTTTAATTCTCCCACTAATGATACTCCGGAAGACAGATATCAGTGCTTCAGCAGTGTTTTGGAAAAGGGAAATGATGCAGATGTTTGTGTAAACCTTTCAAATGATGTTGGTGCTGATGAGAAGTGTATCATGAAAAATCTCATCACCAGCACAAATCCACTCTGTCCTTCTCTGATTCTGCATGATGGCAGCGTCACCCCAAGTGATGAAGGATATCAGGCTTTTCAAGGCTTAACAAAGAGCACAGAAGGACAGTTGAGCACGAGCGTCAGTACTGAACAAGCACTTAATGCATGTGGAGCTTTGAAATTCCCCCAAAGCACCGGCCAAGATCCCACATCTGTGCAGCAAAGTTCTTGGGCCACTTCTTTGCATTTCTCACCCGTTATTCAAATAGACAGTTCATATCAGTGTGTTTAACTGTGCTCTTAAAACAAATAAGTACATCCCTGAAACATTGAATTCATTTTTGCATGTAATGTCAACAGTTACAATGAATCATTAATTTGAAAGTATGACCAGTAATAAGAACCATGCAAACTTTGGCCATTGTTTGCTGAGACTCAGAGCCAAGGCCTTGAATTTAGGTTATAACAGCTTTTTCTACAGTAAGATGTTGAACACCACCCATTGAAATTATCTCATGCCTTCCCAAATGACTGACTTTCTTCTGTGAAACACAAACAAAGCTTTTTAAAGGAATAATCCATTTCAGCGAGTCTATATAATGCAAGTTTCTCTTAGTAAATGATGAGAGAATATTCATTTTTTGGTGGGGTATCACTTTAAATGCCTGTAGGGATCATGTACAGTAACTATTCTTGTTATTCATACTTCTTTATTACTCTTACTATGTGACACAAAATGTCAAATGTGAAACTGAGTCAAATTTCCAAATGCAAATTTTAAAGGCATGAAAACAAGACAGTTCTTATTCTGTTGTTCTTATGCTGTAAAAACAAACAATGGCTATGTTTACATTTTTAACTTCTGATCTCTACAGTTGCAATGAATAATTTCTTTGAAAATATTACCAGTGATAAGAAACTTTGGAGCATTCACTCTTTCAACAATAAGGGGTAATACAGCGACTTAAATACTCTGGGAAGTCATGTATTATTTTTCTTGGCATTCACATTTGACATTTGCTAATGGCAACATGGTCTATGGCTTCATAACATGGCCTGTACTTGCTGTCTCAGACTGTAAATTGAAATTGTATTTTTCTATAGGATGTTTCAGCAAAAAAAGATTTGTATATAGGATGCATTTAGATGTAGAAGACAATATAATGTTTTTTTTTGTTTGTTTGTTTGTTTGTTTTGCTATCATTAACAGGACAATGGTTTACTCTTCCAAAACTCCTCACATCTCAGTAAGTTAACAGACAGTTATTGTCAGACTGTGTACAGTAACTGTGTTGTCAAACAGATGATTGGTATGTGTATGAAACATTTCATTATTTTTGTATGTAATCTCTAGTTGTTCCACCTACACTATGGCATTCTAACAAAAACTAAAGCACTTCTCAATAAGAGCAATGTAAATGCATGCCCTTGTTTTTGCATTTCTAAAAATAAAACCTCAGAATGTTGAAATAGACTGAGCCTTTCAGGGGAATTTTGAACAGGTTTTCACATGGCTTTTGTTTTATGCTGCCTGCTATGAACCAGGAAGCAAAATTGTTTTTCCATGGAAGGCACATCATAAACTGAAGTGCATGTTGACACTTTAAACTTAATAAATGAATGACACTTTATGCAAGTATACACCTTTGTTCTCTAGAAAGTGGTACTGTAATCCAATGCGATATGAATAGTATATAACAACAGGCTATGAAAGCTAAAGTATGTAATTACTGATAAGTGTCTTGAGATAAAAGATGATCATACATATTTGGAATATAAAGTTCTTGTCATGCGACAGAAAAATGTTAGAATAGTTAGTTGGACGGTTGTAGCCCTTGGTGGTGGTAATGTGCAGTTCAAAAATGGCCTCATCTTTTATGATACATTTAGGTGTGGATCATAACTTCTGTTTTAGTAAGTTATAACTTACTTCTGTTTTAGTATTAACCCGTTTAATCCCAAATTTTTCCCAGACATGAAAATATCCAAATGACGTGTCATTAGTAACCCTTTGAAATAATCAATAATTATTTTTGGAATTTTTTTCGGGGAAAAGTGTGTGAAAAAATTGTGTTTTGTGTTTTACGGTGGGATAATATGTGTACTGAATTAACATATTTCTGCAGTCATAATAATTTTTATATATTTAGCCCAGCTATTTCAAACGGTTTGATCACATTCTAGGGTTACTATTGTGCATAAAAAACCTTATACGGCATTGATATGAATACTGAGATAAAATACAAAAAATACAACTATCAACATATTTCAAAATTGTTTCTTTTTTGTAACATATATCACCAAATTTTTATATTAGTGCTACCAGTATTACAATATTAATATTGTAACTTATTTGCAACATTTGAAATTTTAATTTAGTGCAATATTTTGTCATTGCAACATTTTAGTGTAATTTTCACTAACAACTGCAACTGGATTTATATTGTATACCTAAGGTTCGCTGTTATCTCAGATGTTTACTCATTCTGTGACCACACTCAACAAAACTGAATATATGTGAATTAATTTATTAATACTAGACAGCTCAAAGATAATATGTACCAAAAAATTTTGTCTTGTCATTTGTCATTTCATCTTTGTCATTTCTTTATGTTAACATACTTTACTAGCCTTTTGTTTTGGAGCTTTGATTTGGATGATTGCAGCGCCATCTGCAGGGCGTTTACGTGAAGTTAAAAACCAGGATATTTCATTATATGAGCATTCATTATATAAAAATATTTTTTCCCCCTCTCACATCCCACAGACTAGTAGACATGTAACCTGTTAAGCTATAAGGAGGCCTTTACATTAAAAAAAAAAAAAAAAAAAAGTCAAACTTCAAACACTTATCTTATCCCTAGATAAGTTACTGAAGTTTATGTGGCCAAATTCAATGATGCTATTGCGGTCTAATGTAGACTGTCTTGAGTAGGGTTTAAACCGAGCATTAACAGGGCATTTTATGTGTTTGTGAGTGAAACCGTATGTTTCATTTGAAAATCTTTCGGTTGTAAACTGTTTAATTTGCAACAGAGCAACGAACTGTCAGGCCTACAGAGAGTATGACAGCTTGAGATATTTCTTCGAAAGAAATCGTATTTATTTATTGTTTGTTTGCTTGTGTTTGTTTTACAGCTTGGTCACAATGTTTTCCACTGTTCTTCTGAGTCAGATCATCCTCACACTCTTCTGCCTGGCATTTTGTTTTGGTAAGCTTCATACTTCTGTGTAGAACAAATACATAGGCTAAAACAGTCTCTAAACTCTGTAAATATAGCGCGTGTGTGTAATGTATGTCACAGTTGTGTCAAATGTAACTTTATACACTTATGTGTAGCCGCATGTTTGTGGCACCCAATGGTGAAAATGTTGTGAAATATTATACATTAAATTAAAGAGAAAACCAGATGATCGAGATACAACTTTTATAACTTTTAAGCTTGGATGCTGGTTTGAGCTGGTTTAAGCTGGTCCTGAGCAGGAGGGACCAGCTTAGGACCAGTACATGACCAGCTAAGGACCAGCTTAAACCAGCTCAAACTATCATCCAAGCTTCAAAACCTACCTAACCAGCATATGCTCTATTTTTTCAACAGGGAAATCCATTAAAATGATCACAAATTATTATTTAGACATGAATTGTTACTTGCTCTCCCCAAAATTCATTTTGGCACATGAATCCTTTATACTTTTTACACAGTGTTTCATTGTTAAACCATTTTTACTTTTGCAAAGCAACTTCTGCTGTGGTAATTTGTGATTGATCTTACTCCGTCTTTTATTTTCCAATCACTGTAGAGCTAACAAAGAAGGACTTGAAGTGTTTTAATGACTATGAGACAGAAATGAAATGCAGTCTCTCCACTGACCGTCTCAAAAGCTGCTCTGGATACAAGCTTAACATCACACATACAGTATTCAATATGTGAGTGTTTGTACAGGCCTGTAGTTCCTCTATAACTAAATGTAACGCTGTACATTTAGCAATCAGTTGACATGAATATCTCTTAAATTGCAGGTGTTTTATACATGCATCTTTAATAGAAGACATCACAGTGACAACTGTGAGTGCAAAATTAAAATGCAAGATTTTGTTTCAAAAGAAAACTTCACTACTACACTTCTGGAAGGAATAAATGTTTTATTAAGCAAAACATTCAAGAGTGAAGACTTCAGTGAGTATAAGTGTTGTCTACAAGTTATTGTTAAGCCTTTTCTATGACATTTGTAGAATTTACATGCTTTTTAGTTCTAAAATGATCATTTTAAGGAATTAAAAACTTTAATCCAATCTTATCTCACACTTTTACATATGTGTTTGTCGTTTTCTGTAGTCAAACCGAAATCTCCAGTCTCATCAGTGCAGAAGACTGAAAATGGAAACTTTAATGTAACTTGGGATGACCAGTATGAAAAAAGAGGTTATATATGTATACACACCGATAAACCATTATGACCACCTATCTAATAACTAAAATATAATTTAGCCCTCAAAGCTGCGGCCACCCTGCGAGGCTTTGATTTGACAAGGTGGCGACAGATCTCTTGGGCTATCTGGTACCATAATGTCAACAGCAGGTCCTCCAGTTCCTGCAGATTGAGGGGTGGTGGTGATGTAGCCTGAACCTGCTTTTCAAATGGGTTCATGGTGAATTTAGAGGTCAAGTTATTAACCGAAATTCACCATCATGTTCCCTTGACGATTCTGGCAGTATAGTTATGGTGCAATGTCCTGTTGGCAATGGCCATCATATATATATATATATATATATATATATATATATATATATATAGGTGCATCTCAAAAAATTAGAATATCATATTTCAAAAAGTGAAACTTTCATATATTCTAGATTCATTACATGTAAAGTAAATCATTTTAAAAGTTTTTTTTTTTTTTTTTTAATTTTGATGATTAGAGCTTACATACAGCTCATGAAAGTCAAAAATCCAGTATCTCAAAATATCAGAATATTTCCTAAGATCAATCAAAAAAAGGATTTACAAAACAGAAAAGTTCAAGTTCTTTAAAGTATGTTCATTTATGCTCTCAATACTTGGACGGGGCTCCTTTAGCACAAACTCCAGCATCAGTGAGGTGTGGCATGGAAGCGATCAGCCTGTGGCACTGCTGAGGCACTACTGGAGTCTTCAGCTCATCTGTATTGTTGGATCGACTGTTTCTCATCTTTCTCTTGAAAATATCCCATAGACTCCATATGGGGTTCAGGTCAGGCATGTTGGCTGGCCAATCAAGCACAGTAATATCATGGTCAGTAAACCACTTGGAAGTGGTTTTGGCACTGTGGGCAGGTGATAAAGTCCTGCTGGAAAAGGAAATCAGCATCTCCATAAAGCTTGTCAGCAGATGAAAGCATAAAGTGCTCCAAAATCTCCTGGTAGACGGCTGCATTGACTTTGGACTTGATAAAACACAATGGACCAACACCAGCAGACGTCACGGCATGACACCCCAAATCATCTCTGACTTCGGAGACTTCACACTGGGCTTCAGGCAGCTTGGATTCTGTGCCTCTCCAGTCTGCCTTCAGACTCCAGACCTTGATTTCCAAACGAAATGCAAAATTTACTTTTATCTGAAAAGAGGACTTTGGACCACTGAGCAACAGTCCAGTTTTTTCTCCTTAGCCTAGGTAAGATGCTTCTGACGTTGTTTCTGTTTCAGAAGTGGCTTGGTAGCCCTTTTTGCCTGAAGACGTCTGAGCGTGGCTAGGGCTGTCGAGATAACCGCAATTTCACAATACCGCGCTATTGACGAGCATAACCGCAGAGGAATACAACAACCGCAGAAACCGCGATATTTGCATGTTTTCTTTTCTCGTAAGGTTATGCCCTTCTCGTTTTACACTTCGTGGATGTGTACTGAATATTAAATAAGTTAGTAATGATAACATAATGTGTACCATGCTGATTTGTACAAAGGCGCAGTAGATTTGCACTTAAGCCTAACAGACTGCGAATGAGAGAGAGAGAGAGAGAGAGAGAGAGAAAGAGAGATCGACTGAGCGCATGCGATTACCTGCGTCTGTCCTTCAGGCTGAGTCTTGTATATTTCTGAAAATAGGTTGTCATGTCCAAGGAAAGCAAAATCTCTGTCTGAGCATCGACGCTCTGCTGGTCAGCTGAGCCTTTAAAAGTGGCACTCAAAGTTAAAATGATTTCAACAGCATGTTTCATTACATCTTTCTTTGAATGAATCAGCGTTTTTTAACGTGTAGTTGAAAGAACAGTTTAAAGACTCACTCAAAGACAGTCCCTTGATGCCACCTTGTGGCGCAACAATGAAAGTGCACTGATTTACAGCCCTCTAGAACACGCAGGAGAAATATCAACAGAAAAAGTCCAGTCAGATTTGAGGATTAGCACTAACTGTTATATAACAATAGCTTAACGATTTTACTGTCAGGTTTATGTTCTGTTATGTGGATCGTTATTTTGTCATTCTCTTCTGTTTACTTCACTTCCTGCTTCAACGCGATTTAGTTTCGGTTTCGGAATTCTACATCGTAACACATACACACAGATATATTATATATATATATATATATATATATATATATATATATATATATACACACAGGTGCATCTCAATAAATTAGAATGTCGTGGAAAAGTTCATTTATTTCAGTAATTCAACTCAAATTGTGAAACTCGTGTATTAAATAAATTCAATGCACACACACTGAAGTAGTTTAAGTCTTTGGTTCTTTTAATTGTGATGATTTTGGCTCACATTTAACAAAAACCCACCAATTCACAATCTCAACAAATTAGAATACTTCATAAGACCAATAAAAATAAAAAATAAAAATTTAGTGAATTGTTGGCCTTCTGGAAAGTATGTTCATTTACTGTATATGTACTCAATACTTGGTAGGGGCTCCTTTTGCTTTAATTACTGCCTCAATTCGGCGTGGCATGGAGGTAATCAGTTTGTGGCACTGCTGAGGTGGTATGGAAGCCCAGGTTTCTCTGACAGTGGCCTTCAGCTCATCTGCATTTTTTGGTCTCTTGTTTCTCATTTTCCTCTTGACAATACCCCATAGATTCTCTATGGGGTTCAGGTCTGGTGAGTTTGCTGGCCAGTCAAGCACACCAACACCATGGTCATTTAACCAACTTTTGGTGCTTTTGGCAGTGTGGGCAGGTGCCAAATCCTGCTGGAAAATGAAATCAGCATCTTTAAAAAGCTGGTCAGCAGAAGGAAGCATGAAGTGCTCCAAAATTTCTTGGTAAACAGGTGCAGTGACTTTGGTTTTCAAAAAACACAATGGACCAACACCAGCAGATGACATTGCACCCCAAATCATCACAGACTGTTGTCTGTGGTTCAGAAGTGGCTTAACAAGAGGAATACGACAACTGTAGCCAAATTCCTTGACACGTCTGTGTGTGGTGGCTCTTGATGCCTTGACCCCAGCCTCAGTCCATTCCTTGTGAAGTTCACCCAAATTCTTGAATCGATTTTGCTTGACAATCCTCATAAGGCTGCAGTTCTCTCGGTTGGTTGTGCATCTTTTTCTTCCACACTTTTTCCTTCCACTCAACTTTCTGTTAACATGCTTGGATACAGCACTCTGTGAACAGCCAGCTTCTTTGGCAATGAATGTTTGTGGCTTACCCTCCTTGTGAAGGGTGTCAATGATTGTCTTCTGGACAACTGTCAGATCAGCAGTCTTCGCCATGATTGTGTAGCCTAGTGAACCAAACTGAGAGACCATTTTGAAGGCTCAGGAAACCTTTGCAGGTGTTTTGAGTTGATTAGCTGATTGGCATGTCACCAGATTCTAATTTGTTGAGATAGTGAATTGGTGAGTTTTTGTTAAATGTGGTCAGCATTTAAATTACAATTTCTTATCCTCCTGATTCAGGAGGATAAGTAAATGTATCAGTGCTTCAGCAGTGTTTTGGAAAAGGGAAATGATGCAGATGTTTATGTGAACCTTTCAGATGATGTTGGTGCTGATGAGAAGTGCATCATGAAGAATCTTATCACTTGCACAAATCCACTCTATCCTTTTATGCATGATGGCAGTGTCACCCCAAGTGATGAAGAATATCAGGCTTTTCAAGGCTTAACAAAGAGCACAGAAGGACAGTTGAGCACGAGCGTCAGTACTGAACAAGCACTTAATGCATGTGGAGCTTTGAAATTCCCCCAAAGCACCGGCCAAGATCCCACATCTGTGCAGCAAAGTTCTTGGGCCACTTCTTTGCATTTCTCACCCGTTATTCAAATAGACAGTTCATATCAGTGTGTTTAACTGTGCTCTAAAAACAAATGATAATGATGGGGGGGGGGGGAACAACTGGAACAACTGTAATCTACAGTTGTTCCATTTCGAGTGAAATGTGTTGAACAATTCAGATCAGCAAGAGCAATAAGAGCTATCTTTTAAATGTTAATTCTTTCTTTAGCCTCCAAAACCTTGAATTTGAAAGTTACACTTTGAACAGTAAGAGGTTGTATGGCATCTCATTATTAAAGAGGTCATATGTTACTATTTTGACATGATTCTGTATACTTTTATTGTTTGATGCATATTGAGAGTTACATTTGTTAGTATAGAATTTAATATTAATAAGTTAATATTACTATTATTTTTATTGCCGTTTCAGTCTTGTTTTTCCAACATTTTATTTTTCTACAAAAATAAAAATATACTGTATATATTAAGCATTTTTGTGGATGACACTCTTTGTTATATAATTTTTGTTAGAAATGCCTATGATTGAAATTTTTAAGATGGCTGCAGTGGCCCTGAAAAATATTAGATGTTTAAATTCAGAGAAATTGCATCAAAATGTAAGTCAACGAAAGAAAAATGTACTGGAAATCCCATGATTTTATTGATATTTTGATGATTTTCTTTCCTCACGAAGTAAAGGGCTTCCTTTTCACACTGAGCCAAGCACTAAAACTAGAATGTGGACAAATTATAATCAAAAGACTTAGTAAAAGTAATATAAACGTACTACATCTTGATGGTCATTGAAAAGGTCCATGTAAATGGAAATACATAGAAATGAACATGTTTAATTTATACTCATTGAAAAGGTCCATGTAAAAGGAAATACATAGAAATGAACATGTTTAATTTATACACACATGTACACATTATAATAATAATAATAATAATTCTTTATTGAAATGCATTAAAACATCAAATCAAACCCAGAAGGTTAGAACATTTCATATTGATTGTCAATTACAAATGCAAAAATCTAATTTTGTCACAAAGAGGCTTAAATCTAAACACAAATATTTACAATATGACACATAAATTATTACATAGCTGCAATCTAATGAAATTGTAGCTATTGTGTAGCAGGGGTGTAGTACAAATGCAAAAAGACATGATGGCATTGAAATTACACATTAAAACATACAAAATGCAGACTGAACTACATCATGTATTATGCATAAGATATTTGTGTAATGTTCAGCACATTTTATGCAATGTAAAATGTAATGTAAAACTTGCTTCAATTATTATTTTGCTTCCTTATTATAGGCATTTGGACCTTAAAAAAGTCAGATTTACTAAACTGGTTCAAGAACAAATAATCTGCTGTAATTTCATGCCTAGAGAGCTGTTGTTTCAGATACACACTGGTTTACAACAAACAGCACTTTTGTGATGTATGAATACATGTATATAGCCAAGAAGACTAAGACATTTGTCATGAAGACGACTTTTGTGTAAACATTGTTTAAACCGGTCTTGTGACAGAGTCCTCATGACATCACTGTCTGGCTATCTAATACTTGCAGTATCTGAACCAGCTTAACTGGTATGGTTTTAACAACTTTAAAACGTTTCACAATAAAGAACAGAGTGTATATAAAGTATAAAATCACTTTAGAAAAGAAATCTGAAAGTAAATTGGCATGTCATTAGCCTTTCAGAGTTACAGATCCTATTAAAAAAATAAAAAATAAAAAATAATAATTCACACAATTAATATACAGCAGGACCCTGAGAAAAATGCTTTCTTAACTGAAATGATACAGCTCCACTGTGTATAGACAATTCAGTTTTTTCTCTCTCTCTCTCTCTCTCTCTCTCTATATATATATATATGAGTCTTCTTTCAAAAATATAAAACATCTTAATGATTCCGTACTTTTGAGTATAAGTTGTATGGTGTATAGTGGTGTACATATATTTCAGATTAGAGGTTAATTACTGAGCCACCATCTGATTGTCACCAACATCATTTTACACAAGGTGCACTCAGAATTTTTTCCTCATTACATATTTGTTTAGCACATAATACACATAAAGAGATGGATAATACTTCATAAAATCTGTTTAAAATCTCACATGAGAATAAGGCTCCAGTCATATTAGTAGCATAATAAAAGCTGTTATATTTTACATGGAGCAGGTCCAATCATGGGGGCAGACATGAAATCACATGACCAGCTAAATACTACTTTTATCTTGCTAACCCAGCTGTTATCTGACACTTACGCTCATGGAATAAATAAGTCAAGGGAAATTCCCCATTCGCTTTTGCATGATGCTGTAACTTTGACATTAGGTGTCATTATAAGACGACTGCCACATCAGTCAACACAACATGAGCATAACCAAACCAAGTGCACCTTTAATATACGTAATATCATTTGATATATCTTATTTAACGTAATACAATTTCATTAAAGATGGAAAATTTGAATCCAGCTCCAACTAACAATTTTCTATCATAGCATGTAAATAAAAAATAAAAAAATCATTGTAATCCCATCTGTATATTTTGTTCCCAAAGTCCAACAAAAACAAAGGCACTTTTGCACAAATCACGTGTAGTGTTTTATACGAACAACTTCATCTTACATCAAATAGTGCAAGTAGTGTACTTACTGAAATGTGTCCTGAGAAAGACTTCAATCTAATACTCCTGTGTGTCACCTGACATATTCTGCATCCTCTCCACCAAGAAAAAACACAGCGTTCCCGTGAATCCCATGATGACCATCACGAGGAGCTGCCAGGTCAGCAGAACATAACCACTGTAGAAGAACGCCACAGCTGCAAAAATAGACTGAGAGAGGGATTGTTTTATTGACACTGAATCGAATTCATATTGAATACACTTCACCTTATTTATTGGCCACTGAAACTTTAAATGCATTTTCTTCATTAAGAAGGCCATGGGTATACTTTATGCAGGCCCGGATTAACACAGTAGTGCCCTAGGGTGACCACATTTGAAGTGCCGGATTTTTTTTTCTTTCTAATTTTATTAAAAGTACGTCATTGTCAAATTCAAAAATCTATATTTATAAGCTTTTTTTTTTCCCCAAAATTTCTAATTTAAAAAAAATTTAATACGAACAGGTAAAATAAGAAGAATAAGTTACCAATGATAAGAAATAAATATAAACAAAATTAGTTTCCACTACAAAGGTGGGCACAGAAGAACACAAAAGTGGCATGTAGGTAAATTTACAGACATTTACAGAGGCTCAGAGGTGGCATGGATGTTTTAAATTCATAATGTTGTGAGATTAAATGTTTTAATTATAAAATTTTGAATATAGAACTATTGTTTGATTGAAATGATTTAAATAACTGTCAGCAGGTGGCTGCCAAGTCACTGATTTTATCACTGAATGTTTCATTCAATTGATTCGTTTGAACAACTGATTCATTCAGGAACAAAGCAAGTGACTGTCTATATGAATGGGTAATTGAATCATTGACTCACTAGATTCATTTAAAAACGCAGGTTCATTCATAAACTAAACACCACTGTGTTTGAATGGAGATGCGCAGCTGCTTGGCTGTGACTTTTTTTGAAACTATTTTCGTTGAAGAAATAGAGCAAAATCAGACATTTAAATGTTGCTATGTGTCATGATATTTTCTCTTTTTTTTTTGTTTTCATTTACGTTTCGCACAACCGCTAAGCTGACGCTGCATTGTGAATTTAATATTATAAATTAGCGGGCTCGACTCTGACTGGGGAGAGGGGCAAATACACTGTGAACTGACCCAATCGCAATTCTTTATGTATGTATGTATGTATTGTATCATTAACTGTTCATTTTGTATATATCTGCATCTCTTCCAGCAAAATAATATATACAAAAAAATATTTTAAAGGTCTAGTCATTATCTTAATCACTTGGTGCCCCCTATTGGCTGGTGCCCCAGGGCACTCGCCCAATCCCGTCTATGCATAATCCGGCCCTGACTTTATGTGCCAAATTTAAGGGAAAAAAAACTTTCAGAATCATACTAATCAGATATTCTACTGACGTAAACCAGCAGTTCTCAAATTCTCAAAATACCATCATCCATGCAAGTAGCCTAAGATGTAAGAATGTCGGCTATGCATTAGTCTACTGATTAGATCCACAAAGATATATAGATGCACACACATGTTGTTTTTTAATGATTTTTTATTTATATATTTCATTTATTTATTATATAACACTTAAACGCACTTTTCTTATAAGAAGTTTCTTGTGCTCACCAAGGCAGCTTTGGTTTGATCAAAAATGCATTAAAAACAATAACATTGTGAAAATAACTGTTTTCTATTGCAATAGATTTTAAAATGTAATTTATTCCTTGGATGATTTTAGCATCATTACTTCAGTCTTCAGTGTGACATGATCCTTCAGAAATCATTCTAATATGATTTGCTGCTCAATTTCTTATTATTATCAATGTTGAAAACAGTTGTGGTGTTTAATATTTGTATGAAAACTGATACATTTTTTCAGGGTTTTTTGAATAGCTTTGATGAATAGAAAGTTTAAAAGAACAGAATTTATTTGAAAGAAATCTTTTGTAACATTAAAGTGTTTTTACTGTCACTTTTGATCAAGTATATGATCAAATATTAATTAATTAAAAAAAAAATCTTTCTTACAGTTTCTATTGCCCAATATTTTTTACGACACAGTATTATGCAAGCAAACTGGCCTGTACTTCTTTGATTCAATAACAGCAGGCTTGCTGATCTCAAGTAAAATACAATTTAAGTAAATGCAGACTGTGGTTACCTGAATGAATTTGAATATAGCAAAGGCTGGTGCGCTCTGCTCAGCAAACGCCCGGCCCAGAATGCTGTAGAGTTGAGTGTTGAAACAGCTGTCCCCAAGACCCAGCAGGAAGCTGCACAGCAGGGCGATGGACACGCTACACGAGTGAATAAATGAACACAGCAAAGATCAACAATGCAACACTGCACTTTTTAGAAAACAAAATTTAGCACAACAGATTATTCAAAACAGCTTATACTGGATTCAGTGTAACCATTTTTATCAGGTAATGCATTCCCTGCCAGTTTTTGTGTTTTGTTTTAAATTATTTATTACCTTGGTACCAGATATGGCTTATGCTGTGAGCTTGTTTGGAAAACCACAGGTGCATCATCTGGTATGTTGAGGAATATCAAGTAGAAGGCCACAAAGTGCACAACCATCCCTAAAAAGACAACTGAAGTGCGCCTGAAATGGTTATTCTTCAATACAAGGCCAAACAATCCTCCCCCTGCAAACAAGAGACAGCATCTAATCAAAATTCAATCCTATTAAAGTATCTGCCCAGCTTGTCATTAGATGTCCATAATAGCAAGAGTAATCAAGGTAGATGCTTCTGCATACTGAAAGTGCACTGACCAACTATTTCTCCGATTCCCACCACAATGCCTGAGATGCCAATTAAGCCTTTTGCTGCATCACCAAAGTGTGTCGTGGCTCCTATGCAGGTTCCATAAACGCCACTGTAAAATGACAGCTCCAAACCTTCAATCAGACAGCAGCAATCAAAACATACTCATCATGCTCAAATGCTTATGGAATTAATGGCTGTTTCCTTTAGTGATGTCCTTACCACTGTATGCCATGCAGAAACTTAATAACAATACGGTTTTTGTTTTGAAGATTTCCAAAATCGTCTCTAAAGGGGGAAAAAGGTAAAAGAAAAAAAAAGCGATTGAATAAAATAAAAAAAAATAACTCATGAAGCATTAGAGTGGATGTCCAATTTGACGATTTGTTTAATAATTCTTTGATTAATTCTTTGATTAAATAATTTTATAAAAAAAAATAGCAGATCATGTTACAAATGTGAAAATTAAGCCAAATGAACTTACTAAACTCTGTTTTAGCTTCAGTCACAGCAGATGTTGCTCTTTGTTTATATCTAAAATAACATTACACAACAATTTATATCAGCTACCAATGAGGAATCAAACAATAAGAACCAGTAAGTAGCAATAACCATCGTTTTCCAACAAAAGGTTATGAATTTATAGTTGAGGTTATCATTTCCAGAAATTATTGGAGATTAAAAAACAATTAAAATTATTTGTTGTATTTTTATTTATTTATTTATGTATTTGTTTGTCTGTTAAAATGAAGAACATAAAATCACACATGAAATTTTCTTCTGTGCTGGTACATTAAAAATATTGGCGGGACAAGTATTAATCTGAATTTCTGGCCAGATTTGGAAGCAGAACAAAACCTTATTGTTGGATCTGTGAAAGGAAATGTAAAACTTTTTTGTTTTTGTTGCAAAGTGGAAACGTCTCGGTTACGTATGTAACCCTCGTTCCCTGAAGGAGGGAACGGAGACGTCACGTCGGATGACCGACGAAATTGGGATCTCGCCAGAGAGACCAATCCACTTCGAGTGTAACTAAACGAGCCAATGGACATTGGCATGCGATTATTGCATCCAGCTGCCGCTGATCACAGCGTGAGCATAAGAGGCAGCTGATGCACCGCATCAATTATGTTTTCGCTGAGGAGCCGAGCCGGCGACCCGGCAGCTCAGCGGTGGTACAGCGACTGTGGCGACGGGACGTGACGTCTCCGTTCCCTCCTTCAGGGAACGAGGGTTACATACGTAACCGAGACGTTCCCCTTTCAGTCGGTCACTCCGAGTCACGTCGGATGACCGACGAAATTGGGATCCCTACCAAAGCGCCACAGGAGCTGCCCCTTCCAGTGCCCTGTGTAGGGCTCCTGACCCTTCCTATAAGGCAGACGATAGGACCGGGCTCTACACAGAGAAGGTCAACTACTGGTGTTCCTTGAACAACCCAAACAGTAGGACTAGGATAACACTGGGAAGCGTGCCCTTCCTCTTGGAAGAGGCACACTGCGGAGTCACCTCCTCCCAGAGGGGGTTAAGTGACATTCAAACATGTGAAGTAACCCCGAAGGGCCCTATTGCACATGGAAGTCTCTGAGATGGCTCAGGCTGCATCTTTAGAGATGGCAGAACGTGGTCCGCCAGGGGAAACATGGCTCTAATAAGAATACCGTGGAATACACATATGGGATCCCGACAGGGTCTCTCATATGGGCACTAGCCTCGCACCAGATTTCAAGAATTCATTGGCTGAAGGCCTGGCGCCGGACGCCCCGCCGCGTCTGGACGCCGGAGTGCTGGAGGACTCAACAGGGTTTGCCTGGTTAAGGAACTCTCTGGAGAATTAGGCGTAAGGACGCCGCAAGCCGACTCTGAGCCGGCCCTCTCAGTGCCACTACCCGTTTGAGGTGAGAACACAGGAGGAAACCGGTTCGACACGTAGGCTATAAAACCTAGCGAACGTGTTGGGAGTCGCCCAACCCGCAGCTCTACAGATGTCTGCTAGCGAGGCACCACGAGCCAGCGCCCAGGACGATGCGACACCCCTAGTGGAGTGAGCATGCAAACCTGAGTGGGCAGGGCACACCTTGTGCTTCGTAGGCCAAGGTGATGGCATCCACTATCCAGTGGGCCATCCTCTGCTTGGAGACAGCCTTCCCCTTCTGCTGTCCTCCGTAACAGACAAAGAGCTGTTCTGAGGTCCTGAAGCTCTGAGTTCTATCCACGTACTGACGCAGTGCGCGTACAGGACAGAGCAAAGCTAGGGCTGGGTCTGCCTCCTCCAGGGGCAGCGCTTGCAGGCTCACTACCTGGTCCCTGAAGGGCGTGGTAGGAACCTTGGGCACATAGCCGGGCCGGGGCCTCAGTGTTGCACTGGAGTCAGCCGGCCCAAACTCAAGGCACGACTCGTCGACCGAAAATGCCTGCAGGTCCCCCACCCTCTTGATTGAGGCCAATGCAGTCAGGAGTAGGGTTTTCATAGAAAGAAACTTCAACTCAACTGACTGCAACGGCTCAAAGGGGGCAGTTTGTAGGGCTCTTAGCACCAAGCCAAATCCCAAGAGGGAAGGGAGGGAGACCTCGGAGGATTTAACCTCCTGGCCCCCCTAAGAAACCTGACGACCAGATCGTGCTTCCCCACCGACCTCCCCTCTATGGGGTCGTGGTGGGCAGAAATAGCAGCAACATATACCTTAAGGGTGGAGGGGAACAGCCTACGCTCCAACCCTTGTTGCAAAAAGGAAAGCACGGCTCTGATCGAACATCTCCGGGGGTCCTCCTGGTAAGAGGAACACCATTCGACGAACAGGTTCCACTTCAGCGCATAGGCCCGTCTTGTGGACGGTGCTCGTGCTGAAGCGATAGTGAGCGCTACCTCCTGGGGCAGGTCACCTAGAACCTCCGCGTCCCGTCCAGGGACCACACATGAAGTTTCCACAAGTCTGGACGCGGGTGCCAGAGGGTGCCCCGTCTCTGAGAAAGCAGATCCTTCCTCAGAGGAATCGGCCAGGGAGGGGCTGTCGCGAGGAGCATGAGTTCCGGGAACCAGGTCCTGTTGGGCCAATATGGAGCCACTAACAGGACCTGCTCCTCGTCCTCCCTGATCTTGCACAATGTCTGTGCTAGCAGGCTCACTGGGGGAAACGCATACTTGCGCAAGCCCTGGGGCCAGCTGTGTGCCAGTGCATCCGTGCCGAGCGTTGCCTCGGACAGGGAGTAGAACCACTGGCAGTGGGTGGTTTCTGGAGATGCAAACAGGTCTACCTGAGCAACTCCGAACCGACTCCAAATCAGCTGGACCGCCTGGGGATGGAGTCTCCACTCCCCAGGAAGTGCCGCTCGAGACAGCTCGTCGGCCGCCTGATTGAACACTCCTGGGATGTGGATGGCACGAAGGGACCTCAGATGCTTCTGACTCCAGAGGAGGAGGTGGCGGGCGAGTTGCGACATGCGACGGGAGCGCAAACCGCCTTGCCGGTTGATATAGGCAACGGTCGCAGTGTTGTCCGTACGGACCAGAACGTCCCTGCCCCGAAGGCGCCCTCTGAGGCGGCACAGGGCAAGGCGTACTGCCAGCAACTCGAGGCAATTGATATGCCAACGCAGAAGGGGGCCCGTCCAAACCCCTGATACTGCGTGCCCGTTGTACGTGGCACCCCAGCCGGTGGTCGAGGCATCCGTGAATACCACAGCATGCCTGGATACCTGCTCCAGGGGCACTCCTGCCCGAAGGAACGAAGGATCTGACCACGGGCTGAAGGTCTTGCGGCAGGCCGGTGTAATCTGAACCCAGTGAGTACCGCGTTTCCACGCCCACCTCGGGATTCGACCATGGAGCCAGTGCTGAAGCGGTCTCATATGGAGCAGACCGAGCGGAACTATGGCCGCAGCTGCAGCCATATGCCCCAGGAGCCTCTGAAAGAGTTTCAGTGGGACCGCTGTCCTGCCTGATAAAGTCTTGAGGCAGTTCAGCACCGACTGAGCACGTTCCTGGGTGAGGCGTGCTGTCTGGTTGACCGAATCCAACTCCATGCCGAGAAAAGAGATCCTCTGCACTGGCACGAGTTGCTCTTTTCCCAATTGACCCGAAGGCCCAACTGGCTGAGGTGCCTGAGCACCAGGTCCCTGTGTGCGCACAACAGCTCTCGAGACTGTGCAAGTATGAGCCAGTCGTAGAGGTAGTTGAGAATGCGCACACCCCGTTCTCTCAAGGGAACAAGGGGCCGCCTCTGCGACTTTGGTGAAGGCACGAGGCGAAAAGGGACAGCCCGAAGGGCAGGACCTTGTACTGATATGCCCGACCGTCGAACGCGAATCGCAGGAATGGCCTGTGTCGCGGGAGAATCGAAACATGAAAGTACGCGTCCTTCAGGTCGATTGCTGCAAACCAATCTAGGGGACGGACGCATCCAAAAATGCGTTTCTGCGTCAACATCTTGAACGGCATCTTGTGAAGTGCACGGTTCAAAACTCGCAGATCCAAGATCGGTCGTAACCCACCGCTTTTCTTGGGCACAATGAAGTAAGGGCTGTAAAACCCCGACCTCATATCGGCTGGAGGGACCGGCTCTATTGCATCCTTTGCCAGTAGGACTGCAATCTCCGCGAGCAAGACAGGGGCATCGACGGCTTTGACTGAAGTGAACCGTATGCCCCTGAACTTGGGGGGGACGCCGGGCGAACTGAATCGCATAGCCGAGTCTGATGGTCCGCAGGAGCCACCGGGACGGGCTGGGGAGCGCTAACCAGGCTCCGAGAGACCGCACCAGCGGGGCCAACGGGCCCACCGACATGCCCGCGGTGGGGCAGCGAGGTGGAACACAGGGACCGGCCCCAGGGCCTGTGACGGCCTGGCCTGTGACGGCAGGGGGCGGGGTCTGGGTGTGTAGTGTAGAACTCACCTGATTTCTCCTCGCGTGGGAGGAGACACAGGAACCCGGCTTGAGGCTTGTGACAGCCCGGCGTTTGACGACTTGAAGCGGGGACTGGAGTGCTACTGCCCTTACCTGGTTCCACGAATGGGCAGGAGGGGTGCTCTTGGGCAACCACCCGCTGCCTGCTGGCGAGAGAGGAGGAGGGAAGCGATCCTGTGATGCACGGATCACCACTCTCCTCCTCTTGAGACCCGGAGATTGAGGAGACCGCTCTTTACTGATGTTTTGGGTACCGCTGGCTGCTGGGCCAGAGGCGGAACAAAATGAACAAAAGATACTCCACCCGGCCCTTCTCCGGGGGAGGGAGTGGTGCAGTCACCATCTCCCGATGAGCAGTCTCCTCCATCTCTGGGTCGACCGTCCCAGGGCCTCTTGCACTTGCCGCCAGGTTTGGCGGGGGCCTGGACGGGCTGGGCGTCCTGCCTGCGACCGGCTCCACGACGCTGCCTGGTGAAAGGCTGCTGCGGCTGCGCGGGAGCGGGGGCGGCCGCAGGGGGGCACCCACGGCGACGAGCAGGCTGAGTGGCTGCAGCCGGAGTGGAAGCAGCAGGTTTCCTCCGGCGCATGATGTGTTTGCCTCAGTCTGCTTCTGGGCTGCCGAGAACTGCTGGGCAAAGCTCTCGACAGCGTCGCCGAAAGGGCCGGTCTGTGACACGGGAGCATTCAGGAACTGTACCTTCTCCTGCTCCTTCATGTCAGCGAGACACAGCCAGAGATGGCGCTCCTGGACATCGCACGACCCAGAGACTGTGCGGTCACCTTCGTCACTCGTAGCGCGAGGTCCGTCGCAGCACACAGCTCATGTAGAACCGCCAGGTCGTGACCACCCTCGTGCAGGTCTTTCAGTGCTTTGGCCTGGTGGACCTGCAGCAACGCCATAGCGTGGAGGGCGGAAGCCGCCTCCCCACAGGCTCTATAAGCACTGCCAGTTAGACCTGACGAATACTTAGAGGCCCGTGAGGGGAGACACGGATCACCCCGCAGGGTGGAAGCGGCTGTTGGACACAGTTGCATGGCCACAGACCGTTCCACCGAGGGGATGCCCGCATACCCCAAAGCGGTTCCACCATCGAGGGTGGTGAGAGCGGAAGAACTACAAGATGTGTTTCGGGCAGTGAAAGGTGCCCTCCACGATCTTGTCAGCTCCTCATGCACTTCCGGAAAGAATGGCACCGGAGGGGGGCGCTGAGAACCAGCGCCACCCCCACCGAGGAACCACTCGCCCAGCCTCGAAGGATCGGGACACGGTGGCTTTTTAGGATTCCACACGAGCCCGACATTCTCGGCGGCCCGGGAAAGCATAGCCGTCATCTCTGGGTCTGGCACGGACAACGCTACCACACCCGAAGGGGGCAACGCAGCCGGGTCATCATCCCCGGAGAGAGAGGGCCCGCCCTCCGATGCAGTGATCGACATCTGGTCGTCAGAGGGGGCACCGAAGGAAACGCGTGGCCAGCGCGCTCCTTCGGCAGCTCCACCGGCTGCGGAGTGCTTGAGGGGTGAGGAGCTCCACTTGGGGAAGCCCTCACCGTAATCCTCAATCACCTCTGACTCCACCGGATCCAGTGTGCACGCCGGATCACGGCAGGCAGAGGGACTCTGCCATGTTTGACATAGCAGAGTCGCACTCCGAGATGGTCATGTCCCCGCAAGAAGAACATGAACCATCCACGAAAGCCACCTCAGCGTGCTGAATGCCCAGACACGTGAGGAAGCGATCGTGACCGTCCTGAGGCGCCAGGAAACGACCACACCCAGAAACGCACGGGTGAAAAGACATCTTTAAAAAGACGCGATCACCCGTGTTGCTCTTTTAGAGAAATTGCTCTTTCAGAGAAATGCTCTTTTAGTGCTGAAGCACGCAGGGGAGCTGGCCACCGCACACTCCTAGTGTGGCTGTCAGCAGGAAGACGATCTTTCTCTCCCGGACACCGTGACCACCGCTGCCGCGCCGTAACGCCCGCACTCGCTCGCAGAACACTCTCTTGGAAGGGAGAGCAGTAGCTTTAACCACTACCGCTCGGCTCTGAAGTGAAAGGATAATTGATGCGGTGCATCAGCTGGCTCTTATGCTCACGCTGTGATCAGCGGCAGCTGGATGCAATAATCGCATGCCAATGTCCATTGGCTCGTTTAGTTACACTCGAAGTGGATTGGTCTCTCTGGCGAGATCCCAATTTCGTCGGTCATCCGACGTGACTCGGAGTGACCGACTGAAAGGGGAACTCTCATTCACCATCATGATTCACTAAATGAATGAGTGAATTTACTTCAGTCTTGTTGATAAAAGAGATTGGCCCTCCTCTTCAGAGAGAATCTCTTCCTGCTGACAGACCTTCCTCGGTGCAAGAAAACTCAGTGTCCCGAGTGCTGAGATAACCAACAGAGCAATAAACATAATCTTTCTGTCTCTATCTGTGGAGAAAAAAAATATGACAGAAAAAATCAAATCTCAATTTATGCTTAAATTTTGAAATATTTTTGTCATTTGAGAGTTAGTATATATTGTGGTTAGCAGAGATTAAATAAGTGCTGATTAACTTAAGTTAAATAAAAGAGTGAACACAATCAAGTTTTTATCAAAACACAATTTTCAAACCATCGTGTTACCTGAAATTTCAGTTTTTCCTTTCCAATCAAAATAAACATATAGATTTCCAAACAACATACTGGAAAGAAAACACAAATAGAACTTTTCATACAGCAATCATGGACAGTTTTAGGTTCTTAAAACATAGCTCTTGATGGTTTTACTGATTTGGTTAGTAAGTTTGCATAACTCCTCCCATATAACTTATTTTCTTCAGTAAAACACAAAAGGAGGGCTTAGGTAGAATGTCCAAGCTGCCATTTTCCATACAATGAAGTAACATAAATAAAATAAACATTATATTAAACCAAAACTAAAACCACTGTAAAAAAAAAAAAAAAAAAAAAACTACATTAATTTTAAAAAGAACATTATTTTAACAACTTAAACTAGCTACATATCTCTTTGTCATGAAGATTTATATGATGTGCTAAAATAACTAAAACTAAAACTGAAATAAAATTAATAAAAACTATTGACATATTAAAAAAACGATAACAAAAACACACAACAAAACTAAAACTAACTAAAATGAAACGTACAGTACATTGAAATATAGAGTAATATGGACTGTATTTATGATGTTCTTGTTTTAATTTTAGAGCTTGGCAGTTTAAATTTATTTTCATTTTATATGGACGAGACAAAATTAGACATTCTTTCTAATATCTCATTTTTGTGTTCTTTCACAGAAGAAATAACATAACATGAGTTTGGAACAACATCTAGTAAGTTTGGATGAACTACAGCTTTAAGAGACAGAGTTATTAATCTGGATGCTGCTGATAAATATCTATTGATTTGACTCCTAACATTCCATATTAGTTTACTGTTGATGATCACAGGTGATTAAGGGTAATATATTAAAGTGAATCTCAGATTATAATTCCGGGTTAATTGTGCTTCAGGATGATTCTCTGTAAGTGTTTGCTGCTGTCTCTTCCTGACCTGCACTGCAGTAAAGCCCAAAACAATCCCGTGTTCCTGTTGATGGTGGAAGCATCAGAGTTCTCCACTAGAAAGTGCCCTTGAGCTGTCCAAAGCACTGTGGATAGAAAAAAGGCACGTTGCACCAATTAGAATGATGATTAAAAATGAATTTAGAGCTAATATGAGCCATGTTGCACTACTTAATTATAAATACCTCTTAATAACCTTTAACTGTCATTTAAATTATTGCCTGAAATTCATATTGACTGACTATAATGGATTCAGCAGTGTAACAAAATGCAATTATACTACCTTTTTCTGAGCGGCAACTACCTGCCTCTGCTATATCAAGAAATTTAAGAATGTGAAACACTTACTTCTGTAGAAGTGTGTACTGTACACAAAAGACTAACCACACTGACTGAGAAAATGTTGCAGCGCTGCATACAAGCTTTTTATTTAATGAGAAAAAACATTTAATTAATTATGTGGTTAAAGTAATCGATCTGATGAACAACTCTTTGATGGCCTGAGAGTGATAACTGACTGAATAGTTTTGGGTGAACTACTAAGTCAATTGTTAGCTTGCAGGTGATGAAATATTTGATGAACTTAAACACACTATGAATGTGATTGTGTGTTTTAAGTATCTACTTACTGGCTGCTCCAATGCCAATTACCACTGATGTGAAATAAAAGGACCATGTGGATGGAATGATGAATACAGCTATATAACCACTGAAAAACACACAGAAGTGAACAACACAGACAACGGTGGCATGATGACTAGAATATGAACAGTCACAAAGAAATCTGAAATACTTGCCTATAAAGAACTCCACTCAAGAACATTGTAAACTGTGGTCCAATTATTGCAACGATAGTGGGAGCTAACACATTACAGAATGAAAAAACTCCATATATTATTCCAAGGCTGCAAAGAAAAAGGGAAAATTATTGAATATCCGATTTCATCATATATACACCTAGAATTTACATTGCAGCACCTTCAATTTCTGACATTAGAAAATGTGATATCCCTTTTTAGCCTTCTCTTATTATTCATATTTCAGTGTGAAATAATGCACTATTAAACTGCTGCATTTGGTCACTTTTGCATTTCTTTGTCACAATTACAAACTCACAAATGTTCAACTGACATAAGTTTAATTGCTAATCATACTAGTGCCAACTTACTGTGATGAGTTCGACACTTTTTCAACCACTTTAATTACTAATTACAGTAATCTAAGTACCGATGAAGAAAACCGAGTTAAAGCTACGAAGTTTCAATAAATCAAGTAAAATAAACATAATGATATGTTGAAATAGATTGAAACAAATATGTTGTAACACAATGGCGCAAGCACTTATTTATTTTTTTTTTACAGTGCAGCATATTATATTTGCATATCCATCATAAATCTCTAAATTATGAATATGGGATGTAGAAAAGGTGAGGGACTGAGATCTTACCTGTGATACCCACTCCCAGTGAAGTTAGTGCTATTCAAGCTTTTCACCACTGTTTGCTAAAAGGAGATAAATAAATAAGCAAACTTTTTCTGTTGACCTAAATAGCACTATAACATGACAAATAAAGTAAAAAAAAAAAAAAAGTTAAATAAATACTTTAAGTAGTGAATACGAGCTCATAAGAGACTACATACATTTTAAAATGTAAAAAAAAATACTATTTAAAAATAGTTGAAGTACATGAAGCATGTATACTGCAAAACACTGCTTGATATGTGAACTACTATTATGTCATTGTGAATATATTAAAGATGGTTAATTTTGCACTGAATCTTTCAACACATAGATTAACCTTATTAAATATTTGTTAAATCTTATGAGATTATTGAGTTTGTGTGTTTTTCTGTGTGGGGTGACTGTGAGGTTAACATGAGTCCACCGTGACATTTGAATTTGTTTCTCCCATTATTCATGCAGGATAATTCATTGACTGATGGGGGAAATCAAAAACACGAGATGCGCCTGACCCAGATTTACCTCAACAATAGACTGTTTTCAGATAGTCCAACTGAAAAACATTATTGAATGTCATTTTTCATTAAAAAAAAAACAAACAAAAAAAACACTTAAGCTGAAAAAAGCACTTGCTATTTAACATGGTACCTTGGTATTGTTACTGCAATAAAACTGTGTGAATAAAATCACAATAAATAACCCAACTTTAGTTTTTGCTGAAACTATTGCTCATAAAAACTTAAAACTGCTGTAAACTTTAAAGGCTTGCAATTGCAAAGTTTTGGCATAAGTACTGCTAAAATTTCAGTACAACAAAAATAAACATTTCAGACATATTTACAGAAACAGTAGCATGATGAAGCATGCCATCCTATCATACCTCTCAGTCTTATAGTTTATATAGCATGCAATAAGAATGAAACACAACTTACTTCGATATTACCGCAGGTGGTGAAGGCTGTAAAAATGAGCAAAAATCCTATTCCCAAAATAACGACATTATACGTCCTAATATCCGCCATCCTCAGCTCATTTAAATCCTCATGTAAGATGCCAGAGTTTCAGCGAGTGTGTCTTTGTCCATGTAAATAAATCAGCATCCAGGAAAGCAAACTGTTAGAGAACAAGCCAAACAATTAGTGATCTAGAGCATGTATATTACACTATTATTGCATTATATCCATAACAGTAGTTGAATGTTTGTTGAGCGAATACAAGTTCGTGCTCACAGACGTGCACGCGCCTCGTGACCATCAAGCATGAGATGAAAGTTACTGGGATGCAAAATCCATTTGATGGTTTCCGTAGATCATCTGTAGATCTATAAGCACTATCCACAGAGCTCGAGTCAGCCGCTATCATGTGGAAATCATCAAACGCTGAGAGGGTACGTCACATCTGGATCCTCGTTATGGTGTTTTCTTTTTGAATTTGCAACAAAGAATACAATATAGAAGCAAAAAGACAATAAACAAAATATTCTAAGAGGGTCTCAATACATGAAATTCTGAAATTATAGTATTACACTGTAGAAGAGTCTATAAATAATATGATTTTTTTTTTAAAGAATCAGCACGTTTCTTGAAATTTACATTTATGAATGTAAAATATTGCAAGGAATAGCAATTTAAAAAAAAATAAACTTAAGAAAAATTATCTATTTTCAAAGAGTCTCTAAAAATTTTGCTAATACGGTTATTTGGAGATAGAAAAGTCAATGTTTTGAAACTTGCAACAAACAATTCTACAATAAAGGGCATTTGTGATGACAAAGGAGCAATTGGGTAAAATGCTATTATAAGCTTTATAGTTTACTGTAGTTTATGATGAACTTGAATAACTTTAAAAGTAACTTCAACTTTTTTTTTCTGTCAAATAAGTCAGAATTTTGTGCATTCCATGAATTTATGGCTCCAAAAAAGTCCTCGTTACGTTTCATAAACCAAATTTTAAAATCGCAAAGTCACTACGGGAAGCCGCGGAGCTCATTCACTGACAGCACGCTCTTTCCCAGAAGCCTTTCCTCATATTGTACACAATCATCATGGCGGCGCAGGATGGTAGGTAGCGTGAAAACGTACTTAAATGCCATTTGCACAGTCTTTGCGCTGTTATTTTGCGGCGTATTACATCGGTTCCAGTTATCTGACACTCGTATTACACTGAATGGACGCTCTTTTAACTTGTCAGGGTGAAATAATAGCTAGATATTCTGTGATTAGCCATGTCGAAAACTTCGGCTGTGTTACAAAATCTAGAGAGCAGTCTACCTAGACAGCATTTTGAGGGATGCTGAAACGTTTGCCCATTTCTGGAACTTTCGATTAACGCTTATGGGCATCGCGGAAGCGTTTGGAACGTTCGAACGAAGATTCCAATCGAACCCACAGTACCTAAAGATGCTGTCTACATAGACAGCTCACTGAATTTAGAGACACAGTCTTGATATGAGCTTGCGAATATTAGCACAGCGGGCTGGCTGAGTTACTGATGAGTCAGTTGTGTACGATTACAACAGGCTCTGTCGAGCCGCTCATGCTTACAGTTACTGGTCTTAGTTCAACAGTTGGGTTCAAATGACGATAAGGGAATTTACTAGATGTTTCTGAGCCTTTGGACAGCAGCTGGTCAGTTAGCTTTTCAAATCTTTAGGGACGGTCTGGTTAGGACTATTTGAGAAGTAAAACGTACAAGTAGTGGGTGGGACTGTAGAATAAACATATAGTTCTATAGTTACCTAGTTTTCTCTGAAGTGTTAATATTAGCTGTGTATCTTTATTGGTTATAAAATATTGTCCTATGAAGATTAGTTTGTTTTATTTTAATATTACAGTTTGCCATTGTCTGATCAGTGCTCTGAAACAGGTCAATATTTGCACCTTGAAAACTAAATTTCCTTAACACTATGATTCCTCATCTGATAATTGTTCCCACAGGAAGTGAGGTAGAAGGAATGGAGGCTGAGGTCACGCAGAAGGTACCAGAAGTATTGTGCGAAGCTGCTGGACAAGAAGATGCAGCAGGGACTGAACAAGCATCTCTTACCGATGGTGAAAGCACATCAGCTCAGCCCGCTGCCGTCAGCAATGGAGAGGAAAGTGACGAGGGGAAAGAGATGGTGGAAGTGAAAATCATTTGGAACAAAAACAAATATGACCTTAAAATTCCTTTAGATGGCACCGGTTCTAAACTGAAAGAGAAGATTCACACACTCACTGGTAATCATCATGTCATGTCATTCAAACCTGTATGACTTTGTGTTTCACTGAGGTCATACAAGGTGAGACCATAGAGAACGTTCCTGTTTGTCCTCTTCTGAGGATAATATAAAATTGTTTCACCAATTATGAAACAAATTCAATTCCAGCTGTAAAGCAGGTTTACAGTAGACAATAGCATCAGTATATAAATTAATTTGGCAGAGTCTGCCATTATCCAAGTAAAAAACAATCCCATGTAAAGATATATGATCAGATTTTTTAAATCAGTTTCAAAAGAGTTCATAAGCATCCCAGAATGCACATCTTCAAGCAATTACTATCATTTTAAAATGTAGTAAATAGAAATAATTGGTGTGTCCAAACCTCACTATCAAATTGTTCTTTTTTTTGTACAGTATATTGTTATTTTTGAGCACAAAACTACCATGGTCTGTCTCATGTCACTACTAAAACATCAATAAAATGCTTCATTGTCAGACTTCATAATGTAATATGAAACCACCATATTAGGATTGAAATTACTGAATACAAATGCTTTTTGCGTGTCTTTTGTATGGTCATCAGGTCTTCCACCTGCTATGCAGAAAGTGATGTACAAAGGACTGCTACCAGAGGACAAGACGCTTCGAGAAATCAAAGTTACAAATGGTGCAAAGATTATGGTGGTTGGATCTACAATAAATGATGTTCTAGCTGTAAATACACCAAAAGAAGTTATTCAGCAAGAGGTTAAAGCTGAGGAGAACAAAAAGGAGCCATTGTGCAGGCAAAAGGTGGGTGGTAGACCTATTTACATAATGTGAAATCTAGCAAGTTATGATGGAAAGAATTCCTATAAATATATCTATGGACTTATATTTTATAAATGTACTTGTGGATGCTTTTTTTCTCAGCAACATAGAAAAGTTTTGGACAAAGGAAAACCAGATGATGTCATGCCATCTATTAAAGGAGCTAAGGTATGCAAAACCTGTGAGGCATAGGATATGATTAGACTGTGTCAGTACATTGCACACATGCCATACAAAATGAATTTTATCCATATTAGGGCTGTTAATTTAATTAATCAGTTAGGAAAAAATAAAGTGATTAAAATATTTTAACGCAATTAATGCACTGGCCCCACCCTAGACCTGTTGACTGTTGACAAACATGATGAAGTGCAGCAACTCACTGCGTAATGTAGTCCATAAATGCATTTATGGGCCCCTAAAATTCAAGATATTGGGGCAGAAATGTCCCTATGAGTTTTTATCCCGAATAGCACAAGTGTAAATCTGATTTCAAACAACAGTTTAGTAAATAAGAAGCTAATATTGTTTTATTTTAAACACAATATTGTCTGTTATTGCTCAATTTTGCCAAAAAAATATTACTTATAAAGCCATAGCAGAACGGTTTTGCGTTTCTGAGCATTACGCAGCAGTGTTTGGTTTCTGAATGAATCAGCCGTTTGAACAAATCAAATAAATGACTTACTGACTTACTCATAAAGATATTTACCGCCACCAACTGGCAGTTTTAATTCCTTATTTAGAGTATCCATAAACATTAAAGGGATAGTTTACCCAATAATAACATCATTCTGTCATCATTTACTCACTCTCATGTCATTTTTAATATACAACATACTTTAAATGATCTTTTGTGGGTCTACTTTCTCAGGTTTGGCTCCACTATATTGCATAAATGCAAAAAAGACTAATAGGCCATATGCCTAACAATAAATATTCAATAACTTCATGTCCACCAAAGAGTTTTAGCCAGCTGAAAAAAATGTCAGGCGCTCTTTTTAAAACGACCAGCTGATGGTGCTTGAAAACGTTTTGGTGGCACAGCGTTTTTCCAGCTGAGACGCTTTAGTTGCTATGGTTTGGAATATCCACGGTGGCAACGTATTACTAGTATCTCATTTTTTTTAAATTTTACCAAAGATAAAAAGCAGTAACCAGTAATATTGACTTCTCCATAGGGTGACCAGACGTCCCACTTTTCCCGCTCTATTTTTAGCGTCCCGACTTATTTTGAAAAAATCATGTTTTGTCCTGTTTCAAAATTTCTTTACAACTGGGTGATCAGAGCGAGTAGTAGAAGTGTTCTGTTACATGAAAACAGCCTAATCAAAGGTAACCAAGCTTGTCGTAGAACAAAAATACCATTTAATCACAGTTCGTTATCGATTAACTTGAAACCGCGTGATCCCAGTTCCCCTGATAGCACACGTACATCTCGGAGATGTCTATTTGGCATCTGCATTTACATCTGCAAGACGTATTTTTTAGAGTGTTTGCTCACCTGCAATACGTTTCCTTTTAGATGTCAGATAGACGTCTGTTAGATGTCTTTAAGATGTTTGTGATTTAGAATGTATGTAAAACTGGCATCTGAAAGACGTCTGTCAGATGTTTGTAGACAGCAGATGTTTTCCAGATCAAGAGATCTTTAACAGACACCTTGTAGACGTACGTGTGCTATCTGGGCTGCGATCAGTTCTCCTTGCGCCTTAATTGTCAGATACACACAGCTATCAACATCGTGTGGAGTATCTCGCGTAAATACAGTCCGTTATGGCTTAAATGAACGTAAACAGGTGGGTGAAAACCAGATATGTGTCAGTATATTACATTCATTCGGTGTTAAAGGGACAGCAGCCTAATTAAATACCTGTTTGTAGGGCTGCACGATTAAATTGAATGCAATTTCCATGCACATTTTTTCAGTAAAGCCGGTTCTGTAATCAGCAGTAAATCTCCATCACGTGCTTTCAGATGGAGCAGCATTTACTATACAGAGCCGTAGTTGAAAATACCACATTTAATAACGTTTTTACTCAAAACTCACTTCATAACGTCAGTCGAGTGTTTGAAATAAATCCTTCTGTGAGATGATGTGGCTTCTTACACAGAATAAGGCACGCAACATATTTCATAGTATTCTAAGCATTGATAAAGGCATTGCATTATAAATATACTTTATTATAATGAAAATTATAATAATAAGAACTCAGATAAACCATATATTGTCGTAGTCGTGTGTTTATTAGTCACGTTGAATCAATGAAAACAGTTAAATCTTCTGTTTATTCAGCAACTGCTATAGGCATTTCCTGGGTTTCTTCTGCGGGGCGTATTTGGAGTTTCCGCACGAGAGCGCCCTCTGGCCTTCGAATGGAGATTTACTACTGATCACAGAACCGTGCTTCACTGAAAGATATGCATGACAATCACAGCTTCTATCTAATCGCGATTGCGATTTCATTTCGATTTATCGTGCAGCCCTACCTGTCTGTCTCATTAATGTTAATCAAACAACAAAAGATGTTAAATAAATGTATACATGTTAAAGGGGTCATATGACGTCGCTAAAAAGGACATTATTTTGTGTATTTGGTGTAATGCAATGTGTTTATGCGTTTTAAGGTTCAAAAAACACATTATTTTCCACATGCTGGACATTATAGTTGCTCATCTATGCCCCGCCTTAATGAAACGCGTTGATTTTTACAAAGCTCATTGTTCTGAGAAACGAGGTGTGCTCTGATTGGCCAGCTATCCAATGCGTTGTGATTGACCGAATACCTCAAGCGTGAGATGGAAATGTTACGTCCCTTACCTTATTGTGATGCTGTGTCCCGGCGCGATGACACAAAAACAATAAAACCCATTATAAACGAGGCATTTGTTGCATCCAGTGGGGACATAATTACTGATTATAATAACTTGTACTGTCTTTTTACAAACATTACCATGTCTGCATTTGTGATCGGAGAAACGACAAACAACAAGCACTACTCTACACAGCTCAAAACTCGCATTTGAATCGTCAGTGGCAAATTCTTTAAATAAGAAAACGTACTTACAGGCTGTGAGTCAGAAGCGTCAGACTGTCCTTGCAAAGTTGGAATTGCCCCACAGTCTTTGAGCACAGCTGACAGGCTACTCCCAGGTTCAGGAAACAGTCCTCCGTAAAATGTGGTAAAATGTGTGCCCCCCCCCAATGTAGAATATAGAATAAGTTCCTTGTGCACACTAATGACATCTGAGTGATCTCTTTTTTGTTGAACAGGAGCGTCTGCCAACAGTGCCTTTATCAGGAATGTACAACAAATCTGGCGGAAAAGTACGACTCACTTTTAAACTTGAACAGGATCAGTTGTGGATCGGAACAAAAGGTGATTTCATAATTTAATTAAACATTTATACACAATACTTGGTTTATGCTTATGTTGATTTTTTTTTTTTCTGGCCTGCAGAAAGAACAGAAAAAATCCCGATGGGTTCCATCAAAAATGTTGTGACTGAGCCAATAGAGGGTCACGAGGACTATCATATGATGGTATGTGTTCATCGCAACATCTCCAACAAACTATGCACTATATCTCTTTTCCTCAAACAGATTTTTTTAAACTTGTTTTTTTGGTGCTGCTGTAAGACAAAAACACTTTCTGTTAAATATTGTGTTTATATCTATCTATATAAATGTTTTTTTTTTTGTTTGTTTGTCACCCTAGGCATTTCAGCTGGGTCCGACAGAAGCCTCACAATATTGGGTCTACTGGGTGCCTGCACAGTTTGTTGATGCAATCAAAGACACAGTTCTCGGAAAATGGCAGTATTTTTAACGTGCCTCTATAGACACTGAAGAATTGGGATTCAGATCAAAAGATTGAAAACATTAACTGGAGCCAACAAAATAATCTGAAGAACTGATTTTTCTGAAGTATATCCAGAGCAAACCGAAGGATTGCTGTTGGACAAAATATTTTGGGGGTTTTAAGTGCACTAAGTGTCAGCATCCCGTTTTTCAAACTGTTTCACCACTCGTTTTTTTTAAAGCAATCCCAAGCATAAACAGAAAATTGTACAGAACTTGCATATACATTTCTCGTAGGTATTCTGAAAGAAATAAAAATTATTTAAGGAAAATGATCGATGCAGTAGAAAGATTTTATCTAGTATATTCCTCGGTTTACCATACAACTCAAGCAATCTTGCCAAAGTCAATAGTTCACTCAGTTGTTAATTTTACAATGAGCTTTTATCATTGCACAGATTATAGTTTACATGTAAAACAGCAACGATGTAACACTCGAATATGGTATTAATCCAGGTGAAAAGAGCATTTTATGTGGTTCAAAAAATTCTGGATTTTCTTCAAGACTTTTAATAGCACATGGAGAGCTCATCTCGTTTTGCCTTGACAGCTGCAGCCTTGATGCAGAATTACAACCCAAAAGCCAAGAGTACAGCCTCTGTACTTTCAACCACTTGATACTTTGACAAAGGCACTATCTTCTTAATATTTCATGATTAAATGCAGCAACATCTCTAGGTCCAAGTCCCTCTCAAATCAGATGTGATATTAGGGAAAACAGTGTTGATTTGCCCTTAATACTCAGTCATTTAACTAAGTTGCTGATGATTGACTATTCTGATCATGCATGTTGTTTTTTCAAACATGGTGCTAACCAATGATAAGCATTTTTAATTCAATAAAGCCCAAAGGAAGGAAGAATTTCAGTGACCTTTCTGTAATAAATTTGCCTATATACTTACATTTTTAATTTTCAAACTCTATATATCAGCTCACAATTTAAATTCTTCCTAAACCATATATTTCAGTATACATGTATCTAGTTCAATAGTAAGAGGAATAGCTCACCCTAAAATGAAATTATCACCTTCAGGCCATCCAAGATGTTGATTTAGCATTACATCACTTGCTCACCAATGGCTCCTCTGCAGTGAATGGGTGCCGTCAGAATGAGAGAACAAACAGCTGATAAAAACATTACAGTAATCCACATGAATTTAGTCGTCAACATCATGTGAAGCGAAAATATGTATGTTTGTAAGAAACAAATCCATCATTACGATATTTTTTTTAACTTTAAACCTTTGCTTCCTGCTAAAATATGAGTCCTCTATCCATAAAATTGATTTCTCCAGTGAAAAGGTCACTTCGTCTGAATCAGGAGAGAAATATGCACAGATCAAGTACCGTTTACAACTGAAAATGGTCCAAAACACTTCTAAACCAATATGTCGGTGGATTGATGCGAGAGGACAACAGGAGATGTACTCATATTTTGGACAGAATAGATGGTTTAAAGTTAAAATGCTTTATTACAAATGAATTTACAAATGATGGATTTGATTAATACAAATATTATTTATTATTTTATTTATTTTATTAAATATGCAGCTTTTCGTTCACAAGACACTTGTTGATGGACAGGCCATGTGGATTATTTGTGGATTATTGTGATATTTTTATCAGATGTTTGGATTCTGACGGCACCCATTCACTGCAGAGGACCCATTGGTGAGCAAATGATATAATGCTAAATTTATCCAAATCTGTTCTGATGAAGAAACAAACTCCTCTACATCTTGGATGGCCTGAGAGTGAGTAAATTGTCAGCAAATTTTCATTTTTGAGTGAACTAGTCCTTAACGTATTATTTATTATGAGAAAGTTAGATGCATCGCCCCCTTAATGTAGTAAGCTACATAACTATTATTTATAATTATATTTCATTGGAAAGATTACACAGGTGTCTGTGATTGAGCATTAGCATTTTTTTTCCAAATACTCTCTGATGGGTTAAATGTTTCAGTATCAACTAGTGATAGTACCTCTGAATGAAAATATGAGTATATTACATAATGTGAAAAAACACTAAATTCAAACATTCTGAATATTAAACCATTACACAGCTGGTTCATTAATATATGCAGCAAAATAATACTTACTTTTTTCTATTGCAAATCGATCACGTTCTCCTTTTGTTTAACCTCAAATAGCTAAAAAGCTCCCATTTGAACTAATTTATTGAGCGGTCCCAATTTAACAGATATATCTCAGATGTATTGTTTCAGTTGCAATTAAACAGTACATTCAATATGTTTTTTGCTACTTGAGTAGTTGCTTTCCAAAAATCTGCTGTTGTCATGGATCACAGGTGCACAGCTCAGGTTAAGAAGGAAAAAAGAGACAGGTTTTGATCACTATCGCTGACATGAGGAATGGAAAATATGTCTTCATATATATATATATATATATATATATATATATAATATATATATATATATAATTGTCACTTGCAAATTCATCAGTCATCTGCAAATACTCAGCTTGAGGTGTCATCCTAACCACAACCCTTTTTTTATTATTATTACAGTTTCTGTTCGTAAGCAGAGCAGTTTGGTGAAAAACACGGTTGCTGTGTGATGGTGAGGAATGTTTGATCTGTGTGGTTCAAATTTATCTCTATTGAATTATCCAAATGATCTGTGACCATGCATCAACCCCAGTCCTAAAATATCTGAGACATGCATAACAAGATACACCTGTTTCTTACACTGCAGGACAGTTGACTGTATAAAAAGCGGATCTGTGTTTTTAATGCTCTTAAGAATACATCATTGGTGTACTTGAAAACATCTTGTGACCGTAACTAGGTGCAGCCATGATTATAGAGATGTTTTTGTCATGTCATTTAATAGACATTTGTCACACCATTGCCAGCAATTTACATGATGTTTTTTTACCAACACATAATAAGTGGGCTGTATGAGGTTTGCATGTCTAAAGGTGTGCTTTTTAAGAGAATTCATTACATAGTGGAATAATACTTTTGATTCTGTTTAGAGCCACTTACAAATCAGAAAAGGTGATTGTTCGGTTTTATATTGTACTTTTGATCATTCCAGAACAAATTATAATTTCAATTAAGTTACTTTTGTCTATTTATCAAAGAATCCTGAAAAAAAGTATCTCAGTTTCCACAAAAATATTAAGCAGCACAACTGTTTTCAACATTGATAATAATAAGAAATGTTTCTGAGCAGCAAATCAGAATATTAGAATGAATTTTGAAGGATTACGTGACACTGAAGACTGGAGTAATGATGCTGAAAATTCATCACAGTAATAAATTACATTTTAAATATATTCAAACAGAAAATAGTTGTTTTAATATTTCACATTATTACTGTTTTTACTATGTTTTATATATATATATATATATATATATATATATATAATTTTTTTTTTTAATCAAAACGAATCCTGGTTGCTATAATAACCAATTTATTACTATATAGGGAACATGAATAGAAGTATCTGATTGAGTAGTGTTGGTAAAAAAAAAAAAAAAATACATTGCCTACATTTTTGTTTATCACTGACCATTTGAATAAAAGGGGAAAAATGCAATGGTTACAAACAATTCAACAATTCAATACAAACAATATATAAAGGGAAGCAAATAAAATCTTATCTCACATATGCAAACATGTTTATGTCAGCAGAATATTTGATTTTTCCATAAAGAAAATTCTGTCTGAATTTTCTTCCTCACACCAAACTGTTTCCTGAGTCTATGTGATGTATTGCAGACTGCAGGATCACAGTAAAGATGAAAGCAGCATTGGGTTCACAAATGAAATGTGATACAAATGTAGGTTTAGGTTTAGTACTTAGAAATTATATTATTTGAAGAATACTTAAGATTGAACTGATTGCAATGTTTTCAGACAATTCTGCATGTTAACTGCATTTACATAAAAATGTATTGTTTACATTTATTAAATGCAAAAAGCTGAACTTTTAATGCTTTTTGGGCAGGAGGGCATAAGTACATCTTTATACAGTATGTAATTTTATAATTTTATTGTCTTTGAAATTTAAATTGATGAATGACGAACGTACTGACAAGCATTTATGGTAAACTAAAATATACTTTAATGTCATTTCTCGACATGTTTTTAAATATATTTGTAATTGCAAATAGTAATGAAGTAGGTATGTACAATAAATTAATTTAGGCTTTGTTTACAAGAATGAATGAATGAATGATTAATTATAAAGTGCTTTTACTGTGTATTGCTGTACACCCAACACGCTTTACAATCATGTGGGGGGTCTCTCCTCAACATCACCAGTGTGCAGCATCCACCTGGATGGTGCAATGGCAGCCACAGCCACATTCATTACCAAATAATGAAGTTATCATTTAGTATATTTAAAATACATTAACTACGTGTAAATGTATCAAACAACAAGAAGTACTTTACATGTGTTTCTTCAAAGCACAACAAAGGCCTATGCAAACTTGTCAGATGAAAGTGAGTCCATGGTTTTCACAGACCTGGAGAAATTCATTTCATTTTACTGATATCTGTGTGACTCACTACATTAATTTCATAAACAGGTACATGGACATACATTAGCATCTAAAAAGTGAATTCTCCATTGATGGCTGCAAGTACATTACTTGCGTTTCTTCTACAACAAAAGCCAAAACAACAATTTAAAATGTGTTAAAACTTTTTCAAAGTTCATTATTATTACAAAGTGCACTTTTTAAAAGTGTACTTAAGTGTATTTTAAAAATAAGCATGAAAGTGTGCATGACAGTACAATTACAAGTGGCCTTTTATTAACTTAATATTGTATTATCTTTTTGAAATATACTGATAAGATGTGACACTACAAGTGCACTTTCAATACAATTAAGTGCTTTTTCACAAAGGTCTTCACTGGGCAATGACTGCAAGATTTGTCATATGCACTGATACTGATGCAAGTTGTTAACATTTTCACCAAAATAATCCAGACCTTCAGATGGCGCTCTCTCTCTCTCTCTCTCTCTCTCTCTCTCTCTCTCTCTCTCTCTCTCTCTCTCTCTCTCTCCTTTTGCAATGGGTAGTTTCTTCTTATTGAAGTCAACCACAAAAAATGAACAGCTGAAAGTGAATCTGTGGTTGTCACAAACCAGGAGAAATTCACTTCATTTTACTGATATTTGTGTCACTCACTACATTGATATCATAAACAGGTAGAAGGAATATTATTAATAATAATAAACTTTACTGCTGAATATTCTAACAGGCATCTGGTAAAGTAAATTATACTTTAATGTCATCTTTATTGAAACTTGCATGTCATGTAGTTAAATATATTTGTAATTACACATTTATAAAAAATGAAATTGAATTTTAGTGCATTTTTAAAAAAAAAAATTAAATTTATCAACACTTCGTTTGAAATTTTAATCAAGTACTTTACATGTGCTTCTTAGAAGCACAACAAAAGACTATTGAAACATGATTTAAAACATACATTAAACTCTTGTCATTTGACATTATTGCAAAGTGCACATTTTAAAAGCTGCAACTTTTACCAGTATGAACTTTAGACAATTCATAAGATTGATCTAAAAAGAAAAAGTTTAAATTTAATTACTTAAAATGCCAAATAATTAATCAAAATATTTGCATATATCAATATTTGCTTATAAAAAGACTCCCAAATTAATATTTCAAAGACATTATAGTATTGTGGCACATGAAAACATTGAATAGGCATTACAAAATATATGGTTTTAGAAATCAAAATACTGTTTATTTTATTTCCATATCATTGCACATAATGCCTCTCTTTGTTTTTCAGCATCTTGTGCCATGAGTGTCATTAACATTTTTAATTGAGAGCCCTAATATGTATAAACCTGTTTCTTCTTCTTCAGATAAATGTCAGCAGTATCAAAAATGAAACGATACAGCTTCTGGTGAATTGGACCCTGAGCTTTGACAGCCAAACCTCAGTAAATACTTTCAGCATCAGCAACTTGAGTGATTGGTTACATTTTGTGGTTCTTCCTGTGATGAAGAAATCTCTGCAAACTAACCAGACTTTACCAGAATTCACAACATTCAACTCTGTTTTGTGAGTAGAGTTTCTACCTGCATTTTAAACCAAATTGGAGCTCTGAGAACATACAAGCGATGGGGGGGGGGGGGTTATTTTTAACAGGGTTTTTGTCCTGTTTTCTAATAAAAAAAAATTGCAATATATAAAGACAATATATAAAAAGTTTTTCAGAGAATTTGGAATTAAAGCTAAATTTGCCCCTGTAGTGGTTAAATTTTTTTTTTTTTTTTAATTTCTGTCTTGTGGAAGAACTTTGTTATGGTGGTTTGAGGCAGTGTAGACATTTATATATACACACCAGACGTTGGATAATTTTTCTCATTCGTTGTGACCAACTTTTAGTAATCTCTTGCACTCTGTCATTAGTATTTTTAATCTATAAAAAGTAGCTTTAATTAGATTTTTCTATACCAGTTTCTAGTATTTTTTGTTTGTTTGTTTTAATCATAAACCCCTCTAAATTGTGTTACCTTTATGCTTAAAACAAGAAGAAAAAAAACTACAGAATAGAAAATCATATCTATTTATTTGGGTGAGAAAAATCAACTACTTTATACTTACAATTTTCCCCTCATTTTTCTCAAGTAAATGTATTTTACTGTGAGGATTATAATTACGTTTGAAAAAAAATCCAAGACAATCATTTACTAATAAACAAGACAAATTACTGATTAAGGCAGTGTTTGCAGTGTATGTTTAGGACTGCCACTGAGATAACTGAACATATGAACTGCAATTAGAAACATATGTACCTCATATCTGATGTGTTTTAACCAGTGTTGGGCACGTTACTTGAAAAAAGTAATTAGTTATAGTTACTAGTTACTTCTCACAAATAGTAAGTGAGTTAAATCATTATAAGTAACTAATTACCAGGGAAAGTAACTTGCATTACTTTTTTAAAAAAATGTTCAAATGTCAAATAACTTTGATGCCCCCAATATTAAATATGTTAAATTAATGAAATGGACACTAAATAGAATAAATTATTATTATAAAACATTGTACATTAATCTACACTATCCACTGACACTTAGCATCAGTCAGTCAAGCATTATAATATGATATTATGATAGTTTAGCATTATATGATGATTGAACTTTAGTAATTAGAATAACCAAGTATGAATGCATATTTGTCATGTTGACTTAACTTAGGACTGTTAAGTCAACGTGACAAATTCTACGAATTCTACTATTAATAACAATATAAAACTCACTAAAGATTAATGAGCTGCTGGGTTCATGAATATTAATCACGTAGTCTGTGTTCGCAGAGCAGCCAATACGACACGTGGAATCTATACACAGAAAGGACAGAAAAATGCAGACAGCATTTAAAAAGAAAACAGAGATCTACTCACCGGGATGTGGCAGATGCGGGAGTTTAAAGAAGCATCACTGGAAAGACTGCCCAGCTCGAGATGTTGACTGTAGGAAATGTCACCGAAAAGGACATTTTGCAAAAAAATGTAAGTCAACAGGGGGTGTTAACGACATTACAGAGAGGCAAATGGAGACCAAAGAGGAGGGCGATTTTGCTTTTTTGGGTGAGGTGTATCCACAGGAGAATGACGGGTGGAATGAGCTCATTAGACTGAATGGTGTAAGCACTATTTTCAAGTTGGACACGGGAGCTGCTGTTACAGCAATTCCAAGCAGCAGCTTCTCCAGAAACATGGTGCTCTGCATCACACAGGAAAAGTGCTGTTTGGTCCAGATAATCATAAGCTTGATGTAAAGGGGCGATTTAAAGGCCAGCTAAGTGTTAAAGATAAAACTACTGAACAAGACATTTATGTAGTTGCTGGACTGTCTAAGCCCCTACTGGGCCTTCCCGCAATAGAAGCCCTCACATTAATACAGCGTCTCTACACAGTACATGAGCGAGAAAGACATATACTTCCAGCAGTAGACCAGACAGTCGCAATGCTCGCAGGAGCAAAAGTTTTCACAAAGCTTGATGCAACATCTGGGTTCTGGCAGATCCCATTTTCCCAGGAGAGCAAACTGTTGACAACATTTATCACCCCTTTCGGGAGATATGCGTTCAACTGTTTACCATTTGGGATCTCGTCGGCCCCAGAGCACTTTCAACGCCGCATATCACAAATGCTGGAAGGATGCAAAAGGGTCGTGTGTCATGCAGATGACATATTAGTATATGGTGAGGATATGCACAATCACAATGAGAGATTGCACTGGGTCCTCAAAAGACTGCAAGAAGAGGGGTTGACCTTGAACGAGAAGTGTGTGTTTGCTGCAGACAAATTTATGTTCGTGGGTCATCACATCACAGCAGAAGGAGTTGCATCAGACTCTGGTAAAGTCAGGGCAATTATGGAGATGCCTGAACCATCTTACACCCGTCCACTCAAAGACCTGCTTAGTGAGAAAAACGAATGGTGCTGGGGGATACCACAAAAAGAGACATTTCAGAAATTGAAAGCGGAATTAAGCTCTCATTGAGTGTTGGCCTCATACTCACTGGCAGCCGAGACATGTGTCGCTGCAGATGCCTCCTCCTTTGGCCTGGGGGGTGTACTGAGTCAAAAACAGTCAGATGGTACATGGAAACCAGTGGTGTTCATATCCAGAGGCCTGTCTGAGGCAGAAAAACATTACGCACAAATAGAAAAAGAGGCCCTTGCCGTCACGTGGGCAAGTGAAAGTCTGTCATCTAACCTCCTTGGTCTAAAGTATAGACTAGAAACAGATCACAAACCACTGCTTTCACTGCTGAGCTGTTCCTGCGGTTCCGTCTGAGACTGATGAAGTTCACGTTCAACATTGTTCACGTGCCTGGTAAGCAGCTCATAACTGCTGACACATTATCAAGAGCTCCAGTGAAACATACATTGATGCAGGAGGAGGAAGAGGATGAGCATGATGTTAAGGTGTTTGTGGATGCTGTGGTTCAGGCCCTCCCAGCTACTGATGCAAGGTTGAATACAATAATTAAGAATCAGAAAGCCGATCCCATCTGTGCAAAACTCATCCAATGCTGTGAGACTGAGTGGCCGGAGAAACAAGTCCTTCCTCCTGAGTTGGGGCCATATTGGCCTGAAAGAGAAAATCTTACTGTAGCTGGAGAGCTGCTCCTCAGAGGCCAAAGGATTGTGATTCCCCACTGCATGAGGCAAGAGGTCCTCCATAAGATACACGATGGTCGCTAGGGTATAGTCAAGTGCCGAGCTAGGGCTCGCCAGGCCGTCTGGTGGCCAGGGCTGTCCGTTCACATCAGTCAGCTCGTGGAAAACTGCAGCACATGCTCACAACATAGGGCAGAACACAGAGAACCCTTGCTGACCACCCCAGTGCTTGAGAGACCCTGGCAGCGGGTGAGCACAGACTTATTTTTCTGGGAAAAGACTACATATCTTTTGGCTGTGGACTACTTTTCACATTACATTGAAGTAGCACGTCTCAATGTAGCCACAGCCAATACCGTTATTGCAGCACTGAAGGATGTGTTTAGCCGCCATGGAATTCCAGAGACTGACATTACCAGCAGTCTGAGATACCCGCAAGCAAATGGTGAGGCAGAGCGTGCTGTGGCAACTGTGAAAGGACTCTGGAAAGGGGGCGGAGAGAAAACAAAAGCTTTGCTAACGTATCGTGCTACGCCTCTTGAGAATGGTTACTTCCCAGCACAACTCCTCATGGGGAGAGCTCTACGTACCATGATACCACAGCTTCCAATGGTTTTAACTCCACGATGGCCAAAAACCAAGGGTTTCGGGAAGTCTGAAAGGCGAGCAAAGGAGAAACATAGATGCTGGTATGACATGCATCACAGGGCACGTCCCTTGCCAATACTGCAACTTGGGCAAAGCGTGTGGCTGCCAAGAGAGGAATCACAAGGAACAGTCATTTGCCCAGCGGAAACACTTAGGTCTTACATCATACACACTGATGAAGGACTGTTAAGGAGAAACCGCACTCACATGCGGGCAGTTCACCCGACACAATATAAAAAACCCACTGAATCCAGGGACACAACCCTTGACATGGGTAAGGCTGACACTCAAACTCACCCTGTAAGGGACATGGACAGTTCCAGAGACATTGATAGGGGCAGAGGGTCTTATGTGACAAATTTAGGCTGGGTGTCACAGCCTCCTGGACGTCTGGATTTGTAGGGAGAGATGTTATGTTCTGAAGAAGAGAGAAAAAAAAAAAAGAAGATATAATGTTCTGAGAAAAAAAAAGTTGATTAGTGTTGGTTCAGGATAATGTGTACTGATAATGTCACTTGTAGTAGAATGTAAGGGAATAGGTCTTGCAAGGATATGTTTGTTCTTACATGCAATTGTTAAAAGAGAGTTCTTACTTAAAAGGGGAGGTGTTTTGTAAGGGGTATATTGAGAGTGAGATCCATGGTGTTGTAGGGGACCTATGTTGGTGTGACACAGTTATCAGGACGTCAGTTCCTGAGTAAACATTCAATGGTGAGCATCACATGTGTCCGTCTCATTATTATTGCATAGGTACACAACACCTAGTACAAGATGTAGGCTAAATGTCTCAAACTGATTTACAGCCCAGATAGCAGTTTCCAAAACTCATAGTATTATCTTCTGGTGCAGACATCACAGATTGAAGAGAATCTGGTGAAAACCATTAATTGTGTCGCCCAATCAAATATGAGCTTCACTGAGGAAAACCTGAAACTTCTGATTACTGACCTCTCCAGATCACTGCAGACAATGATGGAGCAGTCTAGAGTGGTAATAATAAAAAAAGAATATCTATCTGTCTATCTATCTATCTATCTACAGTATATCACAAAAGTGAGTACACCCCTCACATTTTGGCAACCATTTTAGTATATCTTCTCAAGGGACAATACTATAAAAATGAAACTTGGATATATTTTAGAGTAGTCAGTGTGCAAGTTGTATAGTAATAAAGATTTACTGTCGTCTGAAAATAACTTAACATACAGCCATTATTGTCAAAAAAGCTGGCAACAAAAGTGAGTACACCCTAAGTGATAACAGCTATACGTCGTTTAACCATGCAAAGCCACATGTCCTATTCATCATGTACATGTTTTTGTCTGGTTGACAGGACTATACAAATTTGTGCATCTTGTATTAGAGCAGTTAAAATTTCGTGCTTTGAGTACAATTCTCTCATAATGACCACTGGATATTCAACATGGCACCTCATGGCAAAGAACTCTCTGAGGATTTGATAATTAGAATTGTTGCTCTCCACAAAGATGGCCAAACACTTTTTCACACAGGGCCATGTGGGTTTGGATTTTGTTTTCCCTTCATAATAAAAAACTTCATTTAAAAACTGCATGTTGTGTTTACTTGTGTTATCTTTGATTAATATTTAAATTTGTTTGATGATCTGAAACATTAAAGTGTGACAAACATGCAAAAAAATAAAAAAATCAGGAAGGGGGCCAACAATTTTTCACACCACTGTGTGTATGTATGTATATATATATATATATATATATATATATATATATATATATATATATATATATATATATATATATATATATATATATAGTGCCACATTCAAAGGGCTGCCTTATTTGACAAGCCATTTTTTGGGTTTCAGGTGACAAACTCATCTCAAAGCAACCTCACAGTCTTGTTTGCAGAACTTCCAGCAGAAAGCTTCACATCTGGAAATCTCGATGATGCTGAGTTCATGAGTTTCTGGTTCCAAATCAAGATGAAGCCCCTGTTACCTCAAATCCCATGTGAATTCCTGTCCTGCATCAACACGCGTGGCTTCAGCTGTCAGGCCTACAGGGCACTGTATGTTCATCATGTTCCCTTCAACTGACATATGATAGCTGTTCATTCTCTGATTATCACAAACCCATTGGTTTGCACCTGATAAGTTAACACCCAAATCCTGGTTGAGATTGATTTCCTGGTTGTGTGTAGTTAAAAAAATAACAATTAAATAAATAATGGAAATTATAATTATTAAATGAATAGTTCACCCAAAAATGAAAATTTGCTTAAATATATTCACTCTCAGACCATCCAAGATGTAGATCAGTTTGTTTCTTCATCGTAACAGATTTAGCATTACATCACTTGCTCACCAGTGGATCATCTGCAGTGAATGGGTGCCGTCAGAATGAGAGTCCAAACAGCTGATAAAAACATCACAATAATCCACAAGTAATCCACATGACTCCAGTCCATCGATTCACATCTTGTGATGCAAAAAAATTTTGTGTTTGTAATAAACAAATCCATCATTAACAAATGTTTAACTTCAAACCGTCACTTTCAGCCAAAGTACAAGTCCTTTAACTCATTCACTGGAGAGGATCCATTGGTGAGCAAATAATGTAATGCTAAAATCCTCCAAATATGTTCTGTTGAAGAAACAAACTCATCTACATTGTGGATGGGTGAGTGAATTGTAAGCAAATTTTCGTTTTTGGGGAACTATTTCTTTAAAGCAACTGTATGTAGTTTTTCATGTTTTGCTATTTTGGCGCCCTCTGCAGTCAAGCTAGTTGAAGTTACAAATATATTGAAGTTACAAAATGTTGCAAATATAGCACTCCCGTAATTATAGTATCGCTGTATGCGTCCATTATTGGAAGTCAGGGTCATCAGAATTCATTTAAAACGTAGCCTGTATTTCAGGATAAAAACATACATACAGTTTCTTTCAATTGACCTATTACAGGCAGAAGGCCTAATGCATTTTTTTTTGTTGTAATCATTATCCTCTTACAACTCTGTTTTATTGCTGCAGTTATGTGGAGCTAAATAATAATTCTGGACTGATGGACAGTACGACACATAGATTTGTCCTCAATGACTCCATTCGTCCATTCCTGTCACGACGTCAAAACACAGGTAGTTGTTACAGATTATTTGGTTCAATAGACTTATGCAAAATGAATAATTTATTGACGTATAAAATTAATTTATGCTGTTTAAATGCTTAAGCAATGTTTCTTGAACTTTATTTGGCACGAACGTTAATACTTTACACGACTCTATTAAAATGACCTCCTCTGATGATCAGTAATTAAGTATTTCATTATTTTAATTCAGGTGTCGACTGCACATTGCCATTTAAGAACAGTGTGGACTTCATCCTGCAAAACTTTGGCGGTTTCTCTCTGTTGGCACAGCTTCAAGATTTCTCCAGTTTCAGCCACAATTTTTCAGTTGTAAGTCAGAAATGGTTACTGTCATTGAATATTAAAGACTGACTGAAGATATGCAAAAGCTTTGTGAATGCGTGTGAATGAAGTCTCATGTCATTGGCAGGTGGATGCTCTTCCTGTTCTCACGCTGGGGCAACTGGGTGAACAGGTGTTCAGTCCTCCTGCTAAACCAGAAGACAGAGGAAACATCCTCACACAAGTTTTTGACTTCCTTCTTCAAGCCTCCAACAGAGACAAACTAAACAACTTCCTCCCCTCTCTTCAGACACAGGCCAGAAAGGTGTTTGATACAACTTTACACATAACCTGTGTAGAAAATACATTTAACATCATTATTATAATTATTATTATTACTGTTGTTGTTGTTGTTGTTATTATTATTATTATTATTATTATTATTATTATGTTTTAATAGAATATTGTTTCAATTATTTGAAATAAAATTAAAACATTTTTTATTATTATTACGAGCCAAGCACCGAAGGCTGCACATAGAACTGTATGGCACAAAGTAGTGAAATTTGGTGCAAAGATAGAGAACAGTGCCAACATTAACCACGGAAAATTTGGAGCCTGTAACTCAATCTCTGTAGCGCCACCAACTGTCCAAATCTGCTTTTATGTTTATGCTAATAACTTTTGAACCATAAAGGCTATTCCTTGGCTTAAGCAAAAAGTTATTAAAAGATTTTTGGTAAGCCAACCATTCTCGAAAAACGCACAAGCAAATTTGACGAAGCACATGCCTTATTGGGTGTGAGGCTGTATCTCTGCAACATTTTAGCATATTCAGACCAAACTTGGTACATGTCATCACAACCATGACCTGAGGCTATCTGCGCAGTTTCAGCACAGTGCCACCTACTGGTCAGGAGATATGAGAAAAATTTTGTTTTGGCTTTTTGAACAGATTGCGAAAAAAAAATCATAAACCTGATCTTGTTAGATTTGGTACTTCATACTGTGTTGAATGGTATCTGATTTTGAATTTTGCAGTATAATACTATAATTTACGAATGCATTAGTGTATCATTACGAAACTTGGTATGTGTCATCGGCACCATGCCCTGAAAGAACTGGAAAAAAAAACACCTTCTAGACAACTTTTTTTTTAAAGAAAATGTAAAATAAATAAATAAATAAAAATAAAATAAAATAAAATCCTAATAGCTTTTAATTAATTTTGCCTATTGTAATTAACTGGTCTTGATAGATTTTCAAACTGAGAACTGCGTCACCAATTTTTACCAAAATCGGTTCAGATCATTTTGATACCATGCTAGCTAAAAGATATTAAAAGCTTTTTGATTGACCAAACTGTTCTCGAATAACAGATCAACGAAATTGGTCCTGTACAACAATGTCATGATCTCTCTTTTGTCCTGCAGGCAAACTTCAACTGTGTAAACTACAAAGTCATGTAAGTGGCTTATAATAAGCAAAACAAATATTGATCTGAATGTGTTAGTGTAGAATACGATCACATCGGTTGTGTTTTTTCTCTGAATCAGTTTTGACAGGATGGATCAGACATTATCATCAGTCGCTCCTAATCAGTCTGAAGCCCTGCTGACGATCAGAGACTCAGTGATGATGATTCCTCCTGATGGTGAGACAGAACTGAGCAATAACACTGAATACATGATCACATCAAAATAATTGAATGCAAAACCCTGCCAAAATTAAAGTGTGAACTGTGTTTTATTTCCCTCCAGACTGCATCGAGAGAACGAGCCAAGTAAGTAATGATGAACAAAAATATCAAATTCACGTTCAGTAGATTATATGTGTTATTTTATGTTTCAACAAAAAAAAAAAGACAATACAATGTTTGTTCTCACTCCTGCAGTGCACAACAACTCCTGTAAATAGTAAGTGACTTATCATCTGTGACTTGATTTGAGATGTCAGTGATGTTGCTAAAACTCAAAGTCTTTGTTTTGTCCTTTTCAGAGTCTGTCCTCTGTGCAAGTGTCAACAGGTGAGCTGTTCTGTCTGCACTCAAATGAGTAAAACACTGAACTCATGATGGTCTGTAATAAATGCTTCGTGTTGTTCTGGTTTGCAGCTCTGCTGTGGATCAGTTCTTGAACGGAGCGGCTCCAAACGCAACAGGACTTTGTAACTTCACTGTGTTGCAGTTCGCCTGTCTTCCTGCGGTAATGTTACACAGATGAAGAACGCTCTGCTCTTTCAGTCACTGCCTCATTATTATTTCTTAATGGGCGTCATTGTTTCAGTTTTGATAAAAGCTCTTTTGTGTCATCAGCTGTCACAGTTAAACTCTCAACAAGTGGCTGAGCTGTTGGCTTGCATGTGACAAAAGAAACCTGGAAGCTGCTCTTCACAAAATCAGCACAAATCTTGATGATGCACTGCTGAAATTTTCCAACAAGGTATGAAGTTTTTTATTTAATTTTATTTTATTCATTTTTAAAGTGATATATACTGTAAAATATGCTTTATTTCAGACTCCCAGTGCCAGCAGTGTGTCTTTGTCCGATGTGCTGGATGTGATTGCTGACGTCCGGATCAGTCGCTTTAGTCCCCAGAGACTGAAAGATCCTGTATTTATTCAGTCATGGTTCCAGGGGCGACTAAAAGCCTTCTTACCATCAGTATCTCAAAGACTTCTGTCCTGCCTCAGCACCAAAAACCTCACCTGTGAAACTTACCGCACTATGTAAGTTGGTCTGACTTACTGGAAGTGACAATGTAATTTTGCAGGCACTAAAATAAAAAAGTAAATATGATTTATTATCTTTTCAGCACTACGACTTTTGTGAACGCACCTCTACGAAATGGACAAGACATTTGCAACCCACTGCAACACAATGGCACTCAAACACAGGCTGATCCGATCTACACAGACTTCATGAAAGCCTTCCTCTCTCGCAATGACATTGATGGTTGGTTTTGAATATTTTTTTATTCTCTTTACTGCTTTAAATTAAACTTAAAAGTATGAAAGTACTTACAGTATGAAGTCATCTGCACAAATACTGGGTCTTGCCCCATTTAAAGATCAAGTACTTACTTTGTCTCTTTTATGGATGAGGAAAAACATAATGAATCACAATGGAAATGTTCTTGTTGCTCTTCCAGATCCCAGGTGCCTTAAAGACACTGCCGGCAGTGTGCAGTGGCTCAACAGAAACTTTGGGCCATTCGTTCAGTCAGCTTCCCTAAAGGACCTTGTGGCACTGAACAGAAACTTCAGCGCGGTGAGTGCTAATGCAATTTATGCAGAACTCCTTATGGTGAAAAACAATGTGACAGTCCTTTTGTTTGTCGTTTTAGGTGGATGTTCTACCTCTTCTGGGTCTAAAACAACTATTTGAGATTTCTGTAACTCCTGATGCACTAATTGATCATCATCAGTGCATCAAAGCATCATCAATGTCATGCAGCATGTTAAAGATTGCCAGCTTCCTGCTTTCTTTGACCTATTTTCCCCAAAAGTGCAGGTGCTAACCGAACATTTATACTAAAATAACTTTACCTAAAAGATCCAGAAAACAGTGCTAATCATCCAATGATATCATTTTCTCCTGTTCGGGACATCCTGCTCACACAAGATGTAAGAGCAGTACTGATTAAACAGATATCTGACAGAGCCAGCCTGTCTAATCTAAGCATCACTAATCAGGAAGTTGTTGTCTGGATCCAGCGTAGACTAAAACCTCTGTTAGCCAACCATTCAGAAAGCCTTGTGTCTCAGTTTTTCACCATCCTCAACACAAGGGACTGCAATATCACTCAAACTGCGTAAGAACGATTGATTTTAAGAGCAGTAAATCTACATTTGCAATGTATGATTCAAATTTTTTTATGAGTGTAGACATTATACATTGTTTAATTTCAATTTACAGTCTGGGGCTTTTAGATGTTGCTCGACCTTCATTACCCATAAACACCAAAAATGCAATCTACAGTAACATTCTTCAATCCATCAAAGGTATTTCTTCATGTCACTGATATATACATCGCATTTATTTATTTCTTTTTTTTAAATCCACCACACCTGTGTGATGGCTGTATAATAAAACAGATCATAAACAGAAATAAATATAAGAAATCATTTTATAAATATCTTGTTTTATCCATATGACATGAACCAAGACTCAGCGTTTGCCATAGTAAGATCTTTTTTGTTCTTGTAGGGCCACAGTCTCTGAGGTGCTACAGAAATAACAGCTTTGTTGCGTTCCTAAACGAAAGCCTGTACGGCTTTGGGCCGCTGCCAAATGTGAACACCTTCCTCTCTCTGATACCACCAACTCGGAAATCTGAGGTACACTGCATATCATCTCTGCAGTTCTGATGCTCAGTGTAGACGTAAACTGATGTTTGACTCATGTATTTCAGATTTTAAACTCTATAGCTCCTTCTGAGCTAGGAAGCTACTTGAGACAGCCGGAGGTGGTGAACAACGATTCACAAATCTGTGCCATCTTTAACAGCTTTGCTAAAACCCCTGAGTTCTTGGAAACCGTGAGTTTTAAAAATAAATAGTAAAATGTTAAAAGAACGTTTATGCAGAGGAACTCAAAATAATATTTAAATTCACCACTTTTTCTTCTTTTACAGGAAGAGGTTCCAGATAATGTTAAAAGCGCCATCCTTCCCTGTGTCTGGCCTCTGGCATTGACAAGTGACAATGAGACAGAGGTTGATTTGTGGTTTAACCGTAGACTGAAGCTCTACTTGAATTTCCTGAACAAAGATCTAATAGGGTCAAAAGACACACTGAGCGCATCTTGCCAATCATACAAGTAAATGTGAGTGTAAATGGCTGTGGTGAAATTTGTTGGTTCGGAGGTATGAATGCAAAGTCTTTTGTAACTTTTCAAATGCTTTCTCTTTTCTTCTAGGGTCGGTGTTTTAGGCAGCGATTTCACCTTTAATAGTTCTCAGAATACCACTCAGGATGTGTACAACACCATCAAGACATATCTAAAAACAGGTGAAATAGTCTTCTTTTTTCTTCATAAGCATTCTTATTCTTTGCTTAAGAATGCAATAAATGACTTGAATTCAAGTAATTGCTTGTAAATTTGTTTGTACAATATTCTAGTGCAACATCTAGTTCTGTTGTAGTTGTGTTCACTGTTCTGATACATACAGGCTACTACTCTGGTTTATAGTAATATTACAGACAGATAGATAGATAGATAGATAGATAGATAGATAGATAGATAGATAGATAGATAGATAGATAGATAGATAGATAGAACAGAATATTTTAATATAATTTTATTACACTTTAGACACTGAAGAAAAATGCTACAACACCTCTGATGCAAGACTGAATTCAACTGCATGGTTTGTCAACAACATTGGCGTATTTCTAACTTTATTGACTCTGGACGATCTCTACTCTTTCGGCCCTGAGAGCAAAGTATGAACTATATCCGCTTGTTCATTTAGACTGTCAATACTTGCATTATCATACTATGTTTTGTGTGACGTTAAATATTGGTGAAAGCAGATGAATGCATATTGTTAATTCCTGTCTGATTTTGTTGTCTTCGCTGTGAACCCTGATAACATAAAGCTGTTCAATCAAAAGGCACTTCCGAAGAAAGTCATCAGCCGCTACACTGAACTCATCTTTCTAAAAAACTTCAACTTTAATCTTTTTGAGTAAGTTAGAACAGAAAACAGATCAAAATCTCAGCGCGTTCTCTGAGTTCAGTTTGTTTACTGTGTTCTCTGTGCTCCTCTAGCTTGCCTTCAGTTTTACAGTGCGATGCCCCAGTATCGACCTTCACTAAACTAAATGAGAGTGAAATTAATGCTATTCTTGGAAACTTCAAGACATCTTGCTCCAATGTGGATCCTGTGGTAAATAGTCCATTAAAGCCTAAAGTCAAGTTATTTCTTCGTGTAATCGTGATGTTACTGACTGATATTCCTTATACTCGTCTTCAGATATCTACTGCCCTCACGGGAAACATCAAGACCATAGATGCTGGTACTATTACCAACTTGGGAAGCCAAATTGTTGGCCTAACAACTACACAAATAAACTTAGCACCTCCATCGGTTCTTATCAGTAGTCTCTCAACACTTGGCAGTACGTCTGGATGGTCCCTCGGACAAGCCAAGGCAATCGTAGGAGTGCTTCTCAGTGGAGATTTTAAGGTAAAATTTACGTCACCAATGGAGGACATTTGCCTTAAAACATGTTAAAATTAGTGTATGTTAAAATTTGTGTTAAAATTCTTGATATTAAGATGCTTTTAAGTACATTGTTTTTCAAAATAACCTCTTCAGTAGACCATTAAATTCTACAAAAGGAATGACTTTTTTGACTTTCTGACAGGTCGACACTTCCAGCAAGTTGCTGAGTCTTGGATCGCTGATTGGCGGGATCCCTTCAACAGTACTGACAAACATTGAGCCGATACAAATTCTTTTAACAGCTCAAAACACAGAATTTGTAAAAAGCATACTGGCTGCTCCAGAGATTGTTCAGAAGACCTTCGTGAGCCAAGTAGGTGAATAACATTTATGCATATTAAGAGATATTTCAAATGCAAATTATATAATTTGAGAATTTAAATGTCTTTTTTTATCTCTAGATAATCAAAGTGGGATCGACACCATCTGTCTTAATGACAAGCATTCCCAGTGACTTGGCCATTCAAATTCCAAGAAAGTTCCTGGAGATTACCACCAATATAGAAACAACAGTTCTGCGAGAGTTTAACAAAAAAAAGTGGAAACCTGAACAGGTACTTTAGCAAACTACAAATATACAGTTTACGCAGTGATAACACAGAAGATCCATTGTTGGTTTTCCAATGAACCTTTCATTGAACAGTTCTTAAAAGAACCTTAAATTAACATTTTAATAACCCTAAGAACCTTTTTCCTATATAAAAGGAACCTTTTGTGCAATGCAAACATTCCATGGATGTTAAAAAGTTTCATGGAACCATCGATGCCAATAAAGAACCTTTATTTTTAACCCATTTGTGCCCAAATTTTTCTGAATGGTTTCGTGCATATAGTCGTGTTAATAGTGTCCTATGTGAACATGTTGTGCATTTATTTTCCTCAGGTTTTTGTTTTCTTTCTTGAAAATAGTATTTGAATGTGCGGCAACTATAGTTGCCGGTGGGCAAATATGTTGTATGCACCCCTCAATGTCAAATTTGAATAGAAGGAGAACATTTGGAATCTAACTCAAAATTACTGCTTTCAAAAGACCAATCTTTATTCATAGACAAATATATTATGTATAAAAGTCGAAGAACATTCGATGCAAACCCAAAATAGCTGCATCTAGCTTATAATCTCTTGAATATGAAAACCCAACAAACAACAAATCCATTTGTTTTAAAGTGGTGGAACATAGTGAGAACAGTGGGGCCTGTATGGGAGTATGTGTTATTTAATAAAAATATAATTCTATTTTCAGTGACATCATTTTTTCTCAAACATAGTCAGTGGGGTAAAACGCCCCCAGGGGGCAATGGGCAATTACCGTAGTTATTCTGTTCTGAACATCAAATCCTTTGTTTTTCCATCAAATGTATTCTAACTACTTGGTTGAATAAAAATATTTGGACTTTATATTTAAAAATTAGTTGCCTCAAGTTAGCATCAGGTAGCTAGTTAGCTAGCCAGTTAGCATCAGCTAACAAAATGTTTCAAATAAGCTATTATAATTTTATAATTCATAATTATTGATTATATTCGTTTTAATTTTAAGCTAAAACTGCCTGTACTCTGATTTTACTGTAGGCTAAATGTTTAAAGCAAATTGCTTTGTCAGACTGAGGGGCATTTTAGCCCACCCATGGGGGCATTTTGCCCCATTGGTTGGGTAAAATGCCCCCTTGGTACAAATTAATTTTTTCTTAAAATTCTAATAACATGAAAACTCAGGACATTTTCATACTTTGTTTATAATATATGTCATTGTCACTAAAACTATGATAACTTTTCTGAAAACATTTAACTTTTGTTTCAAAGAAAAAAAAATGCACAGTCCTTCAGGGGGCGTTTCCCCCCACTCTACCCTACCTATAATGCTAACTATATAGGCACTAATAGTAACCCTAATCGTGTTAGCATCATGTTAACAACATGCTAACAACATGTTAATTGTGTTAGCATTATGCTAACAACATATTAACAAGTAAAATGTTAGCATTAGCATTATTAGCATGTTGCTAGCATGAAGTTAACATGTTTTAAACAAGCTGTTAATGTGATTAGCATGATGCTAGCAACATACTAACATGATTAGCATGAAGTTAGCATGTTGCTAGCATGATGCTAACATGTTTTTAACAAGAAGGTAACATGAGTAGCATGATGCTAGCAACAGTATACCCCATTTCCCCATGATATATGTAATATGTACTTACAAGTCATTTGCCCACTGGCAACTATAGTTGCCGCTTGGACTTTTGACTAATTATACAAAAAACTATAGATTTCTTGTAAGATTTGTTTTGTTTGGATGATTCTAGAGACCTTCATGATTATGTAGATATATCTATGTCAACAAAAAATATTTATTAGTAACATGAAAATTATCTTTATTTGGGAGGGTTTGCCTTCGCCATGCTTCCCTGGAGTAGGGGTAGGAAGTTGACAGCCTCATGTGACAGGAAGGAAGTGAATACCCTTTTTTTCCTCTAGAAATCCTTTATTTGGTTCTTTGCTTACATGTCAGTGAGATGTAAAACATGGATAACATCTAGAAAAATACTTACAAAAGGAAAATGACAACTATAACCTGCGGCAACTATAGTTTTTCGATGTACAGTGCATAATTTTTCTGCTATGGCATTTTTTTAATCTAAAATTCTCTATAGGCAGTCCTTTTCTTTGATTCTGTGGCAAATGCTTTTGATCAAGCTGATGAGTAAGTATTTTTGCTTTTTTAACTGTTAGCCTATGTATAAAAATATCTTATGAATTTAAAAAAAAAAAATTTAATTTTTGATTTTGTTTTTGTCTTCAGCCTGTCGGTGGAAGTTTTGCAAGGATTTACATGCTCACGAGTGCAGAAATTCACCCAAACCAAAATCAAAGGCCTGATCAAAGCCTGCCGAAGGAGATCAAACAGACCTAAGGTAGTGCTGCACGAGACTCAGGTGAGCACTGACAAGAACGATATTCAAAAATGTGATCAGTTGAGCTTAAAGTCAGAACATGAACAATGAATATGCATTGTGTGTAATTGTTTTCCTAGCTGACTTGCATGTACAACCTTATTAGAAAGGAATCACCTTTTGATTTTGAAAACTATCATTCAGATATGTTGCTGTACTTCAAGTAAGTGCTTACTGTCTTTTTTTTTTAACCATGCTTAGAAATTTGTCAGTGATTTATTCCTTTTAAAAAATGTATTGTTTGCAGAAGTTGTAAAATATTTTGTCTATTGTCCTCTTCAGTTATTAAACTATCAACAAAACCCTCTGCAAAGTAATTTTACGCAAGTCGGAGCAGCAGATCTCTCAGTCTTTTCAAGCACACTGAGCGGAAGAAGGGACATTTTGTTGAGTAATGCTATAGATTGCTTGGTAAGTATCGCCCAATATAGATCCTTTAAGGCTCAGACACACCAAACTGATATCAAAGAACTAGTGGTGATGAAAGGCCACAAATTGTATTTGGACACACCGCAAAGACTGGAGTAAGCCACCAACTAGAACTTATGTTCTGCGTCCGCATGAGTGGAAGTAACTCCATACCAGCAGGTGGCAGTAGTCTGTTTATTATTCAAAAAAGGGAAACTGGAAGAGCTGCGGATATACAAACCATAAACAAAGCCTCATGACTTTGTTGATTGCTTGGTTCACTGGTTCACTAAGCTAAACAGTCAATCAGAGTGATCTCTCTCACTGACGGGCTCCGCCACCAATCCAACATGGTCATTCTGCCAAAAAAAGATGACTAGTGGTCCAACTAGTGCAGAGCACTGCAAGAACTTGACCGATAGGTCCTCAACAACACCAGAAATTGGCTGATGGTTGATTGTTAGTTTGTTGTGTCAAGGCCTTTAGATATTATTATTTAGTTTTTTTATTAAAACTGTACATATTTTTATTTTTCACTGCAGGGCATTAATGGAACAAGCATCAAGACACAGGATCTGACAGTGCTGGGCAACTTGACATGTGCTGTGAGCGGTGACGTCATCAGAAACTCAAACCCAGAAATCCTTGAGTACTTGAAAAACTGCACAGATCTCTCCGATTCGCAAATATTAGCCATGCAAAAACTTCTAATGAAGGGAACTTCCAAATATGGGCAAGTTATCTTGATATTAAAGAATTCTGAGTCAACTTGTTATCCAGAGACTGTTATTTTCGGTCCTGATTCTGTGCAATTGTTTAAAAAAGTGCTCCGGTTATGATCATCTGGTAATGGAAGAATATGATTGTGCTGTTTAGACCAAAAGAAATGTTGAACGAGAAAACACTTGATGATCTGGGAATTCTGCCTTTGTACCTCTCACAAGACTTTTGGGGATCATTGACACAGGTACATTACATGTGAACATCATACACAGTTGAGCTACGCTGTAAACGTTTTTTTTTTGTAAGTTGTAAATCAAACAAAGATTATTGGAGTGTTTTACAAGAAAATACTATTTCAGTCTTTCTACTTCAAATTTTCATATTTGATTCAATGTGCTATTTGCATTTCTTTGTAATTATTTGTGGAATTGACTTGCTATTTCTCAGTGAATTTTTTTTTAAGTCTATCCTACACCATTTTTTTTTTTCAGTGTGACAATGTGTTTAACTAACCCTGTGTTATTTTAAATGTCTGTCTTGTTTTAACCAGAGTGATTTAGCCAAGTTCTTGAAAAGCTTCTTAAAATTTGTGCGTGGACTTAACACACCAAAGTCACAAATGAAAAAGCTGTTTAAAGCAATCATTTTACCTAAATACAGAGCGAAGAGGGCAGGTATGCCATTTTATCTCAGTTTCTTTTTCTTTTTTTTTATTTGTATCTTTCTTAAAATTAAGCAATTTCACACTCTCATTCATGACGTTGTACTGAATACGAAATCAGATGGCTGAGTGAGGCAATGATATTCACTTTAGCATGATTGTGAATATGATATTCCTTGATTAATAATAATAATAAAAAAAACAGTTTTTAATATCCGCCTTATTTGTCAATGTGGAATTATGTGGAATGTGGATTTTTTGAATGGGTGCCTTAAATCTGTGCATGCATGTATTATATGTTATATATGAGTCACATTTAAGAACATGACTCTGAAATGGATTTCAAAACTGTCCTGGAGCAGCCTAGCACTGTCTCCCTCATCTAACACACCCGATTCAACTCGTCAGCTCATTAGTAGAGACTTTAAAACACAAAATACAATGCGTAATTAAAAATGCAGGTAAAAAACCTGTGGAAAAAATCAATACAGAAAATTCCTTCATATTAACATAGTAGATTGTGCCCTTTGTGACTTTTCTTGGAGTGTAACACACTAACTAGCCTAACTACTAATGCACTACTTAAAACTATAACTGTTCAGAATGTGTATTTTACTTGTTTAATAGCTAATGAAAAAACTTAAATTGTAATCGTTTCAAAATGTGTAATTTTCAAAAATTTAATTTATTTATTAAAACAGTTATTTACATTTTAATATTATATTATGCATGTATATTATTTTACGAACAAATCGTTTGAATTACATGTCTCGTTAGCCAGGGTTCAAAGTCCAAACCGCGAGGGAAATCTGCGCTGAAACTGTTGTATGGAAGCCCGTTTCCGCCACCTTAAGAAAAAAATATAATTCTGTAAGTCATAATAATGAGATACTTTCTCATAATTATGACTTAGTATCTCGTTATATTGAGAAACTTTCTCGTAATAATGAGAAACTATCTCGTAATAATGACTTAGTTTCTCGTAATAATGACTTAGTTTCTCGTAATAATGACTTAGTTTCTCGTAATAATGAGACTTTCTCGTAATAATGACTTAGTTTCTCATAATAATGACTTAGTTTCTCATAATAATGACTGAGTTTCTCATAATAATGACTGAGTTTCTCATAATAATGACTGAGTTTCTCGTAGTAATGAGATACTTTCTCATAATAATGACTTAGTTTCTCATAATAATGACTTAGTTTCTCATAATAATGACTTAGTTTCTTGTAATAATGAGATACTTTCTCGTAATAATGACTTCATTTATCATAATAATGACTTAGTTTCTCATAATGACTTAGTTTCTCATAATAATGAGATACTTTCTCATAATAATGACTTAGTTTCTCATAATGACTTAGTTTCTCGTAGTAATCAGATACTTTCTCATAATAATGACTTAGTTTCTCATAATAATGACTTAGTTTCTCATAATAATGACTTAGTTTCTCGTAATAATGACTTAGTTTCTCATAATGACTTAGTTTCTCATATTAATGACTGAGTTTCTCATAATAATGACTTAGTTTCTCATAATAATGACTTAGTTTCTCGTAATAATGAGATAGTTTCTCGTAATAATGACTTAGTTTCTCATAATAATGACTTAGTTTCTCATAATAATGACTGAGTTTCTCGTAGTAATGAGATACTTTCTCATAATAATGACTTAGTTTCTCATAATAATGACTTAGTTTCTTGTAATAATGAGATACTTTCTCGTAATAATGACTTCATTTCTCGTAATAATGACTTAGTTTCTCGTAATAATGACTTAGTTTCTCGTAATAATGACTTAGTTTCTCGTAATAATGACTTAGTTTCTCATAATGACTTAGTTTCTCATATTAATGACTGTTTCTCATAATAATGACTTAGTTTCTCATAATAATGACTTAGTTTCTCATAATAATGACTTAGTTTCTCATAATAATGACTGAGTTTCTCATAATAATGACTGAGTTTCTCGTAGTAATGAGATACTTTCTCATAATAATGACTTAGTTTCTCATAATAATGACTTAGTTTCTTGTAATAATGAGATACTTTCTCGTAATAATGACTTCATTTCTCGTAATAATGACTTAGTTTCTCGTAATAATGACTTAGTTTCTCATAATAATGACTTAGTTTCTCATAATGACTTAGTTTCTCATAATAATGGCTTAGTTTCTCGTAATAATGACTTAGTTTCTCGTAATAATGAGATACTTTCTCGTAATAATGACTTAGTTTCTCATAATAATGACTTAGTTTCTCATAATAATGACTTAGTTTCTCATAATGACTTAGTTTCTCATAATAATGAGATACTTTCTCATAATAATGACTTAGTTTCTCATAATGACTTAGTTTCTCGTAATAATCAGATACTTTCTCATAATAATGACTTAGTTTCTCATAATAATGACTTAGTTTCTCGTAATAATGACTTAGTTTCTCATAATAATGACTTAGTTTCTCGTAATAATGACTTAGTTTCTCATAATGACTTAGTTTCTCATATTAATGACTGTTTCTCATAATAATGACTTAGTTTCTCATAATAATGACTTAGTTTCTCGTAATAATGACTTAGTTTCTCATAATGACTTAGTTTCTCATATTAATGACTGTTTCTCATAATAATGACTTAGTTTCTCATAATAATGACTTAGTTTCTCATAATAATGACTGAGTTTCTCATAATAATGACTGAGTTTCTCGTAGTAATGAGATACTTTCTCATAATAATGACTTAGTTTCTCATAATAATGACTTAGTTTCTTGTAATAATGAGATACTTTCTCGTAATAATGACTTCATTTCTCGTAATAATGACTTAGTTTCTCGTAATAATGACTTAGTTTCTCATAATAATGACTTAGTTTCTCATAATAATGACTTAGTTTCTCATAATGACTTAGTTTCTCATAATAATGGCTTAGTTTCTCGTAATAATGACTTAGTTTCTCGTAATAATGAGATACTTTCTCGTAATAATGACTTAGTTTCTCATAATAATGACTTAGTTTCTCATAATAATGACTTAGTTTCTTGTAATAATGAGATACTTTCTCATAATAATGACTTAGTTTCTCATAATAATGACTTAGTTTCTCGTAATAATGACTTAGTTTCTCATAATAATGAGATACTTTCTCATAATAATGACTTAGTTTCTCATAATAATGACTTAGTTTCTCATAATAATGAGATACTTTCTTGTAATAATTACTTAGTTTCTCATAATAATGACTTAGTTTCTCATAATAATGACAGTTTCTCGTAATAATGAGATACTTTCTCATAATAATGACTTAGTTTCTCATAATAATGAGATACTTTCTCATAATAATGACTTAGTTTCTCATAATAATGACTTCGTTTCTCATAATGACTTATTTCTCGTAATAATGACTTAGTTTCTCATAATGACTTATTTCTCGTAATAATGACTTAGTTTCTCATAATGACTTAGTTTCTCGTAATGAGATACTTTCTCATAATAACGACTTAGTTTCTCATAATAATGACTTAGTTTCTCATAATAATGACAGTTTCTCGTAATAATGAGATACTTTCTCATAATAATGACTTAGTTTCTCATAATAATGACTTAGTTTCTCATAATAATGACAATTTCTCGTAATAATGAGATACTTTCTCATAATAATGACTTAGTTTCTCATAATAATGACTTAGTTTCTCATAATAATGAGATACTTTCTCATAATAATGACTTAGTTTCTCATAATAATGACTTAGTTTCTCATAATAATGAGATACTTTCTTGTAATAATTACTTAGTTTCTCATAATAATGACTTAGTTTCTCGTAATAATGAGATACTTTCTCGTAATAATGACTTAGTTTCTCATAATAATGAGATACTTTCTCATAATAATGACTTAGTTTCTCATAATAATGACTTAGTTTCTCATAATAATGAGATACTTTCTTGTAATAATTACTTAGTTTCTCATAATAATGACTTAGTTTCTCATAATAATGACAGTTTCTCGTAATAATGAGATACTTTCTCATAATAATGACTTAGTTTCTCATAATAATGACTTAGTTTCTCATAATAATGAGATACTTTCTCATAATAATGACTTAGTTTCTCATAATAATGACTTCGTTTCTCATAATGACTTATTTCTCGTAATAATGACTTAGTTTCTCATAATGACTTAGTTTCTCGTAATGAGATACTTTCTCATAATAACGACTTAGTTTCTCATAATAATGACTTAGTTTCTCATAATAATGACAGTTTCTCGTAATAATGAGATACTTTCTCATAATAATGACTTAGTTTCTCATAATAATGACTTAGTTTCTCATAATAATGACAATTTCTCGTAATAATGAGATACTTTCTCATAATAATGACTTAGTTTCTCATAATAATGACTTAGTTTCTCATAATAATGAGATACTTTCTCATAATAATGACTTAGTTTCTCATAATAATGACTTAGTTTCTCATAATGACTTAGTTTCTCATAATAATGACTTAGTTTTTCGTAATAATGAGAAACTTTCTCAAAATAATGACTTAATCCACGCATGCGCAATACAAGAGTGACGGCACGCTAGCAACATCTGCTGGTCAAAGCCATGCAGGAACACCGCAAACATTACTTGTTCTGTAATCTAAAGCTGTATAATCTATCATTAAATTACGATTTCAGATAAATTATCTGCATGTAGTCTTTTGTTAATTTGTAGCATTTACCAACAAGTTACTAGCATAAGAGCCCAGAATTTGAACACAACATCCAAAGTTGCGTTTTCCTATAGAAAACAGTTATAGAAAATACATAAGCGTTGCTGTTTTGTGTTGCATTCATATTTTGGGCCCACCTGAATGCCTGTATATACAATATGCATGATCATTAAGTTGTGTACTGAATTTGGTTCAATCTGTCTTTGTACTTCAAACCACGTTAAGCATTCTTCACGTTAAGCGTTTGTCCTGTGAGAAGCGGGACGCTGAAGACCAAGCGGTTGCCGTGGTAACGAACAACGATGCTTTGTGCTTTTGAACTGAGATGACTTACTGTATGAACATTGTATGCATGTGATGCATGAAAGGGATAGCTAATAAAACTAATAAATCATCGAAATAAACATCTATAAATTAAGTTTATATGTGTAATGGCTTTCATTTCTTCATAAAATATCTTAACTTAATTTCTTAACTAAATACTAGTCTGGAATGTTTGAAGCCATAATTTTCTGGCAGTCACTACATGCAAATAATTTATCTGAAATCGTTATTTAATGACAGATTATATACAGGTGTATCTCAATAAATTAGAATGTTGTGGAAAAGTTCATTTATTTCAGTAATTCAACTCAAATTGTGAAACTCGTGTATTAAATAAATTCAGTGCACACAGACTGAAGTAGTTTAAGTCTTTGATTCTTTTAATTGTGATGATTTTGGCTCACATTTAACAAAAACCCACCAACCATCTCAACAAATTAGAATACTTCATAAGACCAATAAATTTTTTTTTTTTTAGTGAATTGTTGGCCTTCTGGAAAGTATGTTCATTTACTGTATATGTACTCAATACTTGGTAGGGGCTCCTTTTGCTTTAATTACTGCTTCAATTCAGCGTGGCATGGAGGTGATCAGTTTGTGGCACTGCTGAGGTGGTATGGAAGCCCAGGTTTCTTTGACAGTGGCCTTCAGCTCATCTGCATTTTTTGGTCTCTTGTTTCTCATTTTCCTCTTGACAATACCCCATAGATTCTCTATGGGGTTCAGGTCTGGTGAGTTTGCTGGCCAGTCAAGCACACCAACACCATGGTCATTTAACCAACTTTTGGTGCTTTTGGCAGTGTGGGCAGGACCCTTTTCTATTCTAACATGACAATGCCTCTGTGTATAAGGCAAGGTTCAAAAATAAATTATTGATTTAGTCAGTGTGGAAGAACTTGACTGGTCTGCAGAAAGCCAAGTCCTAATCCAAGCTGAACACCTCTGGTGTGACTTTAAATGCAGACCTTGAGTCAAAAACTCATCACCAAACACTAATTATAACATGACATATATTATAATTATAACATATATTATAATTGACATATGGAAAAAGAAATGTTGCACTACTAGTTAAAGCAAAGGATATGTAGCATTTGACACTTGTGCAACTGTCTAAAACTATAAAGCTTCTATATTTAAGTGTTTCAGATATTTAGAATCGTTATTTGAATTCCTTGTGCTTTTCTTGAGTATGACAAAAAGTAAAATGTTCTATGACTGGTACCTGTTTATTTATGACAATGATCATAACTAATAATGTAAAATGTAATCATGCAGAAATTAATAAAAGGTACTCTATGATGAACAAAACAGCTATCCGGTTTGATTCTTTCTTTGCAGGTCTTTACAGAAGTTTGTAAATAAACAATGAATCAAAATGTAGGTAGTAGGTATTTTCCTCCCTACCTTTAAAAAATGAGCTGGAATAAAATATTCAAAATTTTGAATTATGTCTTGTAAATAATAATCAAATTGTCTTTTAGACAGGAAGGATCTGTTCAAGAAAATGTGTTCTATTTCATACATGTTGTTGTACTGCATTTTTGTGACTGATACTAACCAAAAAAATTAAAAAAAAAAATAGTGTATGGTATGAGGGTATAGTGGTTTAGAACCTATGGGGGGATATCAAGTATACAGTCAATGACAAGGAAAAAGATGATAAAAATGAGACATTGAACACAAGTATATGGATGCGACCGCCAGAGGGCACTGACTTTGAAATGAAACAGATTTACTATACTGTGTGCTTAAATTGTAAATTAAATTGTAGTAGCCTCTTTGACGGTCTCTGATTGGAAAAATATATGGTCATCAACATTTTCCCCCCTCACAAAGAAAATAAGAGAAATATTTAAATTAATCCATAACATTTACCCTGTCAAACAATTTTTAAAGAACAAATTCAGATCTGATATTAGGCCTACCAAAGAAATTTTCTCATTTTGAATAATGCCCCCCCCCCTTACTTTTTTTTACTTACTTTTTCGTCTATTTTCTTTAGTTGCGGCTTGTTCTGCTTCTGTTTTGAGCTAGTGTAGAGTTGTTCAATTTTCTCATTACTGTTGTTATTTCTATTGCTGTAATTCGTAATAATTATTGGTATGTTCTAATTTTGTTGTTCTATACTGTATATATATATATATATATATATATATATATATATTATTCACACACACACACACATATGTATATGCATATATACTGTTTACACTGTTAAATATACTATATAACGTTAGTATATTATTGATTTAAATGAACAAAAAAAAATGTTTGGACTCTACAATATTAACATCGACAACATTAACTCACACATTTAGATATTACTTGTTTCTACTCTAAAAATATAATATACCGTGTGCCTTTATTTCGAAACAAAGTCACGTCCGGACCTTTATTTTTATTTGACCGCGAGTCTCTCAAAATCACAGCTCGTCTGTGGTTGTGAAGCAGCAGCAGCTCGCAGCACTGAAGATGATGGGAAGCAGCTTTCTGAGTGCAGACAGAGCTCGCGGTCCTCCGGTGAAAGTCTTGTCCAGCCAGCTCCGTGAGGGCCGAGAGTGTCAGACAGCAAGCGGGAGAGCAGAGTCTGTTATCAGGCGCCTGGGCCCCGCTGAACAGCGCTGCTTAGCGGTGTCTGTGGTCTGGATGCAGGGCACTGTGCTGGAGGTGCAGTCTGATCTCAACACCGTGCTCATTCTGCACTAGACCGGCAGCGGCATTAACAGCGTGCCCAAAGGAAACCCCTGCCTGAGTCCTGGTACAGTAGCTTTGTTTAGGGCAGCTTGTATGTGACCCTGGAGCACAAAACCAGTCATAAGTAGCACAGGTATATTTGTAGCAACAGTCAACAATACATTGTAGGCTATGGGTTAAAATGATCGATTTTTCTTTTATGCCAAAAGTCATTGGGATATTAAGTAAAGATCTTGTTCCATGAAGATATTTTGTAAATTTCCTACCGTAAATTTATCAAAACGTAATTTTTGATTAGTAATATATGCATTGCTAAGAACTTAATTTGGACAACTTTAAAGGCGATTTTCTCAATATTTAGATTTTTTTGCACCCTCAGATCCCAGATTTTCTAATAGTTGTATCTCAGCCAAATATTGTCCTATCATAACAAACCATACATCAATGGAAAGCTTATTTATTCAGCTTTTTCAGATGAATGAAAGAAAAATGAAAAGAAAGAATGAAAGAATTGACCATTATTACTGGTTTTGTGGTCCACTCCAGGGTAACATAATAGTTAAGTTTTCTGAGTACCACCGTTTTTTTCTGATGTTCAAGCACAGACTTTCACTGGGTCCTTGTTGACGAAGGGAAAATATACAAAGTCAACAAAATATGCGGTTAGTTTGTCTGTTTGCATATTTACATGTTCCATATCACAGATATGTATGTTCCATATGACAAAAAAACACAACTCATGAATATTATCTTTATTCGACCCTCTAACCCTAGCACTCTCTATTCTAATTCTATTTTATCTATTTGTTTTCTTTTTTTATTTAAATAATAAATTTGTTTTATAACTGCTTTTCTTTATATAAAAAAGCCTCTAACACTAGCTTTCTCTGTTCTTTTTCTATTCTATCTGTTTGTTTTCTTTTTATTTATTATATGATTATAAAAAAAATCCTTGCTACGTGTACTGCGTTAAGCGAACTGAGACTTGTCATAGCACTTGCATATCATCGCTCTTTTGTTGATTTTGATTGCTTCCATTGTCCTCATTTGTAAGTCGCTTTGGATAAAAGCGTCTGCTAAATGACTAAATGTAAATGTATTAATTAGGTCATGTGAGCGAGGTATTTTTCTATTTTTAACTCTTGAATTTGCATTTGCTTGGAGTTCTCAGATTTACTTTTTTAATTTTTTTATTTTTATTAATTTTCCACAGGTAAATATGTCATGGTTATGGGTGTCATCCAGTCACACAGTCCAGAGCCGGTGCTGCGTGCTGTGAAGATGGAAGATCTTTCTGAAAATGCTTTGATTCACTGGAAAAACTGGATCTATGAAGTAGAAGATCTCCAGCAGATTTTGCCCTAAATCTTTGTTTGCTTCATGAGACAGATGCGTTTGTTTTCTGGTGCAGCACGTGTAATATTTGCTAACCAAAAAGAGGGAACAAACAGAAATTGCATTACATATATACTACAGGGCTTTTAAGTGCGAAAGCATATACATATTTATTTATATAATATTTTTCTACATCAGTTTGATTACAAAAAGAAGAACTGAGATTAATTGCACTGTATTTATGCATACATCAAATGTTACAAAGATTTCTTCACAGTTGTGATATCAAATACAATTATTTAAAAAAACGATTAAACTTAGTTTTTAGTCAAATCACAATTTACAATGAAAAGACCAGTATGTTAAGGTGTGTGTGTGTGTGTGTGTGTGTGTGTGTGTGTGCGCATATGTATGAATACATGTTAGTGCGTCAGTAGCATAGATATGTGATATATAACATAGATATTTAATATATGATATATATATATATATATATATATATATATATATATATATAAGATATGACATAGATATTTAATTAACTCTTGCTGATGAATGAATTCACTGTAGCTTTTTCTCATTATAAATACAGAGTGGTATGTTACACAACTCATTCATATGTTCTGCAGCTGCTTCAGATTCTCTTGTGAACTCCTAAAACGCTGGTGCAGTTCGGACAGTGGTGTATCACATCCTTCAAGCTGTCCACACAGAAGGGAATCAGGCAGCAGCCGTAGATACAACTAGAACATGAGAGACGTGAACAGAACAATCAGGGGAATGTCTTTGTGTGAAAGAAGAAAACCATAAGAGTGCATGCTATGTAATGTTTCATCTTACCCAAAAATGGCCAGGCCTGCACAAGAGACCCAAGCTAATGCTCCTGATGTATGCTCCAGGCGAGTTATCACGTTCTGTGAGCATACTGGGCAATGTGCCTGCACTGGGACACTTCCGAACACCAGACCAGGCTGAACGTACACGGTCTGCACAGATACTGAGGTACAAAAACAAGAACGCTTAGAAATAATGTGCTGCATAGGTTTCTTATACATTAACTGTTCAAATATCGAGGTCTTAACAAAAAGGATGTGCTGGAATCAATGTGTGTAGATTTTAGTAGATGGAAATGTACTCTTTTTGTTTACAAAAAGAAAAGATCATCAACATGGTAAATAACTAGCTAAGGGAATAATTTTTATTGAATGTAACTCTTTGTTAAAATATGTAATGCAAGATCTATCAGACAAATTAAAATATTTTAAATAAAATTTCTTATATAAAAGAAAAAATTGTTTGAATGTAAATAAATTATACATAAAATTAAATATTAAACATTTAATTAAAGAATAATTGTTTAAATTATGAGTAAAATTATAATTAATTATACATATATATTAAAGGTAATTCCTTTTATAAAAGAAAATAAAATTAGTGTTATTTACATTGAAATAAATTATAAATAAAAATGTAATATTTAAATGCCTTTTTAATGAGTTTTATTAATTCTTATAAAAAATATTTTCTAGTTTAAATTATACATAAAACAAATACGTATTAAAAAAAAACAGTGGGGCCAACAGAACAAATGCAAATCTGAAACTAGCTACTTGCTGAGTCTGGAGAGAGAGAGAGAGAGAGAAAAAAAAACTTAATTATGCTAGGGTTCAACTTGAAAAACCAGATTCAACCAGCTTCCTATTTTTAGCTTGTCAAAGTTGGTTTATGTGGTCAGTCAACAGCACTACCAGTCGATGAGGCGGAAGTCAACCAGGTTAGTCTTTAGAGATATGTCTACATTATTTCTTATCTTAGTTTTTTGTAAACATCTGAGTTTAAAAATGTGTGATCAGAGAAAGCCATAGTGGAGTAAGAGTGAGGGCCATTACCAACAGGACTGGTGACAGGTTGACCTTGTTGGGCTGGTGGTGGTGGATACATGTGGCTGTAGGCTTGTGCTGGATGCAGAGGCACAGGTGTCTTCATATCTGGAGCTGGAGCATAGGGCATTGGTTGGTACTGTGGGTTTGATCCCAGCGCCTCCTCATACGATGGAAGAGGCGGGTGTCCCACAAGTGTGGATGTCTCCAATGGGGGTGCGCTTGCCATCGCCTTGATGGATGCTTCAAAAACATAACAAAATCCATAGCTTCTTAGTAAATGTAAGGCAGGGGCGTAAATTTCATCTAACAGTATAATTTATATAAATTATACATAATTATACATAATTTATAAAAATTATAAATTATACATAATTATAAATTATGTATAATTTATCATTTTTATAAATTATACATAATTTATAAAAATTATAAATTATGTATAATTTTTATATATCAAATAGCAGGGAGACTAAGGCGTTAATTTAATGACAAATGTCGAGAGCGCATTTATTGTAGCGCGAAAGCACATTAATACTGAATAAATCACGAGTCTCTTCTCTCGCACAAAACCGGACGCGCGCGCTCAGAAACACGCTGCTCTCGCAAAGAGAAAATAATCACTTCATCCGATGTTTAAGTGAATAAAATAGCCAACTGATAGCCTTCCTTACTATTGAGACTTTGTTCTCTCACACCGGACTTTTGTGTGATATTAAAGAGGAAAGCATTTGGACCAAATCACTGAGGCAAAGGAGGAGACTCAAACTGTTTCTAAACTTAAAACGCGTTTTTGCCCCGTTTGCGTTTGTGTTGTTTTACTATTTACACAATTATTTTAAGTATAAAACATTATTTACAATACACAGCGTGTTTTTTAATCATATTTTAGGGAGGACAACCCTCAGATAGGGGGGGTCTTGACCCCCCCGGGATTTCCGCCTATGAACTGTAAGGTCATTACATTGTAACGATATTCACAGTCTTGCCCAATTCGTGATGGATCCGAACTTCACTTTTCTGAGACAATCAGGCGCTTTTGAAATACATGCAAACTACAAATACCACCTTCAACACGAGAAGTAAAAGTTCTCAAGAGTTTTAACCTAAAACGATAAAGCGACGCTCGTTCAAAACGAAAGCTTGAAAGAATAACACTTACGGTTTTTTGTCGTTTTACTAAAAACACACTCAGGAACGATCCGACAAGAGAAAAAAACAAAAAACCTTTTCTGCTTAGTTCCTGTTAGGCATTGACTAATTACAGGGGTTTCATTACCACGACGTAAAATGGGCGTTTCTAGAGACGTTGGGAAAACCCCCCCTTTTCCACAGAATAACGTTAAATAAATAAATCGAGAGGTCACCGATCATGCGCAGAATGCGGTTTCTTTCTTTCTTTCTTTTCTTTTCTTTTTTTTTTTTACGCAGGCATTTCCGACCAGCTCCTGTGGATAATAATGAATGAGAAAAGTATCTGCGATGGATAATGAAGGACAAAACAGTCATACAAGTTTTTTTTTATGTTTTATAATCTTACATTTAAACGACTTTTGAAAACAACCAGAAAAATGTAAATCGTGCAGTAATATCAGCTGTTACTGTAATCTGACATGAAACCCCTGCGATCAGGACAGGTATCTGAAGTTACTGTATATAATATAAAAGGTATTTGACACGAAACCCCTGCGATCAGGACAGGTATCTGAAGTTACTGTATATAATATAAAAGGTATTTAGTATTTGAAGTTACTGTATATAATATAAAAGGTATTTGACACGAAACCCCTGCGATCAGGACAGGTATCTGAAGTTACTGTATATAATATAAAAGGTATTTAGTATTTGAAGTTACTGTATATAATATAAAAGGTATTTGACACGAAACCCCTGCGATCAGGACAGGTATCTGAAGTTACTGTATATAATATAAAAGGTATTTAGTATTTGAAGTTACTGTATATAATATAAAAGGTATTTGACACGAAACCCCTGCGATCAGGACAGGTATCTGAAGTTACTGTATATAATATAAAAGGTATTTAGTATTTGAAGTTACTGTATATAATATAAAAGGTATTTGACACGAAACCCCTGCGATCAGGACAGGTATCTGAAGTTACTGTATATAATATAAAAGGTATTTAGTATTTGAAGTTACTGTATATAATATAAAAGGTATTTGACACGAAACCCCTGCGATCAGGACAGGTATCTGAAGTTACTGTATATAATATAAAAGGTATTTAGTATTTGAAGTTACTGTATATAATATAAAAGGTATTTGACACGAAACCCCTGCGATCAGGACAGGTATCTGAAGTTACTGTATATAATATAAAAGGTATTTAGTATTTGAAGTTACTGTATATAATATAAAAGGTATTTGACACGAAACCCCTGCGATCAGGACAGGTATCTGAAGTTACTGTATATAATATAAAAGGTATTTAGTATTTGAAGTTACTGTATATAATATAAAAGGTATTTGAGAAGGAACCCCTGCGATCAGGACAGGTATCTGAAGTTACTGTATATAATATAAAAGGTATTTAGTATTTGAAGTTACTGTATATAATATAAAAGGTATTTGACACGAAACCCCTGCGATCAGGACAGGTATCTGAAGTTACTGTATATAATATAAAAGGTATTTAGTATTTGAAGTTACTGTATATAATATAAAAGGTATTTGACACGAAACCCCTGCGATCAGGACAGGTATCTGAAGTTACTGTATATAATATAAAAGGTATTTAGTATTTGAAGTTACTGTATATAATATAAAAGGTATTTGACACGAAACCCCTGCGATCAGGACAGGTATCTGAAGTTACTGTATATAATATAAAAGGTATTTAGTATTTGAAGTTACTGTATATAATATAAAAGGTATTTAGTATTTGAAGTTACTGTATATAATATAAAAGGTATTTGAGAAGGAACCCCTGCGATCAGGACAGGTATCTGAAGTTACTGTATATAATATAAAAGGTATTTAGTATTTGAAGTTACTGTATATAATATAAAAGGTATTTGACACGAAACCCCTGCGATCAGGACAGGTATCTGAAGTTACTGTATATAATATAAAAGGTATTTAGTATTTGAAGTTACTGTATATAATATAAAAGGTATTTGAGAAGGAACCCCTGCGATCAGGACAGGTATCTGAAGTTACTGTATATAATATAAAAGGTATTTAGTATTTGAAGTTACTGTATATAATATAAAAGGTATTTGACACGAAACCCCTGCGATCAGGACAGGTATCTGAAGTTACTGTATATAATATAAAAGGTATTTAGTATTTGAAGTTACTGTATATAATATAAAAGGTATTTGAGAAGGAACCCCTGCGATCAGGACAGGTATCTGAAGTTACTGTATATAATATAAAAGGTATTTAGTATTTGAAGTTACTGTATATAATATAAAAGGTATTTGACACGAAACCCCTGCGATCAGGACAGGTATCTGAAGTTACTGTATATAATATAAAAGGTATTTAGTATTTGAAGTTACTGTATATAATATAAAAGGTATTTGAGAAGGAACCCCTGCGATCAGGACAGGTATCTGAAGTTACTGTATATAATATAAAAGGTATTTAGTATTTGAAGTTACTGTATATAATATAAAAGGTATTTGACACGAAACCCCTGCGATCAGGACAGATATCTGAAGTTACTGTATATAATATAAAAGGTATTTAGTATTTGAAGTTACTGTATATAATATAAAAGGTATTTGACACGAAACCCCTGCGATCAGGACAGGTATCTGAAGTTACTGTATATAATATAAAAGGTATTTAGTATTTGAAGTTACTGTATATATTATAAAAGGTATTTGAGAAGGAACCCCTGCGATCAGGACAGGTATCTGAAGTTACTGTATATAATATAAAAGGTATTTAGTATTTGAAGTTACTGTATATAATATAAAAGGTATTTGACACGAAACCCCTGCGATCAGGACAGGTATCTGAAGTTACTGTATATATTATAAAAGGTATTTGAGACGAAACAAAATAATAAATAAATATAAAAAAGTGCATGTAAACGTCCTCTCTGAAAGACGAGTAAGTAAAAGAGTAAAACATTTGGTATATTATTTATATAATCAAATTAATGTATTTAAATTATTTTTATTAGTATGGTGTGACTGTGTTTTGCCTTTTCTATTTTTATCATTCTCACCCAAGGGACATCTGTGATATTCTGTGAAAATGGCTTCTGCAGAAGAGTAACTTATCAGTGCAAAACATGCGCGTGTCTGTAGGTGGGAAGATATACAATGTTTCATATTCACAAACAAATACATAAATTAATCCTTTTCTATTTGTCTGTAAATGGAGAACAAATGTCACGCATAGGAAAACCATCTGTACTACATCCGCCTGTCTGAGCACCTCCTCTACTGGTTAAAACACCATTGCTTTTAGGCTATTTGATTGGATATTTGCCTTTTTCAGGCGTGATATCATTTCCGGTACAGTGACAAGGTATATTTATTTATTTATTTATTTTTATTTATCTGCTCGGGCTAGAAATGTAAGCGGCTGGTTTCGGATGTTGCTGTATAAAACATAACAGCTGGATCACTGGAGACAGACGGAGTGTTTATGCAGCTGTCAGCTCTCGCCGATGCACGAAATGGTTCGCAAAACCTACATAAGCCTTATTCTTTGAGTAAAAAGCGGCCTAGTTTTGGTAAGCTTCACTTTAAATGATCATGTTTTCTTTATTTTATATCATTAATTGTACAGAAAAAAAAACAACTCTTACAAGGCTTGTGTAGATCGCATATAAATCGTACTGTTTGAGAGCAAATGAATGCTGTCTTTCCGTTTGGGCAAAAAATAAAAAATACTGCAACGATACTTGCTGCAATCGTTTTCGTAGATAACGCATTTCGTAACACGTTTTAGCGAGCTTCGCGTTAGTGCCAGCTGAAAGGCCTCGTGCCCCTCGGATCAATTCATATCAAGCACGAGCGCATTTAACACTGGCGCGTGGGCAAGATGGAAAGTCTTCGCCAAGATGCTTATAGCGTTGCATAACCTGTGGCTTCATGAAGGGAACCATGACCTGAGCGGTGATGGCTGGTAAAGCTGTATGAAACGTTCCTCCCATTTCTCAGGAATGAGTGAGAAGTAATGATGGGAGAAACGAAGCTTTTCGAAACTTCGAATCAATTGAACTTACGAAAATTCACTGTTTCGAAACACAAAAACTCAGGCATGCTTAAAAACACCCTTTACAAACCCTGGACCACAAAACCTGTCACGAATGTCCATTTTTTTTTTTTGAAATTGAGATTTATACACCATCTGAAAAAGCTGAATAAATGAGCTTTCCATTAATGTATGGTTTGTTAGGATAGGACAATATTTGGCTGAGATACAAGTATTTGAAAATCTGGAATCTGAGGGTGCAAAAAAAAAATTAAAATATTGAGAAAATCGCCTTTAAAATTGTCCAAATGAAGTTCTTAACAATGCACATTACTAATCAAAAATTGACCCATACAATGCACTTTTAGCTATTGCTACAAATATATGCTACTTATGACTGGTTTTGTGATCCAGGGTCATATTTGTGTTATTATGAAATTATAGGGTTTGTTTTGTCTGATTTATGGAGAGCTTGGTTAATCAAGCCAATAAGAATGAATTAACTCTCACACTTGCTTTTTATGCAAATGCATCACTAAAATGTCCACATATTTAGGTAAAAAGTTTCAATGCTTCATAAAGTGATATCACTAACCGTTATATCACTAGTGAGAAAATGTTCAGGAAGTTTCTCAGAATACGTGCTTACTGAGGAATCATCCTGATTCTTATGTCTTTCAGATGTAGCCCAAATCTACAAGAACTCTGCAGAACTGCCTCTCTGGGACTTTTGAAGGCCTGTTGTTGAACTTCTCCTGACTGACAGGATGTCTATCACGGACCATAGCCCCACCACCGGGGTCGTCACTATTATTGTAATACTCATTGCCATTGCCGCACTGGGGGCTTTAATTCTTGGTTGTTGGTGCTACTTGCGGCTGCAGCGCATCAGTCAGTCTGAAGACGAGGAAAGCATTGTTGGTGAAGGTGAAACCAAGGAGCCCTTCTTGCTGGTCCAGTATTCGGCCAAAGGCCCGCGGGTGGAGCACAAGACCAAGCTCACCCCTAACGGCACCGAGAGCCACACCTAAGCCCTCTCATCTCCCTTCACAATGCATACTGTCTCGTGTTTGTAGACTCTGTCTGTCATAAAGAATTTCAAACCTTACAGTGTCATTCAACACTGAAATGAAACCACAAGCTGATGAACAGAGAACCTAGTGCATGCAGTTGTCTAGTTGCTTTGACTTGATTTTGTATTTTTTTTTTCACCCATTTTGTGGTGGTAGAGCCCTGTTATAATGTGAAATCGACGACTGTCAGTGTTTTGTGCAATGCTGTTTGTTTGTATAGCCGTTACTGAGTTCCAAAGCTAAATCAAGATGATTCTGATTTCTTTGGTGGTGTTTTTGCTTTAATTTTTCATCCAGAGCTGGCTCTGGGATAAAGAAATTCAACATATATTTTAAATGGTCTGATTTCACAACCATGTCAAAGTTTTAGATAGTTTTGATGCTTTTCATCCAGTTCATTCCATTTACTTTTAAAAATAAAGGTTCTTTATTGGAATCTATGGTTCCATGAAGAACCTTTAACATCCATGGAATTTTTCCATTCCACAAAAGGTTCTTTTAAGAATTCTTCACTGATATGTTTTTTTGGGAACCAAAAAATGGCTCTTTTATGGCATTGCTGTGAAAACTCCCTTTTTGAACCTTTATTTTTAAAGTGTTGAATTGCAATACAAAAGAAACATGTTTTTCATTACAAATAAGCACTTCAGGACACCATAACTTGCCAAATTATGTAAACTGGCTTTTGAAAGCTCTTACAATATATTTAGACATGTTTAGAATCATGGTTTTATTAGCACTTTTTATCTTTAATGTGACATACAAGTGTTTTTGTAAACAGCGTTTGCTGGTTCTGGTTTAAACCTGCTAGGAAACCACTATAAGAATGAAAGCTAATGACTGAGGTGACTATTGTGATCCCAGAGGCGTTCGTTTTTGGTGGTTGAGCACATTTCTACATCGCGAGAAGTCATTTGAAAGTGTAAATATTATTTTTATAGATGGCTTAATGCGTAACTGGATACTGAAAAGTCATTGTCTTGAGTTTTTAACCTGTTCCTTCACAGTATTATTTTTTGTTTCATTAATTCTGAATGTTTTTGTGATATCGCAGTGTTTGCTGTTTGTACATGTAAGATGAAAGTGAGAGAAATGATTTATTTTTATACAGTATTCATGCAAATGTTGTCTATAGGGGCAAAATCAACAGTCAGGCATATAGGGAGGTAGATGAAGCCTGAAAATGCAGCTAAAATGATTTCTTTGATGTTGCTGATGTTTTGGGTTCTGTCTTACATTTGAAGTCGGCTGATTTTTGTGTGTGTATTATGTGCTGTTCAATATACAGAAAGGACAGTGCATGCATGTTAATTTAATCTGCATATTTGAGGAAAAGCAACTTTTTACGAGTAAAGCGCTCAGTATATTGCTTATGTTACTCCAGCTAGTGTGTCTGTCCAGTGTTTGACTGTACTGAACAATAAAACTTGTTACTAGGAAAATGCCTGCTTGTTTTATGTGAATTTGCAACTTTTAAATGTAAGTCCTAACTCTTCAAATATTATGCATAAGGGATAAGCATTTATGGACAGTTTCCTTACAACGCAAGTTAGCCAAGTAAACTTAGTTTCAAGGTATGGCATTTATGAGTCATACTGGTTTGTGTTGGAAACACTTCCTGTTTTTGGTTCAAAAACCACAGAAAGGGTTGATGACGACCTGCTTAATTATTTAGACCTAATGCAAAGTTTTTATCTTCAGTTAGAGTAATTTATTGTAATCACTTGGTGTTAGTGTATAACAACACAAGGCAGATGGGGACACTTTAGATGCATCTATGGCAAACCACAGTATATGCAGTGCAGAAGTGTGAAGAAAATGCCACACATTTCTAAGCATGTGCAGTGTAAACTCAATTCGTCAGTATTGCTTGAAAGATAGTTAATCAAATTGTTGATGCACAAGTTGCAAAAACTAAGTCTTTTATTTGGAACAAATAAAATAAAAATAAAAAAATCATTGATCAAATTTTTACTTTAACTTGGCAAGATTTTGAAGAAATGCTCACCAAGACCTTACTTCATTGATTTTTTTTTTTTTTTAAAGTGAAACATTACAGTTAAAAGTAACTTTTTATTTGAATACATTTTAAAATTCATTTTATTACTGCGATGCAAAGCTGATTTTCAGCATCATTACTTCAGTCTCCAGGATCACATGATCCTTCAGAAATCATTCTGAGATGCTGATTTGCTGCTCAAGAACAGAATTTATTTGAAATAAAAATCAACAGTAACATTGTAAGCATCTTTACTGTCATTTTACGGCTTTAACTAAACACATGCTTGCTGAATTTAAACAAAACATACTAGCAAACACCAGTTTCATTAGATCAAACAAGCATTTAAATTGAAATTAAATGAAATATTTGTTACAGGGAATGCACAGCAGATCCAGCCCATAATGCATTTATAAAGATACAGAAGTGCAGCTGGCAGGTTATCGCTTATTCGGTCTCCCTCTAATGGATAAAACACGTCTTGACATAATTCACTTACATCATGCCAGTTTCTGTTATCAATTTTCATTAATACACTGTTATGGTATTACTTCCCTCGCCGTTTTGCTTTCAGGAACTACAGACACTGAAAAGAATACGACTTTATTGTGTTTATGTCGGTCCATATAGAATACCAACAGGCATTAACACAGCAACCACACAACACAGTAAAGTAATTCGGTGCGGATGTAGAATAACAGAGATTCCAGACCCAATATTCCAAAACAAATCACGGTTAAGAAAAAAAATTAATAAATAACAAAAAAAGGCGGGAATTTGACACTGGAATCTCAGATGTGCTATTTCTTGCCTTCTGCGTTGGGTTTCAAGAGCAAAATCCAGTTCCTGAAAGGTGATCCGCTGTGTGCTATTTAATAAAAGAAACATAAAAGGCGATGGTGCGTTTATTTTTAACCGGTGATAAAAGCAACAAAGCCGTGATTACTCTGAACATAAGGCCAGCTCTGTGCTTTCCGTGAAAACCCAGAAGGAGGATGTCCTCCTCCTCCGGAGAGCCACACCACGCTCGCCCGATTCAATACTGAACTCAAGACATCATAGTTCCAGAACACCCTGCATGAACAGATTCAGATTAATTAAAACATTACTTAATATCTTTAAGCAGAAAACTATATTTGCCAAAGTCGTCATCGTTTGGTGCTATCAAGTGATCTTTTCTGGCTTTGGCAAGCTTCATCAAAAGGAATTCTCTTCTGTCCTTCCATTCCTTCAGCTCCTCATCTCCGTGTGCCAGCTTACAAAGATCCTCCTCTGTGCAGGTGCCCTTGAGGAACCTGGAGCGAGTAGAAACCAGTCTGTCAGCGGTGGCTGTTAACGGTTAATGTGATATGAGTGGTGTTAGACTGACCGTTCGCAAACTTTGAAGGTTCCTGTGGGGAAGCGATACTGCCAGCAGTTCTGATCGTCCTCGGAGTTGAACACTCGTTCTTTGTGCTTCTCGGAGGTGATATGCTGCTGCCACTGCTTCTCACTGTTGCAGTTCTTCCCACACAACCAGCAATGGTTGCCAGCCTGATGAAACAGCATTTAGAGATTGAGGAATGTATTCACTTTCAGAAAAGGAATGTTCAGTCACTTTTAAAAAAGAAAATGTGTAAAATTACATATGTATCTATCTATCTATCTATCTATCTATCTATCTATCTATCTATCTATACACACACGATATATACGTATATCAATATCACGCTACATGTATTTGACCAAGAACATGGTACAATAGTAATATTAAATATAAAATAAAACTTTTTATAAAAAAATCTTGCTGATCCCAAATTTTTTAATGATAGTGTGTGTGTGTGTGTGTGTATATATATATAAGAATAAATTCTATTAGTCATTAACAAATATTATATAAATACTTGAAGGATTATTAGTTAATGAACATTCAAATATTGATGAAAACAAACCATTTAAAATGGCTATGTACTGCATAATGTACCATATGTCTTTAAACATATTAATACAAATTATAAGCCACAAATAAACCACCTCATGTTTTTTTCAGAGTCTGTATGCTGTAATTTACTTGTAAAGTGAACTATTTCACTATTACCACTATTTGGGTGAAGGATTTGCTCATGAATATTAATTGCATTATTTGACATTTGGCCCAGAAGGCCAAACTCACTGCCTGAAATACAGATGTTGAGTATTTGCTAATCAGTTGGTAAACTATCATGATTCATGAATATTTATTAAGTTACGGCACAATGCTCCCAGTAAGGTTACTAAGCAATATCTGTACTTCGCAATTACTATTCACTCACTACACTCTACCTTATAAATTTTACATGCAGAACGTGTTGGGAGTTTAAACAGCTAGAGAGAGCACAATGCACTGGAACCAACTGCAGAGGTTGAGATGCATTTTTTAAGTGCTATTTTCTGCTATTTTTACTTGAAACACCAAACTGTAGTTCAAGACAGTGAAAACAGAGAGACGCAGCAGAACAGACAAAACAGAGCCCCGAGTGTGTGTGCTGTCCTTGACAGTCAGCGTTTTGAAATTTCCTTGCCTATGTATACAGGACACTCTTAGACAGACCAAGGATGTGTCAGAGTAAGAAGAGCATGATGATGTGCGGAAATATGAATGCTGCTCAAGTTTCCATACCACTTCCTCAGCGTAGTCCGTGGGCATGTGAATCTGTTTGCCGTTATCTCGGGTAGCGCTGCTGCTGCTCTCCTCACTCCAGCCCGGCTTCTGAGATTGCAGCCACATTTCATACAGCTGCTCCATGTCTGCAACTACACACACAACCACAGACATAAGGGATACATGATAAATCAATCACAACATCAGTATCTGTCAGTACAGAGGGCCAGGTGTTCAAAAAGCTGGATCAGAATAATCCATCTTAATTTTCTGCTGTTTTTTCAAAGCAAAATTAGATTGGATCACAATAATCCAAATACACACCTTTTCAGATTACCAAATCTGGATTACTAGTGCTCTACAGGGCCCCTAAAGGGACATAGCGATTAAAAAAAATATGAGATGGGGGAGAAAAAAAAAAAAAAGTGCTTTTGCATTTTCTCAGAACAGTTTTGCATTGCATTCTCACAAGAAACTGTGTTTGCTCCAGATTGTCTCTGATGATTGTACCAGTGTAGTTTACAAACAGTGATTTAAAAAGACATTTTAAATGAAATATATTTTTGTTTGATATTGACAGCTATTTGGGGATTATTTTCTGGCTTTTTTAATTTACTGTAGGCTACTGAAAGGCTTACGATGTAGCTTGTTACAGATGTTGTATTTTTGAATCAGTTTAAAAGTTTTAATTACATTTCTGTTCCTGAAATCCTCCATTCTGCTAGAATCAGTATATTCTTGACTTTTTGGATGAAAAGTGTCTCAAAACTTTTGAAAACACAAACTGACGATTTGATCCAGATTGAGTACCAACTGACAAACAACTTTAAGATTTGATCCAAACCGATAGCTGAAATCCAATCAGATTTCTTTTGAACAACTGTTCCTGGGTGATTATGAGTCAATCCATTGAAGTGCATCATAGAAACAAGAATAAGGATCTTATAAATAATTCTAAGGCTCTACATAATCTTATGGTGTCAGTATACACTCCTTCCAGATCCTTGATATCAGAAAAGCAACACCTTCTCTGTCTCACCAAAACAAAATATAAATATATAAATATAAAGGGTGATAGAGCTTTCTCCAGAGCTTGTCCAAAATTGTGGAACAAGCTCTCCCTCGCTATTAGATCTGCCAAATAACTACGTTCAAAGCCATGCTGAAATCACTTCTTTTAACAGAGTTTTTATGATAGGTCTTGACTCCTGCTTGGTGTATGCCTGTGTGTGCTTTTTTTTTTGTTTTTATATACAGTTTTAGCTATAATGTTTTGTGTGTGTTGGTTTGTCTGTGATTGTAAAGAATTTTGGGCAACCTGTGTTAGGAAGGAAGGAAGGAAGGAAGGAAGGAAGGAAGTCTAGATTGTTCAAAAAGTAGGGGTTAGTGGAAATTCTGTTGTTTCAATGAGAAACCTTGAACTGAGATGGATGAAACAATCTGTACTGTATAAAGCGCAGTACATAAAGGTGGCCAAAAGTCACAATAAAGACATTTACATTTATGAAAGATTTTTTTTTTTTTTTTTCCAAATGCTGTTCTTTTTAATCCAATTCAGTTTCCACAAAAATATTAAGTAGCACAACTGTTTTTAGGAGTGATAACAAAAATGTTTCTTGAACAGCAAATCAGCATATTAGAATGATTTCTGAAGGATCATGTGACACTTAAGACTGAAGTGATGCTGAAAATTCAGCTTTACATCACAACAATACAGTTTCAAATGAAATTAAAATTGAAAACGGAAATCGTAATGAAGGGGTAGATTCTGGAATCCATTGTTGCTTCAATATATCCTTTCGAGTGGTTTAGTAAGTTGGTGATTAATGATATTCTTCGAAATATTAAATGATCTGAAGGAGTTTCCCATGTGAAGCTTGAATAGTGTCTCACACTGGAATGTGCTCTCTCCTTGGTTTGAGAAAAGCACCCAACACATTAAAACATACATTTATTCTTCTGACTTACTATGACAGCTTAGGTCACAGAGGTCATTAGGGCCTCTCATCTACATGACCAATTTGCAATTAAAGCAATTAGTTTATTTTTTCTCTTTAAACATTAGAAAATGAAGAATATTTTCTGAAACCTCTAGCTGAGAAAAAGTACTTCATAGGATGTTTGGGGCAAGCTCCTGATTAGATGGCGCCGGTGTGTGTGGCAGGCCGTCTACTCTGTTTTTAGTGTCCTTATTGTCTTCAATGGTGTTTTACTGCAACTCTCATCACTTACGATTGCCAACAACTGATTGATATTTATCAATCCATGCCCAAACATCTAGAGACCCATGTGAACCACACTGAACTTAGCAGATATTGCTTTTATTTACCACCGGAGTCTTCAAATCCTCCCGACTATCCACGTTGGCAGATCTACAATATCGCTGGCAGGAGACGGCAGAGAAGACGCGGAAGACGCGCAGGTGTTGCTGTGAGGTTAAAGAAGGCTCTGGCTTCGGGCTGCTCTCTCCGTGCCATGAAGGCCTGGTATTCACTAGACACGGACTGGTGTCTGCTGACATCGCAGCGATCACAGAGATACATTCGGCGTATTAAACCAGATTCGACAGATTGATCTGACTTGCCTCTGCGATGCATCTCCCCGCGGATTCGGTGAAGGAAGGCCGACAATTGCTTTCAGTGTTCACGTCGCAGACTTTCGCCGGCCCAGTAAGAACTCCCCCAGCTCAGGATGGCCATTGCCAATGCCCGCTCTCTAGTCAATAAAACCTTCATTTGCAATGACTTCATTAGCTCTAACGTGTTGGATTTTTTCTTTGTGACGGAGTCCTGGATAAAACAAGGTGACAAATCCTTTTTCTGAATTAATGCCTCCTGATTATGAATTTCTTAATACTCCCCGTCTAACTGGTTGAGGAGGAGGACTGGTGACGATTTTTAGAAAAATGATGCAATGCAAAGTGTTTCCCACATCAAATTTTACTAGTTTTGCGGCACAGTTAATACATTTGGACTCTTTTAGACCTGTTTTGATCATTCTAATTTATAGACCACCAGGAACCAATAACAAATTTATTGATGAACTTGCTGACTTTTTGGGTGAAGATCTGACTACATATGATTATATTTTAATGCTGGGTGATTTTAACATTCATGTCTACTGTGCTGCTAGTGCCTTGGCTAAGGACTTTTTAAATCTTATGTCCTCTCTGAACTTTGTGAAATGAGTAAATGGCCCCACTCACTGCCTCGGGCATACATTAGATCTGGTCTTGACCTATGGTCTGTCTATCGCTGACATTGAGACATTTAATGTCCCTCTTTCCGATCATATACCTGTATTGTTCACAGCTTGAGTGCCTTCTCCACTATGTACTACATTAACTCAAGAGCGCTGGTCACGTGTTTTAACTGCACAGTCCAGTGATGATTTCTCTGATATGTACTTGGAGGCTCACCAACCTCTTACTTTAGATCCTCCTCTCTGGGGATTGCCACCTTGTTGTGGTGGAGAGGCTTACGTGATCCTGTGATCCCAAGAGTGATACCGTCTGGAGCAATCCAACTAAGACCTCAACGGCGGTGCAGGCAGAGGATGATGGTTGGCCTTACGAGAGCGTCACAAAGGCTGGGAAGGCGGATGAAGGCTGCAGCAGAAAAGGGCCCCCAATCATCTTGGACTCCATGCCACTGGATTCTGACCCCTTTCTGTCAAGGACCGTGTGGTGACTGTATGTGCACCATTTTCCCCACGTTAAACAAAATCACGCACAGGCGTCCTCCTTGGGAAACCACCTTAACATCCTGGTTAAAGTCCTATGGCGACCAGAGAGTGGCGACAGGGGCAGGATTGTGAGATCTGGAAGCCCCTAGTCATAAACTGGCACATTAGGCGGTGAGTGTTAGATTCAGTCGCTGGGCTCTTGGAATGAGGCAGAAAGAGTCCTTCGGCAGCTGCAACCATGACTGAGCAGCCCTCTTTAGGATCCACTCTGCTCACCCCACGTGGGGAAGGGGCTAGAAAAGGTGATCTAAAAATAGCCTGCCTCAAACCTCCTGACTGGATTACCGCGTCCAGAGGGATCACCATTTGCGGTCAGAAACACAAAACTATGAACTTTGGAGCCTGGAATGTGCGCACACTGATGGATAGTGCAACCAGTGATAGACCAGAGAGGAGAACAACAATCAATCATCGCTAGAGAACTGAAAAGATACCGGATTGACCTAGCCGCCCTCTCTGAAACCCGGCTAGCAGACGAAGGACAACTGAAAGAGGAGAAGGGTGGCTACACTTTCTTTTGGAAAGGAAAAGCTGCTGATGAGCCCAGGATCCATGGTGCTGGAATTACCATTAGGAACCAGCTTATCAGCCACCTCTATGAACTTCCTGTAGGGATTAGTGAGGGTCTCATGACCATCCGTCTGGTGCTTGCCAACAACCAGATAGCAACAGTTGTGAGCGCCTACGCTCCTACCTTAGATTCTGAAGAGGAAGTAAAAGAGACCTTCTATGCCTGCTTAGACGAGACACTGTCGAGAATCCCCAAGGAAGATACAATTATTCTCCTTGGAGACTTCAATGTCAGGGTTGGCAGGGATCAACACCTCTGGAAGGGCACTATAGGAAAGGAAGGCATCGGAAACATCAACACTAGTGGAGTTATGCTTCTCAGCAATTGTATTAAGCATGATCTCATCATCACTAACACTCTCTTTCGTCAGAAAAACAAATTTAAGGCATCTTGGAGACATCCTCGCTCCAAACAGTGGCATCTCATTGACTATGTCATTGTATGAGCCAGGGATCGCCGTGACGTGAACATCACAAGGGCCATGGTCGGTGCAGATGACTGCTGGACAGATCATCTCCTCATCCACTCCACAATGTCAATCAAACTCAAGAGGAAGAGGAGAATTAAAAAAAAAAGCAAATTCGACCAAGACCAAGACCAGGAGCTTTTTCAGTGCTACCAAGGCCATCTATGGTCCAAGTAGGGGTGTGCGATATGACGATTTCTGATCGTGGACGATAAAAATGTCTCCATGATCTGCTTTTGGAGAAATATTGTAGTATCGTGCTATTTTATCAGCTGCAATTCTGACGCCTCCATCTCAGTATACTGTACAACGTGACATACATTCACATCAGTGTTAACTCAGTGGTAGAGTTACACTCACAGGACACTGCACTTATTCACAATCACAAAAGTACATTATTTGCTTTAAAGTCTTGCTGGTTAAACATTTTATATGCGTGCTGTCTTGATGTGCTTTTCCAGTGCATACACCTGAAGCGTGTGCGCACTAAAAGCCTGTCAAATAGCGCCTAATTACTGAACTAAGTTACGTATCACATCTGATTGCACTAATATTGTCAAAAACACAATGTTTACATATAAACACAGTTGCTTATCTCTAAAGTGAAAGTAAACAACTGAGAGAAAAACGGATAAGTTCCTGTATATTAGATGCGTACAGGTCTTAAAGGGACAGTACCAAACATGCCGCCGACTGTCATTAAAGGGATAGTTCACCCAAAAATTATAATTCTGTCATTATTTACTCACTTACATGTTGTCCCAAACCTGTATTAATTTCTTTCTTGTGCTAAACAAAATAAGATATTTTGAAACAACAGAGAAAAAAAAAAAAAATATCACTCATTCAGGTTTAAAACAACTTGAGAGTGAGTAAATGATGGTATAAAAATAAAACTATGACAGAATTGACAGACAGATGACAGAATTTTCATTTTTGGGTGACCTATTCTTTTAATGTTAATAAAACAACAAAACAAAGAGAAAAATCCCTCCCTGCTCTTGACTGAAGAACTTTAATACATTTGCTTTCATTAGAATCAATGTACAATTGTTGTATACAGTGTTTCACTTTTTATATTTGTTAATTCAATACTGTTAAATACACCTACTGTACCTGAAAAATAAAAGCACTGTTTGTTTTATTTGTATTATGTTTATTTGTAATGTGTATCTTTCTTATTTTTTAATAACAAAGATAAAATAATGACAAAGATTTTCTTCGCTCATTTTGGCCTAAATATCTGCCATTTTTTTATTCTATACTTTCTTACATTGAAAGGCTTTGTTTAAAAAAAAAAAAAAAAAAAAAAATAATATATATATATATATATATATATATATATATATATATATATATATATATATATATATATATATATATATATTATATATATTATATATATTATATATATATATATATATATAATAATAATAATAATAATAATAATAATAATAATAATAATAATAATAATAAAATTAAAAAAAAAAAAAAAAAAAAAAAAAAAGGGAAATTAGTTTGGTCTGCTCAGACAACTTGCAAAATAGTAAAATCAACATGACACAAAAAACCATGATAAAACCGTGAATCGTGATATTTCTGAAAAAAAAAAAAAAAAATCGTGATATGATATTTGCCATATCGCCCATCCCTAGGTCCAAGCTATCAGGGTCTACACCCTCTGCGCTCAAAGGATGGTCAGCAGCTGCTGAAGGACAATGAGTCCATTACTGCCCGATGGAAAGAGTATTTTCAAGACCTCCTCAACAGTGACAGCTCAACTGAAACTGACATTACCAAACATATCCCCCAGGGTCCCATCAGAGAAGACATGGGGGAACCTCCAACTATAATAGGGGTTCAAGATGCTATCAGGAGCCTTAAGAACAACAAGGCTGCCGGTCCGGATGGGATTCCAGCCGAAATCCTAAAAGGAAGGTGGATTAGAGCTGCTGTACCACATCCATGCCCTAGTCCTCAAAGTCTGGGAAAAAGAAGAACTTCCCTCAGAGCTCCGGGATGCTCTAATAGTGACCATTTTTAAGAAGGGGGACAAGGCTGGATGTGGAAATTACAGGGGCATCTCGCTCCTGTCAACAGCAGGCAAAGTTCTTGCTCGTGTTTCTGCAAACCGACTACTACCACTGTCTGAGGAAGTACTCCCAGAATCACAATGTGGCTTCCGCCCATCCAGTGATACAACAGACATGACATTCACAGCACGGCAACTGCAAGAAAAATGCCGTGAACAAAGGCAGTCTTTGTACAGTGGGTACGGAAAGTATTCAGACCCCCTTAATTTTTTCACTCTGTTATATTGCAGCCATTTGCTAAAATCATTTAAGTTCATTTTTTTCCCTCAATGTACACACAGCACGCCATATTGACAGAAAAACACAGAATTGTTGACATTTTTGCAGATTTATTAAAGAAAAACTGAAATATCACATGGTCCTAAGTATTCAGACCCTTTGCTCAGTATTTAGTAGAAGCACCCTTTTGATCTAATACAGCCATGAGTCTTTTTGGGAAAGATGCAACAAGTTTTTCACACCTGGATTTGGGGATCCTCTGCCATTCCTCCTTGCAGGTCCTCTCCAGTTCTGTCAGGTTGGATGGTAAACGTTGGTGGACAGCCATTTTTAGGTCTCTCCAGAGATGCTCAACAAGTCAGGGCTCTGGCTGGGCCATTCAAGAACAGTCACTGAGTTGTTGTGAAGCCACTCCATTATTTTAGCTGTGCGCTTAGGGTCATTGTCTTGTTGGAAGGTAAACCTTCGGCCCAGTCTGAGGTCCTGAGCACTCTGGAGAAGGTTTTCGTCCAGGATATCCCTGTACTTGGCCGCATTCATCTTTCCCTCGATTGCAACCAGTCGTCCTGTCCCTGCAGCTGAAAAACACCCCCACAGCATGATGCTGCCACCACCATGCTTCACTGTTGGGACTGTATTGGACAGGTGATGAGCAGTGCCTGGTTTTCTCCACACATACCGCTTAGAATTAAGGCCAAAAAGTTCTATCTTGGTCTCATCAGACCAGAGAATCTTATTTCTCACCATCTTGGAGTCCTTCATGCGGGCTTTCATGTGTCTTGCACTGAGGAGAGGCTTCCGTCGGTCCACTCTGCCATAAAGCCCCGACTGGTGGAGGGCTGCAGTGATGGTTGACTTTCTACAACTTTCTCCCATCTCCCGACTGCATCTCTGGAGCTCAGCCACAGTGATCTTTAGGTTCTTCTTTACCTCTCTCACCAAGGCTCTTCTCCCCCGATAGCTCAGTTTGGCCGGACAGCCAGCTCTAGGAAGGGTTCTGGTCGTCCCAAACGTCTTCCATTTAAGGATTATGGAGGCCACTGTGCTCTTAGGAACCTTAAGTGCAGCAGAAATTTTTTTGTAACCTTGGCCAGATCTGTGCCTTGCCACAATTCGGTCTCTGAGCTCTTCAGGCAGTTCCTTTGACCTCATGATTCTCATTTGCTCTGACATGCACTGTGAGCTGTAAGGTCTTATATAGACATGTGCGTGGCTTTCCAATCAAGTCCAATCAGTATAATCAAACACAGCTGGACTCAAATGAAGGTGTAGAACCATCTCAAGGATGATCAGAAGAAATGGACAGCACCTGAGTTAAATATATGAGTGTCACAGCAAAGGGTCTGAATACTTAGGACCATGTGATATTTCAGTTTTTCTTTTTTAATAAATCTGCAAAAATGTCAACAATTCTGTGTTTTTCTGTCAATATGGGGTGCTGTGTGTACATTAATGAGGAAAAAAAAAAAAATGAACAAATGATTTTAGTAAATGGCTGCGATATAACAGAGTGAAAAATTTAAGGGGTCTGAATACTTTCCGTACCCACTATACATGGCTTTTATAGACCTGACAAAGGTTTTTGACATGGTAGACCGCCAGGCCCTGTGGAGTATACTATCAAGGTTCGGCTCTCATGACAAGTATATCAGAATACTGAGGCTCCTATATGATGGCATGTCAGTCACAGTGCTCAGCAATGGCGGCTCCGAGTCTGAGCCTTTTACAGTGGAAACAGGGGTCAAACAGGGATGCGTCATTGCACCTACACTGTTTGCCATTTTCATTGCAGCCATACTCCACCTCATTGGCAAAGAGCTGCTACAGGGGATTCCAATCATGTATAGAACTGATGGCAGGCTCTTCAACCTTAACA